>CM017763.1:29385593-29805065 GCA_008009225.1 Acer yangbiense | reverse complement strand
AAGAACGCCTGAAAAGGCAAAAGGAAAGTTGCTTTCCAAAAAGAACGCCCAAAATCAAAAAGAAAGTTTGCCTGACAAAAAAAACGCCCGAAAGCCAAAAAGAAAGTTTAATGCAAAAAAAGGAACACCGCGAAGCCGAGAAAGAAGTTTGTTGACAAAAAGAACGCCCAGTAGCCAATAAGAAAGTTTGCTTGCAAAAAAGGAACGCCCGAAAGCCAAAAAAGAAAGTTTGCATGCAAAAAGAAGCCTGAAAGCCAAAAGAACGTTTGCCATGCCAAAAAGAACGCGAAAAATCAGAAACAAAAGTTTGCTTGCAAAAAAAGAACCACCCGAAAGCGAAAAAGAAAATTTGCTTGCACAAAAAAACTGAACGCAACAAAAGCGAAAAAGGAAAGTTTGGTTTGCAAAAAAAAAAAGCGACTCGAACAGCCAAAAGAACGCCTGAAAGCCAAAAAGAAAGTTTGCTTGCAAAAAAGAACGCCCGAAAGCAAAAAGAAAGTTTGCATGGCCAAAACGAACTACTGCAAAGCCAAAAAGAAAGTTTGCATGCAAAAAGAATGCTGAAGCTAAAAAAGAAAGTTGCTGAAAAAAAAAACGCGAAAAGCACAAAGAAAGTTTGCTGCTTGAAAAAATAACGCACGAAAGCGAAAAAGAAAAGGTTTCTTGCAAAAGAGATGCCTGGAAAGCCAAAAAGAAAGTTTGCATTACAAAAAGAATGCCCGAAAACCCAAAATGAAAGTTTGCATGCCAAAAAGAACGCCTGAAAGCCAAAAAGAAAGTTGCATGACAAAAAGAACGCCTGAAAAGCCAAAAAGAAAGTTTGCTTGCAAAAAAAGAACGCCGGAAAAGCCAAAAGAGAGTTTCTTACAAAAAAGAACGCCTGAAAGCCAAAAAGAAAGTTTGCTTGCAAAAAAGGAAATTTTGCTTGCAAAAAAGATTGCTCAAAAGCCAAAAAGAAAGTTTGCTTGCCAAAAAAGAAAGCCAAAAAGAAAGTTTGCATGCCAACGACACTCATGAAAAGCCAAAAGAAAGTTTGCATGACAAAAAGAATGCCTGAAAGCAAAAAGAAAGTTTGCTTGCCAACAAAAAAAAAAAAAAAAAAAAAAACAAATAAAAAAAAAAAAAAAAAAAAAAAAAAAAAACAAAACAAAAAAAAAAAAAAAAGGCCGAAAGCCACAAAAGAAAGTTTGCTTGCTTGTAAAAAATACGCCCGAAAGCCGAAAAAGAAAGTTTTCTTGCAAAAAAGAATGCCCGAAAGCCAAAAAGAAAGTTTGCATTACAAAAAAGAATGCCCGAAACCCAAAATGAAAGTTTGCATGCCAAAAAGAACGCCTGAAAGCCAAAAAGGAAGTTTGCATGCCAAAAAGAAGTCTGAAAGCCAAAAAGAAAGTTTGCATGCCAAAAGAACGCCTGAAAGTCAAAAAACAAAGTTTGCATGATTAAAAGAACGCCTGAAGCCAAAAGAAAGTTTGCATGATAAAATGAACGCCGAAAGCCAATAAGAAAAGTTTGCATGACAAAAAGAACGCCTGAAGCCAAAATGAAAGTTTGCTTGCAAAAAAGAACGCCGAAAGTAAAAAAAAAAGTTTGCTTGCAAAAAAGAACGGCCGAAAGCCAAAAAGTAAGTTTGCTAGCAAAAAAGAACGCATGAAAGCCAAAAAGAAAGTTTGCTTGCAAAAACGAATGCTCGAAAGCCAAAAAAAAGTTTGCTTACCAAAAGAACGCCCAAAAGCAAAAAGAAAGTTTACTTGCAAAAAAGAATGCTTGAAAGCCAAAAAGAAAGTTTGCTTGTAAAAAAGAACGTAAGAAAGCCAAAAAGAAGTTTGCTTGCAAAAAGAACGCCCGAAGGCCAAAAAGAAAGTTTGCATGACAAAAGAATGCCTGAAAGCTAAAAGAAAGTTTGCTTGCAAAAAAGGCCAAAAGCCACAAAGAAAGTTTGCTTGCTTGTAAAAAGAACGCCCGAAAGCGAAAAAGAAAGTTTGCTTGCAAAAAAGAATGCCCGAAAGCCAAAAAGAAAGTTTGCATTACAAAAAGAATGCCTGAAAGCCAAAAAGAAGTTTGCATGCCAAAAAGAACGCCTGAAAGCCAAAAAGAAAGTTTACATGACAAAAAGAACGCCTGAAAGCCAAAAAGAAAGTTTGCATGCAAAAAGAACGCCGGAAAGCCAAAAAGAGAGTTTTCCTTACAAAAAAGAAACGCCTGAAAGCCAAAAAGAAGTTGCTTGCCAAAAAGAACGCCGAAAGCCAAAAAGAAAGTTTGCTTGCAAAATAGAAGGTTCGAAAGCCAAAAAGAAGTTTCTTGCCAAAAAGAACTCCCAAAAGCCAAAGAAAGTTTGCTTGCAAAAAAGAACGCCCGAAAGCCAAAAAGAAAGTTTGCTTGCAAAAAAAAATGGTGAAAGCCAAAAGAAAGTTTGCATGCCAAAAAGAACGCTGGAAAGCCAAAAATAAAGTTTGCTTGCCAAAAGAATGCTCGAAAGCCAAATAAAAGTTTGCTTGCAAAAAAGAAACATGAAAGAAAAACCAAAACAAAAAAGAAAGCCAAAGAAAGTGTGCATGCAAAAACGAACGCTGCAAAACCAGAAGAAAGTTTGATTGCAAAAGGAACGCCGAAAAACAAAAAGAAAGTTTGCTAGCAAAAAAGAAACGCACGAAAGCAAAAAAGAAAGTTTGCCTTCATAAAAGAACGCTCAAAAGCCAAAAAGAAAGTTGCTTCCCAAAAGAACGCCCGTAAGCAAAAAGAAATTTACTTGTAAAAAAGAACTCCCAAAAGCAAAAAAGAAAAAAAGTTCGCATGACAAAGAATGCCCGAAGCCAAAAAGAAAGTTTGCTTGCAAAAAAGAAAGCCGAAAGGCAAAAAGAAATTTTGCTTGCAAAAAGGAATGCCCGAAAACCAAAAAGAAAGTTACATGACAAAAAGAAAGTTGCTAGCAAAAAGAACGCCCGAAAGCCAAAAAAAATGTTTGCTTGCAAAAAAGAACGCCCAAAAGCCAAAAAGAAAGTTTGCTTGCAAACAAAAACACCCGAAAGCCAAAAGGAAAGTTTGCATGACAAAAAGAACACCTGAAAGCCAAAAAGAAAGTTTGCTTGCAAAAAAGAACGCCCAAAAGCCAAAAAAAATGTTTGCTTACAAAAAAGAACGCCCATAAGCCAAAAAGAAAGTTTGCTTGCAAAAAAGAACGGCTGAAAGCCAAAAAGAAAGTTTACATGCCAAAAAGAACGCCGGAAAGGCAGAAAGAAAGTTTGCTTGCAAAAAAGAATGCCCAAAAGCCAAAAAGAAAGTTTGCTCGCAAAAAAGAACGCTCGAAAGCCAAAAAAAAAGTTTTCTTGCCAAAAAGAACGCTCGAAAGCCAAATAAAAAGTTTGCTTGCAAAAAAGAACGGCTGAAAGCCAAAAAGAAAGTGTGCATGCCAAAACGAACGCCGCAAAGCCAGAAAGAAAGTTTGCTTGCAAAAAAGAACGAACGAAAGCAAAAAAGAAAGTTTGCTTGCAAAAAAGAATGCTCAAAAGCCAAAAAGAAAGTTTGCTTGCCAAAAAGAACGCCCGAAAGCCAAAAAGAAAATTTGCTTGCAAAAAAGAACTCCCAAAAGCCAAAAAGAAAGTCCGCATCACAAAAGGAATGCCCGAACTCCAAAAAGAAAGTTTGCTTGCCAAAAAGAACTCCCAAAAGCCAAAAAGAAAGTTTGCTTGCCAAAAAGAATGCCCGAAAACCAAAAAAAAAGTTTGCATGACAAAAAGAACGCCTAAAAGCCGAAAAGAAAGTTTGCTGGCAAAAAAGAACGCCCGAAAGCCAAAAAAAAATGTTTGCTTGCAAAAAAGAACACCCGATAACCAAAAAGAAAGTTTGCTTGCAAAAAAAAACACCCAAAAGCCAAAATGAAAGTTTGCATGACAAAAAGAACGCCTGATAGTCAAAAAAGTAAGTTTGCTTGCAAAAAAGAACGCCCAAAAGCCAAAAAAATTGTTTGCTTGCAAAAAAGAACGCCCGTAAGCCAAAAAGAAAGTTTGCTTGCAAAAAAGAACGCTCGAAAGCCAAAAAGAAAGTTTGCTTGCAAAAAAGAACGGCTGAAAGCCAAAAAGAAAGTTTGCATGCCAAAAAGAACGCCGGAAAGCCAGAAACAAAGTTTGGTTGCAAAAAAGAACGCCCGAAAGCGAAAAAGAAAATTTGCTTGCAAAAAGAACGCATAAAAGCGAAAAAGAAAGTTTGTTTGCAAAAAAGAACGCTCGAAAGCCAAAAAGAACACCCGAAAGCCAAAAAAAAGTTTGCATTCCAAAATGAACACCCGAAAGCCAAAAAAAAGTTTGCATGCCAAAATGAACTGCTGAAAGCCAAATAGAAAGTTTGCATGACAAAAAAAATGCCTGAAAGCCAAAAAGAAAGTTTGCTTGCAAAAAAGAATGCCTGAAAGTCAAAAAGAAAGTTTGCATGACAAAAAGAACGCCTGAAATAGAAAGTTTGCTTTCCAAAAAGAACGCCCAAAAACCAAAAAGAAAGTTTGCAAGACAAAAAAAACGCCCGAAAGCCAAAAAGAAAGTTTAAATGCTAAAAAGATCACTCGGAAGCTGAAAAGAAAGTTTGTAAGACAAAAAGAATGCCAGATAGCCAATAAGAAAGTTTGCTTGCAAAAAAGAACGCCCGAAAGCTAAAAAGAAAGTTTGCATGCCAAAAAGAACGCTGAAAAATCAGAAACAAAGTTTGCTTGCAAAAAAGAACGCCGAAAGCGAAAAAGAAAATTTGCTTGCAAAAACGAACGCACAAAAGCGAAAAAGAAAGTTTGTTTGCAAAACAAAAACGCTCGAAAGCCAAAAAGAACGCCCGAAAGCCAAAAAGAAAGTTTGCTTGCAAAAAAGAACGCCCGAAAGCCAAAAAGAAAGTTTGCATGCCAAAACGAACTCCTGAAAGCCAAAAAGAAAGTTTGCATGACAAAAAGAATGCCTGAAAGCTAAAAAGAAAGTTTGCTTGCAAAAACAAATGCCCGAAAGCCACAAAGAAAGTTTGCTTGCTTGTAAAAAATAACGCCCGAAAGCGAAAAAGAAAGTTTTATTGCAAAAAAGAATGCCCGAAAGCCAAAAAGAAAGTTTGCATTACAAAAAGAATTCCCGAAACCCAAAAAGAAAGTTTGCAAGCCAAAAAGAATGCCTGAAAGCCAAAAAGAAAGTTTGCATGACAAAAAGAACGCCTGAAAGCCAAAAAGAAAGTTTGCATGCCAAAAAGAACGCCGGAAAGCCAAAAAGAGAGTTTCCTTACAAAAAAGAACGCCTGAAAGCCAAAAAGAAAGTTTGCTTGCCAAAAAGAACGCCCGAAAGCCAAAAAGAAAGTTTGCTTGCAAAAAAGAAGGTTCGAAAGCCAAAAAGAAAGTTTTCTTGCCAAAAAGAACTCCCAAAAGCCAAAAAGAAAGTTTGCTTGCAAAAAAGAACGCCCGAAAGCCAAAAAGAAAGTTTGCTTGCAAAAAAAGATGGCTGAAAGCCAAAAATAAAGTTTGCATGCCAAAAAGAATGCTGGAAAGCCAAAAATAAAGTTTGCTTGCCAAAAAGAATGCCCCGAAAGCCAAATAGAAAGTTTGCTTGCAAAAAAGAACGGCTGAAAGCCAAAAAGAAAGTATGCATGCCAAAACGAACGCCGCAAAAACAGAAAGAAAGTTTGATTGCAAAAAGGAACGCCCGAAAAACAAAAAGAAAGTTTGCTAGCAAAAAAGAACGCACGAAAGCAAAAAAGAAAGTTTGCCTTCATAAAAGAACGCTCAAAAGCCAATAAGAAGGTTTGCTTCCCAAAAAGAACGCCCGTAAGCCAAAAAGAAAATTTGCTTGTAAAAAAGAACTCCTAAAAGCCAACAAGAAAGTTCGCATGACAAAAGGAACGCCCGAAAGCCAAAAAGAAAGTTTGCTTGCCAAAAAGAAAGCCCGAAAGGCAAAAAGAAATTTTACTTGCAAAAAGGAATGCCCGAAAACCAAAAAGAAAGTTTGCATGACAAAAAGAAAGTTTGCTAGCAAAAAAGAACGCCCGAAAGCCAAAAAAAATGTTTGCTTGCAAAAAAGAACGCCCAAAAGCCAAAAAGAAAGTTTGCTTGCAAAAAAAAACACCCGAAAGCCAAAAGGAAAGTTTGCATGACAAAAAGAACACCTGAAAGCCAAAAAGAAAGTTTGCTTGCAAAAAAGAACGCCCAAAAGCCAAAAAAAATGTTTGCTTACAAAAAAGAACGCCCATAAGCCAAAAAGAAAGTTTGCTTGCAAAAAAGAACGCTTGAAAGCCAAAAAGAAAGTTTGCTTACAAAAAAGAACGGCTGAAAGCCAAAAAGAAAGTTTACATGCCAAAAAGAACGCCGGAAAGGCAGAAAGAAAGTTTGCTTGCAAAAAAGAATGCCCAAAAGCCAAAAAGAAAGTTTGCTTGCAAAAAAGAATGCTCGAAAGCCAAAAAGAAAGTTTTCTTGCCAAAAAGAACGCTCGAAAGCCAAATAAAAAGTTTGCTTGCAAAAAAGAACGGCTGAAAGCCAAAAAGAAAGTGTGCATGCCAAAACGAACGCCGCAAAGCCAAAAAGAAAGTTTGCTTGCAAAAAAGAACGAACGAAAGCAAAAAAGAACGAACGAAAGCAAAAAAGAAAGTTTGCTTGCAAAAAAGAATGCTCAAAAGCCAAAAAGAAAGTTTGCTTGCCAAAAAGAACGCCCGAAAGCCAAAAAGAAAATTTGCTTACAAAAAAGAACTCCCAAAAGCCAAAAAGAAAGTCCGCATGACAAAAGGAATGCCCGAACGCCAAAAAGAAAGTTTGCTTTCCAAAAAGAACTCCCAAAAGCCAAAAAGAAAGTTTGCTTGCCAAAACGAATGCCCGAAAACCAAAAAAAAAGTTTGCATGACAAAAAGAACGCCTAAAAGCCGAAAAGAAAGTTTGCTGGCAAAAAAGAACGCCCGAAAGCCAAAAAAAAATGTTTGCTTGCAAAAAAGAACACCCGAAAGCCAAAAAGAAAGTTTGCTTGCAAAAAAAAACACCCAAAAGCCAAAATGAAAGTTTGCATGACAAAAAGAACGCCTGATAGTCAAAAAGGTAAGTTTGCTTGCAAAAAAGAACGCCCAAAAGCCAAAAAAATTGTTTGCTTGCAAAAAAGAACGCCCGTAAGCCGAAAAGAAAGTTTGCTTGCAAAAAGGAATGCTCGAAAGCCAAAAAGAAAGTTTGCTTGCAAAAAAGAACGGCTGAAAGCCAAAAAGAAAGTTTGCATGCCAAAAAGAACGCCGGAAAGCCAGAAACAAAGTTTGGTTGCAAAAAAGAACGCCCGAAAGCGAAAAAGAAAATTTGCTTGCAAAAAGAACGCACAAAAGTGAAAAAGAAAGTTTGTTTGCAAAAAAGAACGCTCGAAAGCCAAAAAGAACGCCTGAAAGCCAAAAAGAAAGTTTGCTTTCAAAAAAGAACACCTGAAAGCCAAAAAAAAGTTTGCATGCCAAAATGAACTCCTGAAAGCCAAATAGAAAGTTTGCATGACAAAATAAATGCCTGAAAGCCAAAAAGAAAGTTTGCTTGCAAAAAAGAATGCCTGAAAGTCAAAAAGAAAGTTTGCATGACAAAAAGAACGCCTGAAAGGCAAATGGAAAGTTTGCTTTCCAAAAAGAACGCCCAAAATCCAAAAAGAAAGTTTGCATGACAAAAAAAACGCCCGAAAGCCAAAAAGAAAGTTTAAATGCTAAAAAGAACACTCGGAAGCTGAAAAGAAAGTTTGTATGACAAAAAGAATGCCAGATAGCCAATAAGAAAGTTTTCTTGCAAAAAAGAACGCCCGAAAGCCAAAAAGAAAGTTTGCATGCCAAAAAGAACGCCTGAAAGCCAAAAAGAAAGTTTGCATGCCAAAAAGAACGCCGAAAAATCAGAAACAAAGTTTGCTTGCAAAAAAGAACGCCCGAAAGCGAAAAAGAAAATTTGCTTGCAAAAACGAACGCACAAAAGCGAAAAAGAAAGTTTGTTTGCAAAAAAAAGCGCTCGAAAGCCAAAAAGAACGCCCGAAAGCCAAAAAGAAAGTTTGCTTGCAAAAAAGAACGCCCGAAAGCCAAAAAGAAAGTTTGCATGCCAAAACGAACTCCTGAAAGCCAAAAAGAAAGTTTGCATGACAAAAAGAATGCCTGAAAGCTAAAAAGAAAGTTTGCTTGAAAAAAAAAACGCCCGAAAGCCACAAAGAAAGTTTGCTTGCTTGTAAAAAATAACGCACGAAAGCGAAAAAGAAAGTTTTCTTGCAAAAGAGAATGCCTGAAAGCCAAAAAGAAAGTTTGCATTACAAAAAGAATGCCCGAAACCCAAAATGAAAGTTTGCATGCCAAAAAGAACGCCTGAAAGCCAAAAAGAAAGTTTGCATGACAAAAAGAACGCCTGAAAGCCAAAAAGAAAGTTTGCATGCCAAAAAGAACGCCGGAAAGCCAAAAAGAGAGTTTCCTTACAAAAAAGAACGCCTGAAAGCCAAAAAGAAAGTTTGCTTGCAAAAAAGAAAGTTTGCTTGCAAAAAAGAATGCTCAAAAGCCAAAAAGAAAGTTTGCTTGCCAAAAAGAAAGCCAAAAAGAAAGTTTGCATGCCAAAACGAACTCCTGAAAGCCAAAAAGAAAGTTTGCATGACAAAAAGAATGCCTGAAAGCTAAAAAGAAAGTTTGCTTGCAAAAAAAAACGCCCGAAAGCCACAAAGAAAGTTTGCTTGCTTGTAAAAAATAACGCCCGAAAGCGAAAAAGAAAGTTTTCTTGCAAAAAAGAATGCCCGAAAGCCAAAAAGAAAGTTTGCATTACAAAAAGAATGCCCGAAACCCAAAATGAAAGTTTGCATGCCAAAAAGAACGCCTGAAAGCCAAAAAGGAAGTTTGCATGCCAAAAAGAACGTCTGAAAGCCAAAAAGAAAGTTTGCATGCCCAAAAGAACGCCTGAAAGTCAAAAACAAAGTTTGCATGATTAAAAGAACGCCTGAAAGCCAAAAAGAAAGTTTGCATGATAAAATGAACGGCCGAAAGCCAATAAGAAAGTTTGCATGACAAAAAGAACGCCTGAAGGCCAAAATGAAAGTTTGCTTGCAAAAAAGAACGCCTGAAAGTAAAAAAAAAAGTTTGCTTGCAAAAAAGAACGGCCGAAAGCCAAAAAGTAAGTTTGCTAGCAAAAAAGAACGCATGAAAGCCAAAAAGAAAGTTTGCTTGCAAAAACGAATGCTCGAAAGCCAAAAAAAAAGTTTGCTTACCAAAAAGAACGCCCAAAAGCCAAAAAGAAAGTTTACTTGCAAAAAAGAATGCTTGAAAGCCAAAAAGAAAGTTTGCTTGTAAAAAAGAACGTAAGAAAGCCAAAAAGAAAGTTTGCTTGCAAAAAAGAACGCCCGAAGGCCAAAAAGAAAGTTTGCATGACAAAAAGAATACCTGAAAGCTAAAAAGAAAGTTTGCTTGCAAAAAAAAAGGCCCAAAAGCCACAAAGAAAGTTTGCTTGCTTGTAAAAAATAACGCCCGAAAGCGAAAAAGAAAGTTTGCTTGCAAAAAAGAATGTCCGAAAGCCAAAAAGAAAGTTTGCATTACAAAAAGAACGCCCGAAACCCAAAAATGAAGTTTGCATGCCAAAAAGAACGCCTGAAAGCCAAAAAGAAAGTTTGCATGAATAAAAGAACGCCTGAAAGCAAAAAAGAGAGTCTGCTTGTAAAAAAGAACGCCCGAAAGCCAAAACGAAAGTTTGCTTGCAAAAAAGAACGCCCGAAAGCCAAAAAGAAAGTTTGCAAGCCTAAAAGAACGCCTGAAAGCCAAAAAGAAAGTTTGCTTGTAAAAAAGAACACCCGAAAGCCAAAAAGAAAGTTTGCATGAATAAACGAACGCCTGAAAGCCAAAAAGAAAGTTTGCTTGTAAAAAAAATGCCTGAAAGCAAACAAGAAAGTTTGCATGCCAAAAAGAACGCCTGAAAGCAAAAAAGAAAGTTTGCTTGCAAAAACGAATGCCCGAAAGCCAAAAAGAAAGTTTGCATAACAAAAAGAACGCTCGAAACCCAAAAAGGAAGTTTGCATGCCAAAAAGAACGCCTGAAAGCCAAAAAGAAAGTTTGCATGCCCAAAAGAACGCCTGAAAGTCAAAAACAAAGTTTGCATGATTAAAAGAACGCCTGAAAGCCAAAAAGAAAGTTTGCATGATAAAAAGAACGGCCGAAAGCCAATAAGAAAGTTTGCATGACAAAAGAACACCTGAAAGCCAAAATGAAAGTTTGCTTGCAAAAAAGAACGCCTGAAAGTAAAAAAAAAAGTTTGCTTGCAAAAAAGAACGGCCGAAAGCCAAAAAGTAAGTTTGCTAGCAAAAAAGAACGCATGAAAGCCAAAAAGAAAGTTTGCTTGCAAAAACGAATGCTCGAAAGCCAAAAAAAAAGTTTGCTTACCAAAAAGAACGCCCAAAAGCCAAAAAGAAAGTTTACTTGCAAAAAAGAATGCTTGAAAGCCAAAAAGAAAGTTTGCTTGTAAAAAAGAACGTAAGAAAGCCAAAAAGAAAGTTTGCTTGCAAAAAAGAACGCCCGAAGGCCAAAAAGAAAGTTTGCATGACAAAAAGAATGCCTGAAAGCTAAAAAGAAAGTTTGCTTGCAAAAAAAGGCCCAAAAGCCACAAAGAAAGTTTGCTTGCTTGTAAAAAAGAACGCCCGAAAGCGAAAAAGAAAGTTTGCTTGCAAAAAAGAATGCCCGAAAGCCAAAAAGAAAGTTTGCATTACAAAAAGAATGCCTGAAAGCCAAAAAGAAAGTTTGCATGCCAAAAAGAACGCCTGAAAGCCAAAAAGAAAGTTTACATGACAAAAAGAACGCCTGAAAGCCAAAAAGAAAGTTTGCATGCCAAAAAGAACGCCGGAAAGCCAAAAAGAGAGTTTCCTTACAAAAAAGAACGCCTGAAAGCCAAAAAGAAAGTTTGCTTGCCAAAAAGAACGCCCGAAAGCCAAAAAGAAAGTTTGCTTGCAAAATAGAAGGTTCGAAAGCCAAAAAGAAAGTTTTCTTGCCAAAAAGAACTCCCAAAAGCCAAAAAGAAAGTTTGCTTGCAAAAAAGAACGCCCGAAAGCCAAAAAGAAAGTTTGCTTTGCAAAAAAAAATGGCTGAAAGCAAAAAAGAAAGTTTGCAAGCCAAAAAGAACGTTGGAAAGCCAAAAATAAAGTTTGCTTGCCAAAAAGAATGCCCGAAAGCCAAATAGAAAGTTTGCTTGCAAAAAAGAACGGCTGAAAGCCAAAAAGAAAGTGTGCATGCTAAAACGAACGCCGCAAAACCAGAAAGAAAGTTTGATTGCAAAAAGGAACGCCCGAAAAACAAAAAGAAAGTTTGCTAGCAAAAAAGAACGCACGAAAGCAAAAAAGAAAGTTTGCCTTCATAAAAGAACGCTCAAAAGCCAAAAAGAAAGTTTGCTTCCCAAAAAGAACGCCCGTAAGCCAAAAAGAAAATTTGCTTGTAAAAAAGAACTCCCAAAAGCCAAAAAGAAAGTTCGCATGACAAAAGGAATGCCCGAAAGCCAAAAAGAAAGTTTGCTTGCCAAAAAGAAAGCCCGAAAGGCAAAAAGAAATTTTGCTTGCAAAAAGGAATGCCCGAAAACCAAAAAGAAAGTTTGCATGACAAAAAGAAAGTTTGCTAGCAAAAAAGAACGCCCGAAAGCCAAAAAAAATGTTTGCTTGCAAAAAGGAACGCCCAAAAGCCAAAAAGAAAGTTTGCTTGCAAAAAAGAACGCTTGAAAGCCAAAAAGAAAGTTTGCTTGCAAAAAAGAACGGCTGAAAGCCAAAAAGAAAGTTTACATGCCAAAAAGAAGGCCGGAAAGGCAAAAAGAAAGTTTGCTTGCAAAAAAGAACCCCCAAAAGCCAAAAAAAATGTTTGCTTACAAAAAAGAACGCCCATAAGCCAAAAAGAAAGTTTGCTTGCAAAAAAGAACGCTTGAAAGCCAAAAAGAAAGTTTGCTTGCAAAAAAGAACGGCTGAAAGCCAAAAAGAAAGTTTACATGCCAAAAAGAACGCCGGAAAGGCAGAAAGAAAGTTTGCTTGCAAAAAAGAATGCCCAAAAGCCAAAAAGAAAGTTTGCTTGCAAAAAAGAACGCTCGAAAGCCAAAAAGAAAGTTTTCTTGCCAAAAAGAACGCTCGAAAGCCAAATAAAAAGTTTGCTTGTAAAAAAGAACGGCTGAAAGCCAAAAAGAAAGTGTGCATGCCACAACGAACGCCGCAAAGCCAGAAAGAAAGTTTGCTTGCAAAAAAGAACGAACGAAAGCAAAAAAGAAAGTTTGCTTGCAAAAAAGAATGCTCAAAAGCCAAAAAGAAAGTTTGCTTGCCAAAAAGAACGCCCGAAAGCCGAAAAGAAAATTTGCTTGCAAAAAAGAACTCGCAAAAGCCAAAAAGAAAGTTTGCATGACAAAAGGAACGCCCGAACGCCAAAAAGAAAGTTTGCTTGCCAAAAAGAACTCCCAAAAGCCAAAAAGAAAGTTTGCTTGCCAAAAAGAATGCCCGAAAACCAAAAAAAAAGTTTGCATGACAAAAAGAATGCCTAAAAGCCGAAAAGAAAGTTTGCTGGCAAAAAAGAACGCCCGAAAGCCAAAAAAAAATGTTTGCTTGCAAAAAAGAACACCCGAAATCCAAAAAGAAAGTTTGCTTGCAAAAAAAAACACCCAAAAGCCAAAAGGAAAGTTTGCATGACAAAAAGAACGCCTGATAGTCAAAAAAGTAAGTTTGCGTGCAAAAAAGAACGCCCAAAAGTCAAAAAAATTGTTTGCTTGCAAAAAAGAATGCCCGTAAGCCGAAAAGAAAGTTTCCTTGCAAAAAAGAACGCTCGAAAGCTAAAAAGAAAGTTTGCTTGCAAAAAAGAACGGCTGAAAGCCAAAAAGCAAGTTTGCATGCCAAAAAGAACGCCGGAAAGCCAGAAACAAAGTTTGGTTGCAAAAAAGAACGCCCGAAAGCGAAAAAGAAAATTTGCTTGCAAAAAGAACACACAAAAGCGAAAAAGAAAGTTTGTTTGCAAAAAAAAACGCTCGAAAGCCAAAAAGAAAGTTTGCTTGCCAAAAAGAACGCCTGAAAGCCAAAAAGAAAGTTTGCTTGCAAAAAAGAACACCCGAAAGCCAAAAAAAAGTTTGCATGCCAAAATGAACTCCTGAAAGCCAAAAAGAATGTTTGCATGCCAAAATGAACTCCTGAAAGCCAAAAAGAAAGTTTGCTTGCAAAAAAGAGTGCCTGAAAGTCAAAAAGAAAGTTTGCATGACAAAAAGAACGCCTGAAAGGCAAATAAAAAGTTTTCTTTCCAAAAAGAACGCCAAAAAACCAAAAAGAAAGTTTGCATGACAAAAAGAACGCCCGAAAGCCAAAAAGAAAGTTTAAATGCTAAAAAGAACACTCAGAAGCTGAAAAGAAAGTTTGTATGACAAAAAGAATGCCAGATAGCCAATAAGAAAGTTTGCTTGCAAAACAAAACGCCCGAAAGCCAAAAAGAAAGTTTGCATGCCAAAAAGAATGCCTGAAAGCCAAAAAGAAAGTTTGCATGCCAAAAAGAACGCCGAAAAGTCAGAAACAAAGTTTGCTTGCAAAAAAGAACGCCCGAAAGCGAAAAAGAAAATTTGCTTGCAAAAACGAACGCACAAAAGCGAAAAAGAAAGTTTGTTTGCAAAAAAAAACGTTCGAAAGCCAAAAAGAACGCCAGAAAGCCAAAAAGAAAGTTTGCTTGTAAAAAAGAACGCCCGAAAGCCAAAAAGAAAGTTTGCATGCCAAAACGAACTCCTGAAAGCCAATAAAAAAGTTTGCATGACAAAAAGAATGCCTGAAAGCCAAAAAGAAAGTTTGCTTGCAAAAAAGAATGCCTGAAAGCCAAAAAGAAAGTTTGCATGACAAAAAGAACGCCTGAAAGGCAAATAGAAAGTTTGCTTTCCAAAAAGAATGCCCGAAAACCAAAAAGAAAATTTGCATGACAAAAAGAACGCCCGAAAGCTAAAAAGAAAGTTTAAATGCCAAAAAGAACACCCGAAAGCGGAAAAGAAAGTTTGTATGACAAAAAGAAAGCCAGATAGCCAAAAAGAAAGTTTGCATGCAAAAAAGAACACCCGAAAGCTAAAAAGAAAGTTTGCATGCCAAAAAGAACGCCTGAAAGCCAAAAAGAAAGTTTGCCTACCAAAAAGAACGCCCAAAAGCTAAAAAGAAAGTTTGCATGAATAAAAGAACGTCTGAAAGCCAAAAAGAAAGTTTGCTTGTAAAAAAGAACGCCCGAAAGCCAAAAAGAAAGTTTCCTTCCAAAAAAGAATGCCCGAAAGCCAAAAAGAAAGTTTGCATGCCAAAAAGAACGCCGGAAAGCCAGAAACAAAGTTTGCTTGCAAAAAAGTACGCCCGAAAGTGAAAAAGAAAATTTGCTTGCAAAAAAGAACGCACAAAAGCGAAAAAGAAAGTTTGTTTGCAAAAAAAAACGCTCGAAAGCCAAAAAGAAATTTTGCTTGCCAAAAAGAACGCCCGAAAGCCAAAAAGAAAGTTAGCTTGCAAAAAAAAATGCCCGAAAGCCAAAAAGAAAGTTTGCATGCCAAAATGAACTCCTGAAAGCCAAAACGAAAGTTTGCATGACAAAAAGAATGCCTGAAAGCCAAAAAGAAAGTTTGCATGACAGAAAGAACGCCTGAAAGGCAAATAGAAAGTTTGATTTCCAAAAAGAACGCCCGAAAACCAAAAAGCAAGTTTGCATGACAAAAAGAACGCCCGAAAGCTAAAAAGAAAGTTTAAATGCCAAAAAGAACACCCGAAAGTGGAAAAGAAAGTTTGTATGACAAAAAGAAAGCCAGATAACCAAAAAGAAAGTTTGCATGCAAAAAAGAACGCTCGAAAGCTAAAAAGAAAGTTTGCATGCCAAAAAGAATGCATGAAAGCCAAAAAGATAGTTTGCATACCAAAAAGAACGCCCAAAAGCTAAAAAAAAAACTTTGCATGAATAAAAGAACGCCTGAAAGCCAAAAAGAAAGTTTGCTTGTAAAAAAGAACGCCCGAAAGCCAAAAAGAAAGTTTGCTTGCAAAAAAGAACGCCCGAAAGCTAAAAAGAAAGTTTGCATGACAAAAAGAATGTCTGAAAGCCAAAAAGAAAGTTTGCATGACAGAAAGAACGCCTGAAAGGCAAATAGAAAGTTTGATTTCCAAAAAGAACGCCCGAAAACCAAAAAGAAAGTTTGCATGACAAAAAGAACACCCGAAAGCTAAAAAGAAAGTTTAAATGCCAAAAAGAACACCCGAAAGCGGAAAAGAACGTTTGCATGACAAAAAGAACGCCCGAAAGCCAAAAAGAATGCTTGAAAACCAAAAAGAATGCTTGAAAACCAAAAAGAAAGTTTGCTTGCAAAAAAGAACTCCCGAAAGCCAAAACAAAAGTTTCAATGACAAAAAGAACGCCCGAAAGCCAAAAAGAAATTTTGCATGACAAAAAGAATGCCTGAAAGCCAAAAAGAAAGTTTGCTTGCAAACAAGAACGCTCGAAAGCCAAAAAAAATTTTGCTTACCAAAAATAACACCCGAAAGCCAAAAAGAAAGTTTGCTTGTAAAAAATAATGCACGAAAGCCAAAAACATAGTTTGCTTGCAAAAAAGAACGCTCGAAAGCCAAAAAAAAAGTTTGCTAACCAAAAAGAACGCCCGAATGCCAAAAAGAATGCCTGAAAGCCAAAAAGAAAGTTTGCATGCCAAAAAGAACGCCCGAAAGCCAAAAAGAAAGTTTGTTTGCACAAAAGAACGCCCGTAAGCCAAAAAGAAAGTTTGCTTGCAAAAAAAAACACCCGAAAGCCAAAAAGAAAGTTTGCATGACAAAAAGAATGCCCGAAAGCCAAAAAGAAAGTTTACTTGCAAAAAAGAACGCCTGAAAGCCAAAAAGAAAGTTTGCTTGTAAAAAAGAACGCCCGAAAGCAAAAAAAAAAAGTTTACATGACAAAAAGAACGCACGAAAGCCAAAAAGAAAGTTTGCAAGACAAAGAGAACGCCTGAAAGCCAAAAAGAAAGTTCGCATGCCAAAAAGAAAGTTTGTTTGCAAAAAAGAATTCCCGAAAGCAAAAAAGAAAGTTTGCTTAACAAAAAGAATGCCAGAAAGCCAAAAAAAAAAAAGTTTTCTTCCAAAAAAGAACGAAAGAAAGCCAAAAGAAAGTTTGCATTACAAAAAGAAAGTTTGCATGCTAAAAAGAAACTTTGCATGCCAAAAAGAACGCCTGAAAGCCAAAAAGAAAGTTTGCTTGCAAAAAAGAATGCCCGAAAGCCAAAAAGAAAGTTTGCATGACAAAAAGAATGCCTGAAAGCCAAAAAGAAAGTTTGCATGACAAAAAGAATGGCAGAAAAAAAAAAGTTGCTTGTAAAAAAGATCGCCCGAAAGCCAAAAAGAAAGTTTGCATTACAAAAGGAACGCCCGAAAGCCAAAAAGTTAGTTTGCTTGAATAAAAGAACGCCTGAAAGCCAAAAAGAAAGTTTGCTTGTAAACAAAAAACGCCCGAAAGCCAAAAAGAAAGTTTGTTTGTAAAAAAGAACGCCCGAAAGCCAAAAAGAAAGTTTGCATGACAACAAGAACGCCTGAAAGCCAAAAAGAAAGTTTGCATGCCAAAACGAACGCCCGAAATCCAAAAAGAAAGTTTGCATGACAAAAAGAACGCCCGAAAGCCAAAAAGAAAGTTTAAATGCCAGAAAGAACACCCGAAAGCAGAAATGAAAGTTTGTATGACAAAAAGAATGCCAGATAGCCAAAAAGAAAGTTTGCTTGAAAAAAGAATGCCTGAAAGCCAAAAATAAAGTTTGCATGACAAAAAGAATGCTTGAAAGCCAAAAAGAAAGTTTGCTTGCCAAAAAGAACGCACGAAAGCCAAAGAGAAAGTTTGCTTGCAAAAACGAACGCTCGAAAGCAAAAAAAAAAAGTTTGCTTACCAAAAAGAACGCCCGAATGTCAAAAAGAAAGTTTGCATGCCACAAAGAATGCCTAAAAGCCAAAAAGAAAGTTTACATACCACAAAGAATGCCTGAAAGCCAAAAAGAAAGTTTGCATGCCAAAAAGAACGTCTGAAAGCCAAAAAGAAAGTTTGTTTGCAAAAAAGAATGCTCGTAAGCCAAAAAGAAAGTTTGCTTGCAAAAAAAAACGCCCGAAAGCCAAAAAGAAAGTTTGCATGACAAAAAGAATGTCCGAAAGCCAAAAATAAAGTTTGCTTGCAAAAAAGAAGGGCTGAAAGCCAAAAAGAATGTTTGCTTGTAAAAAAGAACGCCCGAAAACAAAAAAGAAAGTTTGCATGACAAAAAGAACGCCCGAAAGCCAAAAAGAAAGTTTGCATGACAAAAAGAACGCCCGAAAGCCAAAAAGAAAGTTTGCACGACAAAGAGAACGCCTGAAAGCCAAAAAAAAAGTTTGCATGCCAAAAAGAACGCCTGAAAGCCAAAAAGAAAGTTTGCTTATATAAAAGAATGCCCGAAAGCCAAAAAGAAAGTTTGGATGACAAAAAGAATGCCAGAAAGCTAAAAAGAAAGTTTGCTTGCAAAAAAGAATGCCCGAAACCCAAAAAGAAAGTTTGCATGCCAAAAAGAACGCCTGAAAGCCAAAAAGAAAGTTTGCTTGCAAAAAAGAACGCTCGAAAGCCAAAAAGAAAATTTGCATGACAAAAAGAACGCCCGAAAGCCAAAAAGAAAGTTTAAATGCCAGAAAGAACACCCGAAAGCGGAAAAGATAGTTTGTATGACAAAAAGAATGCCAGATAGCCAAAAAGAATGTTTGCTTGTAAAAAAGAACGCCCGAAAGCCAAAAAGAAAGTTTGCATGCCAAAAAGAACGCCGGAAAGCCAAAAAGAAAGTTTGTTTGTAAAAAAGAACGCCCGAAAGCCAAAAAAAAAGTTTGCATGCCAAAAAGAACGCCTGAAAACCAAAAAGAAAGTTTGCTTGCAAAAAGAATGCTCGAAAGCCAAAAAGAAAGTTTGATGACAAAAAGAATGCTAGAAAAAAAAAAGTTCGCTTGTAAAAAAGAACGCTCGAAAGCCAAAAAGAAAATTTGCATGCCAAAAAGAACGCCCGAAAGCCAAAAAGAAAGTTTGAATGACAAAAAGAACGCCTGAAAGCCAAAAAGAAAGTTTGTTTGTAAAAAAGAATGCCTGGAAGCCAAAAAGAAAGTTTGCTTGCAAAAAAGAACGCCCGAAAGCCAAAAAGAAAGTTTGCATTACAAAAAGAACGCCCGAAACCCAAAAAGAAAGTTTGCATGCCAAAAAGAACGCCTGAAAGCCAAAAAGAAAGTTTGGATGACAAAAAGAATGCCAGTAAAAAAAAAAAAGTTTGCTTGCAAAAAGGAACGCCCGAAAGCTAGAAAGAAAGTTTACATGCCAAAAAGAACGCCCGAAAGCCAAAAAGAAAGTTTGCATGAATAAATGAACGCCTGAAAGCCAAAAAGAAAGTTTGCTTGTAAAAAAGAATTTACTTGCAAAAAAGAACACCCGAAAGCCAAAAAGAAAGTTTGCATGCCAAAAAGAACACCCGAAAGCCAAAAAGAAAGTTTGCATGAATAAAAGAACGCCTGAAAGCCAAAAAGAAAGTTTGCTTGTAAAAAAGAACGCCCGTAAGCCATAAAGAAAGTTTGCATGAATAGAAGATGATCAAAAATGTAAGGATTCCCTTTAATTGATTGGCTTATTTCGTGGACAAACCACATGTTGGGGATTGTTTGTAAGGGTAGCTTTAGTGATAGATATTCAAGCTCAAGACCCTCTCATGTCCTCAAGGTTGATAAGCACCAAAGGTAAACTTCTATGTGCTTAATTTGCTTTGAAGAGATTAGATGCATACACACATTCACATCTCATGCATAATTCATTCTCTTGTATGTTGTGTATGTGTTGTTTTTTTGTACTCATTAATGCTCATTAACGCTCATTAACATCTATTCTTGCATGCTTTACATGATTGCATCTTGTATGACCAATGCCATGCCATGCATGTTTTTAAGATTTCATACATAGTGTCAAGCGCTGTACAAAGTGCTGTTGGAAGCGCTGTTCGTACAGCGCCCATCCTGACCTGGTCGAAAATGCATTTTTAAATGCATCAGGTCTGATGCAATTTTGGAAGGCGATGTACAAGCGCTGTTCGTACAGCACCCCTCTGTTTTCCCGTGAGAATAGAGTAGGGGCGCTGTACAGGCGCTGTACAAGAGGCGCTGTACAAGAGGCGCTCTACGTACAGCGCCTAAGGCAAAAATAGGGACAACTTTTCAAAACGACCACACTTTGTTTTGGCCTCCTATATATATGCCACTTTGACTTTAGGTCAATTATGTGAGTTGATTATCAGATTTCATACTTAGAATATTTTTCTAGAAAAGAAAAATACAAAGAACTCACCTTTAACCACTCAAATCAAACCCCTTTTGCATCAAATTTCATATTGCATCTCCTATGTTTATATAAAGTGCATCCATGTATGGGTTTGCATCATCACAACTTGCTTGGTAAGATTTTGATTAATTTCATCTTATTTTAGTATTTTAAATACCAAACCATCTCTTTAAATTACTTGTATGTTTTAGATCATATGCTAAATACAAGAAAAGAGATTAATTGTGATGAATTGATTGAGTGTTGTTTTTGATAGATATCTAGGTTTTTATAATCTATGATTATCTATGCTATGTGACATGTCATTTAGCAATTGATATCTAGGATTGATTTAAATTGATTATCTCATCATCTTAGATAAGCATCTAAGGTTACCTAGCCTTGTTTGTTATTTGAATATTCATATATATTCACATAGGTTTTTTCTCTTCATTGAGAAGTAAGTCTTGGGGCTAAGAGTGCTTAGGCCTCAAGCAAATTGGAATAGGGTTGCTAATAAAGGTCCGCTGGGTAGAAGTGAGGGGTTACAGACCGGAGTGTTAGACGAGGTCTACATAGGTTGTAAACTTCATTTCAATTAGTGATTTCGAGTTCCGAGTGTGGCGCACTATACAGCCCGTGGTTTTTCCCAGTGGTTGGGTTTCCATGTATATATCAAGTGTTATTTAAATTCCGCATCTTATTACACTTGTATGTATTTTTGACTAGTATGGGCATTTTCGTAAAATTGACTTGCATGCGAAAATTCGGTAATACATGATAAAATCTATTCCCCCCCCCCCCCCCCCCCCCCCCCCCTCTAGCTTTATATTATACACGCCTCTAGGACTTTCAAAAAATAAAAAGGCTTTGCACTCAATAAAGCAATACAAATTAATGCATGTGCAATACTCCCCCTAAAAGGCTACTCTCTCTCAAACTTCTCCCCCAAAGCATACACAATGCTCCCCCTATATCTCTCAAGACTTCTCCCCATTTTTGTCATGAGATAGGCAAAAGAGCTCCCTTTATCGGGTTGCTTTAGCAAAGAGAGCTATTAGCACAAAAGACATTTCCATAGTCATATAAACGAATTTTATGCAACTCAAGTAATTGAGAGAGATTCAAGGAGTTTTATTTTAAGAAAAAATGTGTGACAAGGATGTTTTGCATGCAAGACATGTTGCATTTAAGATCAAAAGCAATGGTATTTGGCAAAGCAAACAACAAAGGTTTCTTAAATAAATTCAAACCAATTTCACCATTTGTTATGGAAAAAGCAAGGATATAGAGATTGAGCATTTTAATTTTAAAGAGCAACTATATTCAACTTTATAAGCAAAACAAGACATGAGCAACTTTGCACCCTATTTGATTTTTTTAGGGTGAGATACCCGTATGATAGTAGCCTTGTTCTACAAATAAAGAAATAGAGACTTTGGATATCAAAATCCTTATTTATTTGAGTCTCAATATTTGCTTTTGCACACAATTTGCATTCAAGATTTTTGCAATCAAACATTTCACATTTTTTCAACCCATACTATTCATCTTAAGCATGTCATCAATGAGAATCATCATGTCATGGGAGTCAATTAAAGGTCATTCAAATAGTACTTCCAAAGTACATCTCCTACTCCAAAAATGCATGTTTGAGCACAAATATGACATGGATTGCAAGAAAAGCAATGGTGCACACTTATTATGAAAAAAGAACATATAAGCATATATGTGCAACCAACAATCTCAAGCAATTATCAAAAGAGCATAAATTTAATCAACTTTTTGCACATGGCATATCATGCAAGTTTGCTCTCTTGGCTTGAGCTCCCCTCATAGCGTCAATTCCAACCAAGTCAAAGGGAGGCATGAACCCTTATAGACTTACCAAGTCCATTGGACCTAGTTGCATCTACAGGTATCACATTGGCACAATGGCAAACAGGTTCATTCTTTCTAACCCACCTAGGTTCCACTTTATCATTTCTAGTGGTCATAAACATGTTTCTAAGTTCCCTAGGTTTATGCAAACTTGGCCTCCTTTTCAACCGTTTTTCTTTCATGCTCTCTAACCTACACCTCTTGATGTAATCAAAGCAATTTGGTCTTAAGTGACCAATCATACCACAAAAATGACAAGTAGGTACAAAGTAAGAATTTATACCATTGCATTGTGATCTCATCGTGGCATTGCCATGTTGATGAGGTTGTCTTTAATGGTGCTTCGGTTTGCTTCTCTTTAGAGCTTGAGCCGATTGGTGGCACCTTTGTGGTTTAGCTTGTTGAGGTGGTTGAGCCGGTTGAATGTGCCTCCTTGGTTGTGCAAAGCTTGGGTGTTGAGCTCTTGAATGTTGAAATTAAGCTTTACCCTTTGTTGGCATCTTCATTTGGCCATTCTTGGATGACTCTCCAAGATCAATTTTCCTCCTAGGGTGTTGAGGAGGTAAAGCTAAGCTTTTGCCTTGAGCTTGAGGTTTCTTGATCTTAGCCTTCTTCAAAACTTCTAGATGCCTCATCTCTATATCCTTGACACTTTTCAAGGTGGCACTCTTAGAAGATTCACCCACTTCAAGAGTCTTCTTGTGGTAAGAAGATTGAGGAGGCACTTTAGGAACAATTTCCTTCACAAAAATAGTCTTGTTGGATGAAGGTGTCACTTCCTCATCAACAAAAACTAGGCCTCTCTTGTCACTAGGCATTTTCCCATAACCTAGCATAATGTTGAGCGTCTCCGTACCAGAAGTGAATTTTGCAAGTGACATCCTTACTTCTTCAAGCTCTTTCTTCAACTTGTCCTCATTTTCTTTGACAAGTTTTACTTCCTCATCCAAGAGAATCACATTTTCTCTTAGTTGAAGGTTATCTTTCTTCAACCCAAAATCTCCTTATTTTTCTTCTTCAAGGAGTCATGAAAGAATGTCATAAAATCCTCATAACTCATTCTTTCCTTGTTGTCAAAACTCTCTAAGTCGGAGTTACCATCTTCACATGAGTATAAGCAACACTCATCAACTTGTCCCTCACTAATTGAGTCAACTCCCACATCAAGACCTTTCCCTTGGTCGTTTGATGTCATATAAGCAACTTCCCTTTGCGTAGCTGCATCAATCACACTTCTAACTACCTTTTCATCTACTCCTTCTTCAAGGTCACAAATAAAGGCATGCTTGCCTTTTTCTCCAACATCCACATAAGAGGCTCCAAAGGCGGTGTAGTAATTTACAAGCTCTTCATCACTTGAAGAATCTTCTACACTCTCACTATCACTTGACAAGGTGGACATCTCATTTCCATTTCTCTTTTTCTTCAAGTTAGTGTAGGGAAAAATCGTAGTACACGCAGCGGAAGCGAGACTAAAAAGAGATTTAGTATATTTAAAAAAAATTCCTTTGATGAACCTTAACCCTTTAAATTAATTAAACATACATATAAGGTAACAAAAAGTAGAATACCTTTTGTCGCGTGATCCGATTGACTTACGTCGATGGTAATCCGCAAGATCTTCAATCCTAGCATGAACGTGAATCACCTAGGAGCGTGGTCTCCCTTTTCTTTGAATTGCGTACCTGAGAATGGATAAACAAACTTTCTTTTTCCTTTTGTTAGTCACAAAACAACCAAAAGACTACAAAGATTATTCCGGTCACTTTTGAGTTCTCAATCTAATGATCGAAACTCGCGTGAACCTAATTCGATGTTGTACTCACAAGCTTATTGATGAACAAGCAATTAGTGTACTATCAAAAGAATAATCTCTTCTCTCTTTTTTGTCTTGTCAGAATAATCAAACACTTTTCTATGAGTATGAGAAGAAGAAGAAATTGATCCAGTAAACACTTGGGGTTGGCCGTACCCTATAGCTTGTATTATATAGGGTGGCCGAATTTTTCTTCTCATTTAAATAGGGTTGCCGAAATCTACATGTGATTCTATTAGGGTTGGCCGAAAATCCTCTACAAAAAAGGATTTGTGCTTTACCCTAATTCCCATCAACTTTAGACTCCTAACCCTAATACAACTCATAAGTGTTTTTATTCTTTTAATTGACTTAATAAAAGACTTTCCTATTTGATTAAATAAATAAAACTTATTATTTATTTTCTTACCAAATAAGTCTTTTACCTTTAGTATAACTCTAGGAAATATATTTCCTAATCAGAAAAAGATTTTGTTTCTTAATTAAATAAATAAATAATTAATTAATTAATTCTCATTTAATTAAACAATAAAATAAAATAATATTTTTGACTAGTTACATAGCCTTGCCCCCCCCCCCCCCCCCCCCACATTAAATATATGGGCAAAATATTATTTCCTTATTTTATTTAATCCATTGGACTTTAAATAAAAAGCCCACATGTGAACCAGACCCATTCTTACCAAAAGAAACAAGCCCACATGCCTTTCATTAATATATTAATATAATTGATCAGCCCATTAAACAAATAATGAGCAAATTATATTCTTAATATATTAAATGCAATTCTAGATGGACCCATAAATTGGTCCGGTAGAATATATCAAGTGATCCATGCAAGTCCGTGTGGATTGGGGATCTTGAAGGGTTATCTAAATTTAAGCTTCAATAGACATAACCTAATCACAATCAACAAATGATTCACATAGGTCCGATCCATTAATTTTAACTCATTCCACTAAAGAGCTAAAATTGAACTCTTAAATAAAGATAGAATAAGAAGATGTTCCTCATTCATACCCTAGACAATCATGTTGGAGATAGTGTATCCTCGTGATTAATATCAGTAATCGCCAAGAGTTCATAGACCGCCTATAACTCTCCAAGTTACCATATTTACTCATATGACCACGTTTTGAACTTGGATATTTTGACTTGTCCAGAAGCCATGTTTTCAATAGTCACTATCGAAAACTCAACGTTAAGATTTAATATCCAATTACCTCAAAACATCCATATGATGATATTATACTCTCATTTAATAAATGGAGCCACGATGTTCATATCTATAAATGAAGTCCTCTATCGATTAACAAATGAATATCACCAAACTATCGAGGATAGACTATGCTATATAATCGTACTTATTGATAACTCAAATGATATCACTTGCAACCATAAGTCCATCATTTATCTCAGGATTAAGATAGACTCTCCGATTGTCCTGATAATGAAAAGACTATTATCTATTGACGGTTCTAGATAAAGCTTTTCATTGTGATCCAGTTCAATGCACCCAGTGCACTAGATTCGTTTACTCGAAGACACTCCGATGATTTTAGACTCATCATATCTCATTTGATCCCACTCAAATGCTAGCAAAAGAATTCTACAACTTTAACAAGACAAAGGTGCCTAACCTTTAACTTAAGTTGTGAACCTTATTCAAGACTAACTAAAAAATTGTATCTACCTCATATATATCCAGATGTACAAACAATTCTTCTTTTCTCATAGTCTTTAGACCTTATGATTATTTACTTTGACAATTATAATATTAAACTATAAATGCTATAAGATTTGTTAAACCAGAAATCACTTTATTAATATGAAAAAGATTGTCAATTACAATATTACACTCTTGCTATTGAGCATAATCCTAACAATCTCCCACTTACGCTATAGCAAATGTGTCATATCTCTCTTGCCCATGTTCTCTAGATGCCCATCGAAACTCTTCTGAGGTAGAGCCTTTGTGAAAGGATCTGCTAGATTTTCTGCTGACGCGATTTTGGTAATCGGCACGTCACCTCTTTGAACAATCTCCCTTAAAAGATGATACTTTCTTTCAATGTGTTTTCCTTTCTTGTGACTTCTTGGTTCTTTCGAATTAGCCACTGCTCCACTGTTGTCACAGTAGATAGTAATCTGCTTATTCGCACTAGGAACCACTTCCAAGTCTATCAAGAATTGGCGGAGCCAAACAGCCTCTTTAGCAGCCTTGCATGCAGCAACATACTCAGCTTCCATGGTGGAATCCGCAATACAAGATTGCTTGATACTCCTCCATATGACTTCTCCTCCTCCAATAGTAAACATAGCCCCTGATGTGGATTTTATGGAGTCAGAATCTGATTGGAAATCAGAATCTGTATACCCAACGGGAATTAAATCCCCTCCAGAGTATACAAGCATATTATCTCTCGTTCTCTTGAGATACTTGAAAATATGCTTGACAGCCGTCCACTGATCAGGACCAGGTTTCGATTGAAACCTGCTAACTATGCCAACAGCAAAATAAATATCTGGTCTAGTGCAGAGCATTGCATACATGAGACTTCCAACTGCTGAAGCATATGGAACTCTACTCATGAATTGCTCTTCATGCTCATTCTTAGGAACTTGTTCCTTAGAAAGTTTGATTCCATGTCTGAAAGGTAACACACCTTTCTTGGAATCCTGCATGGAAAACCTAGACAAGATCTTGTCTATGTATGAAGCTTGGGATAATGCAATCATTTTATTCTTTATATCCCTTATTACTTGGATACCTAGAATAAAACTTGCTTCTTCTAAGTCCTTCATATCAAATTGTTTTGCTAACCATTCTTTTACTGATGTCAATACACCTACATCGTTTCCAATGAGTAGTATATCATCAACATAAAGAATCAGGAAAACCAACTTGTTGCCATTAATCCTTTTGTATACACAAGGTTTGTCAGGATTCTGAATAAATCCAAAACCTTTGACAGCTTGATCGAACCTTATGTTCCAGGATCTGGATGCTTGCTTTAATCCATATATGGATTTCTGCAACTTGCATACCTTTTCCATTTGGCCCTTTTCAATGAATCCTTCTGGTTGCATCATGTAGATGCTTTCGTCAAGACTTCCATTAAGGAAAGCTGTCTTGACGTCCATTTGCCAAATCTCTAGATCTAAAGATGCTGCAATGGATAAGAGTATCCTAATGGATTTAAGCATGGCCACAGGAGAGAAGGTTTCCTCGTAATCGATATATTCTTTCTGTGTATACCCTTTAGCTACCAATCTAGCTTTAAAGGTTTCCATCTTTCCATCCATACCTCTTTTCCTCTTGTATACCCACTTGCACCCAATGGGTTTTATCCCTTTAGGCAAGTCTACAAGGGACCAGACTTTGTTATCGAACATGGATTCAATCTCAAATTGCATTGCCTTTTGTAAATGGCGACTATCAACATCCTCAATTGCTTCCTTATACGTGTAGGGATCATCGTCGTCCGGGAGATTCTCCACTGATTCTCCCAGACCGATGTATCTTTTGGGTTGTGTTCTAACCCTCCCACTACGACAAGGAATGGTAGGTTGTTGATCTTGTGTTGGATCGGAACTTACAATTGGGTTAGGTTGTGTAACCTCTCGTGGAATTGTATCTCCTGACATCTCATTTAGGACAATTCTACTTCTAGGCACAAAATCATTCATATAGTCCTTTTCCAGAAATTTAGCATTTGTCGAAACAAATACTTTAATATCTGAAGGACTATAGAAATAATATCCTTTAGTTTCTTTTGGATACCCTACAAATATACAAGTTTCTGAACGGGACTCCATCTTTTCTGTCTTTCCTTTTTGAAACAAATTATAGCAGTGTGTATAAAACTATCTAGAGGGTTTTACCCAATTTTTCGTATTAGTCCAAATTACGAAATTACCCCTAAATAGATAAAGCAATAAATCAAGTATAAAATGCGGAAATTAAATAACACTTGATTTTTACGTGGAAACCCTCACGGGAAATACCACGGGCTAGTAAGTAAGCCACACTCGAACCTCGAATCCACTAAATGTGTAAACGATTACAACCTAATCCCGGAAGTAATCACACACCTACCTAATCCCGGTATGAGTGAACCTAGTCCGATTGCTTGCGAATTAAGCAACCTAATCCCGGTCACAACACAAGACTTAATTCTCTAAAAAGAGATTAACACCCTAAGTGAATATATGAATATTCAAATGCAACATAGAGCAAGGGAAACCCTATATGCTTATCTAAGATGATGAATATGCAATAAAACACAATCCTAGATATTAGAGCTAAATGACATGTCAATTAGCATAGATAATCATAGATTAGAGAAACCTAGATATCTATCATAAAAACAACACTCAATCAAATCAACACAACAATCTCTATCTTGAATATTAGATTATAATCTAAGAACAATCAAGTAATAAAAGAGATGCCATAATAAATTAAACACTAATTATGTATGATAATAGTGAAAAACTTACCAAAGCAAGTGTGATGATCAAAGACCCATGCAAGCAAGCATCCTAGATATGCTAGAGAATGCTAGATGAACTTTGATGCAAATGGATTTTTGTTTGAGTGTTTAGTGAGCAAACTTGATTGCTTTCTCTCTTAAAAATCTCTCTTTTGAAAGTAGGGTTCTTTATAATCAAAGAGTCACATTCAGAACAAGAGAAAGTGATGTATTTATAGGCATGAAAAACAGAGCATGTGAAAAGACAAGTTTGCCCCTGAAACGCACCGATCGGCGGTTTCAATCGGCGGCCAGGCCGCCGTTCATAACCGTCGAATTGGCCCGAGAGGAACAGGGGACCAACGGCGGTTTCATTCGACGGTTTCGTGACCGCCGATCCAACCGCCGAATCAAACCTGAGATGAAAAATCAATCAGGTGTGAAAACGGCGGTTTCATGCGTGACTGCCTTTTCAACCGCCGAATTAGGCCGAGAGATAAAATCAATCAGGTCTTGAACGGCGGTTTCGAACGACGGTCGAGACCGTCGATCATAACCGCAGAATTGCTCCATACACTACTGGAAGCAAACGGCGGTTTTATTCGGCGGCCAGGCCGCCGACCATAACCGCCGATCACCAACAAAGGTGAAAACCAAGGAGAAGCCAAGGGCATTCTCCGTAGGCGGTCCTTGCGCTAAACCAAGCACATTCTAGTGCATGCGCGGACGTTTTCGAAAACTATCAGGAAACGAATTAAGAGACAACAAGACACAAATACACACAACAAAAAATAACACATAAGTACAAGTGTGAAATGTGACAAGTAAAGAGAATGCACACATATGCAATGTATGTTAAGTGAGTGTGTGCAACTAATCTCTTTATAGAAAAGTAAGCACATAGAAATTTACCTTCAGTGCTTATCAATACGAGGTCTTCAAAGGGCTTCGAACAATGAAACCAATACCTAAGCTACCCTTACAAAGTACCCCAACATGTGGTTTGTCCACGAAATGAGCCAATCAACAAATGGGAACCTTACAATCTCCCCCTTTGGCTATTTTGTGACAAAACCACCACTCACATTGATTCCTCACATTAAACTAGAAACAATGGGATAATATAGATTTTCTACAATACAAAGAGATAAGAAAATAAACTTCAAGTCTTCAATCTCTTGTAGAATAATCAAGCCCTGAAAAGAAAGTTTCTAATATTTCTAATACAAGTAAAAAGTGAGATGAATCAAGTGAGAACAAAAACAAGCATTTGCATTTTAAAAGATTAGGCACAACATTATGAAATGTATGTGTATGCAATGCTCCCCCTCAACGGGTTACTCCCCCTCAACGAATGTTCTCCCCATTATGCACAATTGCCTCTATTTTGCAACTCCCCTTACCATATACCATATATCTTACTCCCCCTTTTTGTCATGATATAGGCAAAGGAGTAGTCCCCAACCAGGTCACTCATAGCAACGAGAGATAGAAGCATGCAAGATTTGCATATATATATAAGTCACTTTATGCACCTCAATTAATTGAAGAGAAACAAGGAGATTTATTTGAAAGAAAATGTGTGAATCAAACATGATTTGCATACAAGACATGTAGCATTCAAGCCCAAACTACAATGGTATTTGGCAAAGCAAATGACAAAGGTTTCTAATAAGAATTCAAACCAATTTCACCAATGTCATGAGTAAAGCAAGGATATAGAATATATTGATTTCAATTTAAGAACAACTATATCCAACTTTATAAGCGAAACATAGCATGAGCGATTTTGCACCCTATTTGATTTTTCCGGATAAGATATCCGTATGATAGTAGCCATGTTCAACCAATAAAGAAGGAGAGACATTTGGAATGTAAATTCCTTTGAACGGATACAAGATCCTTTATTCATTTTGAGTCTCATAAGCTTTCACACAAGGTTTTGCATTTTAAGAGTATGCAATCATCAATTCATGCTTTTTCATTTGACATTAGCATGTTATTAAAGAATCATCATGTCATGGAGATAATCATAGGTCATTCAAATCATACTTCCAACATACATCTCCTAGTCCAAAAATGCATGTTTGAACATAAATATGACATGGATTGTAAAACAAGCAAGGTTCACACTTATAGAATTGAAAACATATATACATATGTGCAACCAAGCTTACTCAAACAATTAAAAGAAGAGGCATAAGTTATTTCAAAATTTTATGCAAGTGACCAGAATGCAAAATAGCTCTCTTTGCTTGAGTTCCCCATATGGGGTCAATCATAGAACATCACTCCACAGGACATATCCCAATAGATCTACTAAGAGTTTTTAATCGAGTAGCATCTAAGGGTTTAGTAAATAAGTCCACAAGTTGATCATTAGTACCTACATGTTCAAGTACTATGCATTTATTTTCAACAAGCTCTCTAATGAAGTGATGGCGGATGTCAATATGCTTAGTTCTAGAATGTTGTACCGGATTCTTGGAAATATTAATAGCACTCATGTTATCACAAAAGAGAGTGAGAGTACCTTGGTTGAATCCGTAGTCTACTAGCATTTGCTTCATCCATAGGAGTTGTGTGCATCCACTCCCCGCGGCTATGTATTCGGCCTCGGCCGTGGACAAGAAAATTGAGTTTTGCTTCTTGCAAAACCAAGACACCAAGTTGTTGCCTAGAAAGAAGCAACCGCCCGATGTGCTCTTTCTATCATCACAATTTCCTGCCCAATCCGCATCACTAAAGCCTACAAGACTAGCATTAGTGTCAAAAGAGTACCAAATCCCATAGTTGGAAGTCCCATTCACATAGCGAATGATTCTCTTTACGGAAGAGAGATGGGACTCCTTGGGATCCGCTTGGTACCTAGCACACACACCCACACTAAAAGAAATATCGGGCCTACTTGCGATCAAATAAAGCAAGCTACCTATCATGCCCCGATATAAAGTTTGTTCCACACTTTTACCACTAGCATCCTTGCTTAGCTTCAAAGTGGTACTCATGGGTGTATCACAATGTTTGGCATTCTCTAAACCAAACTTCTTCACTAGGTTTTTGGCATATTTGGCTTGGGTTATGAAAATCCCATCATCTAATTGCCTAATTTGCAAACCAAGGAAGTAACTAAGCTCACCAACAAGACTCATCTCAAATTCATGAGACATAACATCAACAAATTATTGAACCTTGGTGTTGTTGGTGGAGCCAAATACAATGTCATCAACATAGATTTGAGCTATAAATAACTCATCTTTGTTTCTCTTGATGAACAAGGTCTTGTCAACACTATCTCTTATGTAGTCATTGTCAACAAGAAATTGAGTGAGGCGCTCATACCAAGCCCTCGGTGCTTGTTTCAACCCATATAGTGCCTTCTTGAGACGATAGACATGGTTGGGGTGGTGTGCATCCACAAACCCCTTGGGTTGTTCAACAAACACTTCCTCTTGCAAGAAGCCATTGAGGAAGGCACTCTTGACATCCATTTGGTGCAATTTGAACTTGTGCACACAAGAAATGGACAAGAGAAGCCTAATAGACTCTAAACGGGCAACGGGAGCAAATGTCTCCTCAAAGTCGATACCCTCAATTTGAGAGTACCCTTGTGCTACAAGTCTAGCCTTGTTCAGCACTATGTTGCCATCCTCATCGGATTTGTTCCTAAATATCCATTTAGTGCCTATGACATTAGTGGTCTTAGGCCTAGGAACTAGAGTCCAAACCTCATTCCTTTCGAATTGGTTTAGCTCTTCTTGCATGGCAAGAACCCAAAATTCATCATTTAAGGCTTCTTCAACCTTTTTGGGTTCAATTTGAGAGGTGTAGCATGTGTAGCTAATAAGATTAGCTATTTGACGCCTAGTTCTAACACCCTCATTTACATCTCCAATAACATCCTCTTTGTTATGGAGTCTTCTAACCCATGGAGCGGGTTTATTAGAGTCCAAGAGAGGGACTCTAGTAGTAGGTTGTGTGACTTCATCATTTTCATTAGATGTCCCAACATTGGGAGTCACCACAACCCCCTCCAAAGGAGAGTCATCACTAAAAATAACCTCCTCCTCATGAACATTTGACTTGAGCCTAGTATCATCAAATACGACATTGGATGATTCCATAACACTTAGAGTCTTTAAATTGAAAACTCTATAGGCTCTACTAGTCAAGGCATAGCCAATAAAAATACCCTCATCACTCTTAGCATCGAATTTGCCAAGTTGATCACGGTCATTCAAAATGTAGCATTTGCTTCCAAAAGTGTGGAAGTAGCTAACATTTGGCCTCTTGCCTTTCCATAACTCATAGGAGGTATTTCTAGTACCGGGCCTTAGGAAAACACGATTCCCTATATAGCAAGCCGTATTGACGGCTTCGGCCCATAGGTTCCTAGGGACATTGTTGCTAAGCAACATCACACGGGCCATCTCTTGAAGGACCCTATTCTTCCTCTCAACAACTCCATTTTGTTGAGGTGTCCTAGGAGCCGAGAACTCATGGGAGATGCCTAAGCTATTGCAATAGCTTTCAAATGAGGCATTCTCAAATTCCCTCCCCATGGTCACTTCTAATCCGTTTAATGCTTTTAATGTTAGAATTCATTTCATTTTGTATTTTAGTACAAAGCATTTTAAACTTATCAAAAGTTTCAGATTTTTCTCTAAGAAAATATGTCCATGTAAATCTAGAGAAATCATCAACACAAACAAAAATGTATCTCTTTCCACCTAAACTCTCGGTTTGCATAGGACCCATGAGATCCATGTGGAGAAGCTCTAGGGGCTCCTTGGTGGAGAGATACTTGCCCTTTTTGTGCATGCTTTTAGTTTGTTTTCCTTGTTGGCACGGTCCACAAATACCATTGGCTTTCTTCCCAAGCTTAGGGAGTCCACGCACACACTCGAACTTTCCAAGGGTTCTTAAATCCCTAAAGTTCATGTGGCCAAGTCTTTCATGCCACAACTCTATTTGCTCATCCATGGACACATTGTTTGAGACTATTCTAGCTTCAAGACAATAGCAATTGTCACTAGATCTCATACCTTTCAATAAGGCTTGTCCATCGGGCTTTAGGATCGAGCAATCATCTTTACAAAACAAGACGGAATATCCTTCATCACTTAGATGTGAAATGCTTATTAAATTGGCTTTCAAGCCATCAACAAATAAAGCATCGGATAAGGAAGGTAATCCGGGAACAGAAATGGTTCCTTTCCCTACAACTTTCTTTTTGGATCCATCACCAAAAGTGACATATCCACCTTCCTCCATAACAAGAGTCTCGAAGAAACTCTTGTTTCCCGTCATGTGCCTAGAGCACCCACTATCTAAATACTAAAAATTAGAAGAATTTGCCTTCAAGGCTATTTGAGCAACATGGCAAACATTTTCATTCTTTCTAATCCACCTAGAAACAATCTTAGCTTTCTTAGTGGTCTTTGGTACATGGGCTCTAGATGTCCTAGGATCATGCATAATAACATTATCATTCCTAGGAACATACATCATGGCTCTTTTCTTTTTCTTCTCTATCATGCTTCTAGTTTTGCACATTTTTATGTATCGAAAGCAATGTGGTCTAATATGACCATCAAATCCACAAAAGTGACATATAGGAGTAAAATAAGGAATCATACCTTGTCCTTGTCTTTGTGGATGTAAGGGTTCAATCCTTCTTCGTTGTTGAACCGCTCTAGCTTGCTTCCTAGCTTGAGGTTGCATGATAGGTCTTTTTCCTTTGTGAGCCAATCGTGGAGGAATGTTGGCTTGAGGGACCCTAAGGGGTTGAGCTTGAGTTTGCCTTCTTGGCCCCATCTTCACTTGTGCATTTGAACATTGTCCTACTTCTAACTTCTTCCTAGGAATTTGCACAAATGAAGTTTCTTCGTTCTTCAAACCCTTGACAAACACGGTCTTGTTAGAGGTTGAGATCTTCTTGTCATCTTCATACCCAAGACCCCTCTTGTCACATGGACTCTTTCCAACACCAAGCATATGGTAAAGCTTCTTGGTGCTAGAATCCATCCTAGTCATAGAATTTCTAACTTCTTCAAGCTCCCTCTATAGACTTTCTTCATTCCTCCTAGATAAGACTAACTCCTCTCTTAACTTATCTTCCATCTTCTTGAATTTTTCCACTTGTTCACCTAAGTGGTCATTGTGAGATGCAAGCTTAAGATTTTCTTCTCTCAACATCTTGATCTTTCTTGTGCTCTTGATTGCTAAATCATTAAACTTGGCATGGCATTTAGCAAGCACCTTTTTCTCCACAAAACTACTTATGGAGTTAGACGAGGAATCACTTTCTTCTTCACTTGAGTCATTTTCCTCTTGACTCATTTCCTCTCTCTCACTAGCACTTTTGCTTTTATGGGAGGAGGCAAAAGCTAGGAGATTAGCCATGAGCTCTTCATCACTTGAAGACTTATCTCCCTCAATGGAGTCATCACTGCTTCCACTCCAAGTGGCGGCCATCACTTTTCCCTTTTTCCTCTCATTGTGATTTGCACATTCGGGGGCAAAGTGACCTATGCCACCACACTCGAAACATCGGACCCCTTTCCTTTCGGTCCTTTCTTGCCTAGGTTCAAACTTCTTGAAAGAGCCCTTTTTCTTCAAATCTTGACCTTTTGATCCAAAGCCCTTTCTTCTAAACTTCATAACTTTGTTGAACCTTTTTACAAACAAGGCAAGGTCTTCATCCGAGTCAACCTTCTTTGCCTCCTTTTCATCCTTGGAGGTTTTTAAAGCAATTCCTTTTTGCTTTTTAGTGGGTGTGGAGATAGGCCCTTTCCTAGACTCATAAGCTAGAAGTCTCACAATCACCTCACTCGGCTTCATATCCTTATAACCACTATTTTCTTCTAAAGCCGTCACCTTCGATTCAAACCTATCGGGTAGAGATCTCATAATCTTTTGCTTGATTCTCCTATCTGAATATGGATCACCAAGTTGATGGCTTTGGTTGACTATATCCATCAACTTGATCTCGAAGTCGTTGAAGCACTCATTCTCCTCCATCTTAAACATCTCGAATTGAGTTTGGAGGACTTGAAGCTTAGAGTCCTTCACAACTTCGGTTCCCTCATGTGCAATCTCTAGGATGTCCCAAGCCTCCTTAGCTATCCTAGTATTTTGAATCAATTTATATTGATTTTCATCCATAGCACACAAGATGGCATGCATCGCCTTCCTATTCCACTTTGAAGCCTCAAACTCTTGCGCGTTCCATTGCGCCTTAGGCTTCAATACTTCTTCTCCTCCACCATCGGGAGTCATCTTGGGTAGATCATATCCGTCTTCCACCGACATCCATGCACGGTCATGAATTTGGCATATGTAGGATTCCATCTTCCCTTTCCATTGGGAATAGTTCAATCCGGTAAGAAGTGGAGGCCTTGTGCTTGAGGCACCTTCGTTGCCACCACCATTTCCACCGTTTCCACTCATAGTGTTTATGAATGAATGAAATGAATGCAAATATATGAATGATCAAAAATCACACAAAATGCAAAACACACCTAAAGAAGCAAGGATCACCTATGTATGTCTAGGAACCCGCTCTGATACCAATTGAAACAAATTATAGCACGGTGTGTATAAAACTATCTAGAGGGGGGTGAATAGATTTTAAGCTTTTTACCCAATTTTTCGTATTAGTCCAAATTACGAAATTACCCCTAAATAGATAAAGCAATAAATCAAGTATAAAATGCGGAAATTAAATAACACTTGATTTTTACGTGGAAACCCTCACGGGAAAAACCACGGGCTAGTAAGTAAGCCACACTTGAACCTCGAATCCACTAAATGTGTAAACGATTACAACCTAATCCCGGAAGTAATCACACACCTACCTAATCCCGGTATGAGTGAACCTAGTCCGATTGCTTGCGAATTAAGCAACCTAATCCCGGTCACAACACAAGACTTAATTCTCTAAAAAGAGATTAACACCCTAAGTGAATATATGAATATTCAAATGCAACATAGAGCAAGGGAAACCCTATATGCTTATCTAAGATGATGAATATGCAATAAAACACAATCCTAGATATTAGAGCTAAATGACATGTCAATTAGCATAGATAATCATAGATTAGAGAAACCTAGATATCTATCATAAAAACAACACTCAATCAAATCAACACAACAATCTCTATCTTGAATATTAGATTATAATCTAAGAACAATCAAGTAATAAAAGAGATGCCATAATAAATTAAACACTAATTATGTATGATAATAGTGAAAAACTTACCAAGGCAAGTGTGATGATCAAAGACCCATGCAAGCAATCATCCTAGATATGCTAGAGAATGCTAGATGAACTTTGATGCAAATGGATTTTTGTTTGAGTGTTTAGTGAGCAAACTTGATTGCTTTCTCTCTTAAAAATCTCTCTTTTGAAAGTAGGGTTCTTGATAATCAAAGAGTCACATTCAGAACAAGAGAAAATGATGTATTTATAGGCATGAAAAACAGAGCATGTGAAAAGACAAGTTTACCCCTGAAACGCACCGATCGACGGTTTCAATCGGCGGTCAGGCCGCCGTTCATAACCGCCGAATTGGCCCGAGAGGAACAGGGGACCAACGGCGGTTTCATTCGGCGGTTTCGTGACCGCCGATCCAACCGCCGAATCAAACCTAAGATGAAAAATCAATCAGGTGTGAAAACGGCGGTTTCATGCGTGACCGCCGTTTCAACCGCCGAATTAGGCCGAGAGATAAAATCAATCAGGTCTTGAACGGCGGTTTCGAATGGCGGTCGAGACCGCCGATCATAACCGTAGAATTGCTCCATACACTACTGGAAGCAAACGACGGTTTCATTCGGCGGCCAGGCCACCGACCAAAACCGCCGATCACCAACAAAGGTGAAAACCAAGGAGAAGCCAAGGGCATTCTCCGTAGGCGGTCCTCGCGCTAAACCAAGCACATTCTAGTGCATGCGAGGACGTTTCCGAAAACTATCGGGAAACGAATTAAGAGACAACAAGACACAAATACACACAACAAAAAATAACACATAAGTACAAGTGTGAAATGTGACAAGTAAAGAGAATGCACACATATGCAATGTATGTTAAGTGAGTGTGTGCAACTAATCTCTTTAAAGAAAAGTAAGCACATAGAAATTTACCTTCGGTGCTTATCAATACGAGGTCTTCAAAGGGCTTCGAACAATGAAACCAATACCTAAGCTACCCTTACAAAGTACCCCAACATGTGGTTTGTCCACGAAATGAGCCAATCAACAAATGGGAACCTTACACTTTTAACACATGCGCAGGACAACCAAATATCCTTAAGTGTTGTAAACTAGGCTTGCGCCTAGTCCACAACTCATGCGGTGTTTGAGGAACAGACTTAGATGGTACATCATTTAGAATGTATATAGAAGTTTGTAAAGCATATCCCCAAAAAGAAATAGGAAGTGTTGAATAACTCAACATAGACCTAACCATGTCTAAAAGAGTTCTATTTCTCCTTTCTGCTACCCCATTCTGTTGAGGTGTACCAGGTGCAGAAAACTGAGAAACTATCCCATTATCAATAAGATATTGCTGAAACTCACCTGATAGATATTCTCCACCACGATCAGATCTCCAGATTTTTATGTGTTTCTCAAGCTGATTTTCTACTTCAGCTTTGAACGCTTTGAACATGTCAAAAGCATCCGACTTATGTCGCATGAGATACACATAGCCAAATCTCGAGTAATCATCTATGAAGGTGATGAAGTACTCATATCCACCTCTAGCTTGAATGCTCATAGGACCACATACATCAGTGTGTATCAATCCTAAACATTCAGTGGCTCTTGCACCTTTTGCCGAGAACGACCTTTTGGTCATTTTACCTTCCAAACAAGATTCACAAGTTGGTAGATCATCAACCTTTAAGTCACTTAAAGGTCCGTCACATACCAATCTTTTAATCCTATTAAGGTTAATATGACCTAGGCGTAAATGCCATAGGTAGGTTTCATCTATTGATAATTTTACTCTTTTATGATCAGGTTCCGTTAATTCTGTGTCTAACGAGTGAGAGATATTTCTATGCAAGAAGTATAGACCATTTTCCAATGTACCTTGGTAAATAATTTTGTCATTCTTACTAATAATAAAAACTTTATTAAAAGTAACCGAATATCCAAATTTATTCAAACAAGAAACTAAAATTAAATTCTTCTTGAATTGAGGTACATAATAAACGTCTATCAAATCTAAATGCCTTCTAGAATCCAAATAAACTATAATATCTCCCACTACACTTGCAGACACTAACGTTCCATTGCCCAAGCGCAAATTGATTTCATTCTTACTCAGCCTTCTCCTTTCTTGGAACCCCTGCAAGGAATAACAAACATGATTAGTGGCTCCAGAGTCTGTAGGGAAAAATCGCAGTACACGCAGCGGAAGTGAGACTAAAAATAGATTTAGTATGTTTTAAAATTTTTCCTTTTTATGAACCTTAACCCTTTAAATTAATTAACCATACATATAAAGTAACAAAAAGTAGAATACCTTTTGTCGCGTGATCTGATTGACTTACGTCGACGGTAATCCGCAAGATCTTCAATCCTAGCACAAACGTGAATCACCTAGGAGCGTGGTCTCCCTTTTCTTTGAATTGCGTACCTGAGAATGGACAAACAAAACTTTCTTTTTCTTTTGTTAGTCACAAAACAACCAAAAAACTACAAAGATTATTCCGGTCACTTTTGAGTTCTCAATCTAATGATCGAAACTCGCGTGAACCTAATTCGATGTTGTACACACAAGCTTATTGATGAACAAGCAATTAGTGTACCATCAAAAGAATAATCTCTTCTCACTTTTTTATCTTGGTAGAATCATCAAACACTTTTCTATGAGTTGAGAAGAAGAAGAAAATTGATCCAATGAACCAGTGGGGTGGCCGAATTCTATAGCATGTATTATATAGGGTGGCCGAAATTTATTCTCCTCTTCCTTTAGGGTTGGCCGAATCCTACTTGTGATACAATTAGGGTTGGCCGAAAATCCTCTTCAAAAAGGATTTGTGCTTTGCCCTAATTCCAATCAACTTTAGAATCCTAACCCTAATTTAACTCATAAGTATTTTTATTCTTTTATTGACTTAATAAAAAGACTTCTTATTTGATTAAATAAATAAACTTAATTATTTATTTTCTTACCAAACAAGTCTTTTACTTTTAGTATACATATAGTATAACTCTAGGAAACATATTTCCTAATCAGAAAAAGATTTTGTTTCTTAATTAAATAATTAATTAATTAATTAATTAATTCTCATTTAATCAAACAATAAAATAAAATAATATTTTTGACTATAAACATAACCGCCCCACATACAATATATGGGCCAAATATTATTTCCTTATTTTATTTAATCCATTGGACTTTAAATAAAAAGCCCACATATGAACCAGACCCATTCTTACTAAAAGAAACAAGCCCACATGTCTTTCATTAATATATTAATATAATTGATCAGCCCATTAAACAAATAATGTGCAAATTATATTCTTAATATATTAAATACAATTCTAGATGGACCCATAAATTGGTCCGGTAGAATATATCAAGTGATCCATGCAAGTTCATGTGGATTAAGGATCTTGGCGGGCTATCTAAATTTAAGCTTCAATAGACATAACCTAATCACAATCAACAAATGATTCACTTAGGTCCGATCCATTAATTTTAACTCATTCCACTAAAGAGCTAAAATTGAACTCTTAAATAAAGATAGGATAAGAAGATGTTCCTCATTCAGACCCTAGACAATCATGATGGAGATAGTGTATCCTCATGATTAATATCAGTAATCGCCAAGAGTTCATAGACCGCCTATAACTCTCCAAGTTACCATATTTACTCATGACCACGTTTTGAACTTGGATATTTTGACTTGTCCAGAAGCCATGTTTTCAATAGTCACTATCGAAAACTCAACGTTGAGATTTAATATCCAATTACCTCAAAACATCCATATGATGATATTATACTCTCATTTAATAAATGGAGCCACGATGTCCATATCTATAAATGAAGTCCTCTATCGATTAACAAATGAATATCACCAAACTATCGAGGATAGACTATGCTATATAATCGTACTCATTGATAACTCAAAAGATATCACTTGCAACCATAAGTCCATCATTTATCTCAAAATTAAGATAGACTCTCCGATTGTCCTGATAATGAAAAGACTATTATCTATTGACGGTTCTAGATAAAGCTTTTCATTGTGATCCAGTTCAATGCACCCAGTGCACTAGATTCTTTTACTCGAAGACACTCCGATGATTTTAGACTCATCATATCTCATTTGATCCCACTCAAATGCTAGCAAAAGAATTCTACAACTTTAACAAGATAAAGGTGCCCAACCTTTAACTTAAGTTGTTAACATTATTCAAGACTTTAACTTAATTGGAGGTGAGAGCCTTTATTGACTCATAGGCAAGAAGCGTTCCAATTACTTCACTCGGCTTCATCTTCTTGAAGTCAACATTTTCTTCAAGTGCTGTCACCTTGGATTCAAATCGAGGAGGTAGTGACCTCATGATCTTTTGCTTGATCCTCCTATCCAAGTATGGGTCACCTAGTTGATGGCTTTGATTGACGATGTCCATCAACTTCACTTGGAAGTCATTGAAGTACTCATGCTCTTCCATCATAATAGTCTCGAATAGGGTTTGGAGCACTTGAAGCTTGGAGCTTGGAGCTTGGAGCTTAGAGTCTTTCACCACTTCGGTTCCCTCATGTGCCGTCTCCAAGATTTTCCAAGCTTCATGTGCATTTTTAGTGATTTGGATGAGTTTGTATTGACTTTCATCCATTGCACTAAGCAAGGCATGCATGGCCTTGTTGTTCCACTTCGAAGCTCCAAACTCTTCGGTACTCCATTGAGCCTTGGGCTTGGGCACAATGCTTCCATCTCCGGCAGTCACAGTGGGATGTGTGTATCTGTCCTTAATCACCATCCACACCCTATCATCTATCGCCAATAGATAGGACTCCATCTTCCCCTTCCATGAGGAGTAATTGTCACCCTTGAGTAATGGTGGCGTCATGCTCGACGCTCCCTCTTTGCTAGTCTCAAATTCACTCATAGTGTTTGGGTGAATGTATGCAAACGAATGCAAATGAATGTAGCAATCAAAACACACAAAAGCAAGACACACAAGCAAGAGCAAGGATCACCTAAGTATGTCTAGGAACCCGCTCTGATACCAATTGAAAATATATATTACGTGTGTCTAAACAACCTAGAGGGAGGGTGAATAGGTTGTTAATCGAATATTACCAATTTTTTGATTAGTCAAAATTAATCACAAATAACCCATTTCAACAAACAATAAAAATCAAGTAAAAATACGGAAATTAAAGAACACTTGATTTTTACGTGGAAACCCACATGGGGAAAAACCACAGGCTGTTATGTATGCCACACACGGTCCTTGAATCCACTATATGTAATGATGATTACAACCCTAGGTTGACCTCTAGTCACACCATTCTCGGTTACTAATCCACCACTACTACCCACATGCCTTTTATAGCAAACCTAGACCAAGGGTGCTTGAGCATTACACACCGGTAGTCACAAGACTTAACTCTCAATGAAAGATCAATAACCTATGTGAATATATGGCAATATCCAAAATGTAAATAATGCTAGGCTACACTATATGCTTAACTAAATGTTATAATGCAAATTAACACTCTAGTTATCAACAATGCCTACATGCTCATACATGAGGACTCAATTAGATGCTAAGTGAATCTAGCAACCTAATTGTCAACAAACAAAGCCAACTCAACACAAGTTGTCAATAAACATGGCAATGACAATAAATGCAATTAACAAATGCAATCAATAAGTTGTCAATCAAAGGCCAATCAACATAAGTTGTCAATGAATATGGCAAGGACAATAAATGCAATCAACAAATGCAATCAATGAGTCCTACACATCAATGTCTAAATGAACATCATATAGACTTAGCTAGAGGGCAAAATGGTCCTAAATGCAAGCTATCAACAAACAACTCATCTCAACCAAAATCAAAGACTCAATCATGTTATAAACAACATTAAGTAAATAGTCATGCATTTAATCAACAACTAAATGCTAATCCTAGGCAAACATGTCATAAATATGAAACAAATAGATGTAGAACATGTGGAGATTACCTAGTAAAATAAATCAATAAAATTCATGCTTGGATGATGCTAGGGAGATGCTAGATGCTCATGGGAAGTGGTTTGGTTGAGTAAAGATGAGTTCTTAGGAGCTTCTCTCTCTAGGGTTTGAGTTGAAACTCAAAAGCTTTCAAAAGATGTAATTTTTTGTAGGGAAAAATCGAGTGCACGCAGCGGAAGCGAGACTAAAATCGGTTTTAGTATAGTTTAAAATTTTTCCATAATTTGAACCTTAAGCCTCTAATTAATTAACATATAATACTAAAGATATCATACCTTTGTCGCGTGATCCGATTGACATTGCGTCGATGGTAATCCGCAAGATCTTCCAATTCAATCACGAACGTGAATCACCTAGGAGCGTGGTCTCCCTTCTCTTTGAATTGTGTACCTGAGGATGGATTAACAAAACTTTTTCTTTTTCGTTAGTCACAATAAATTCCAAGAGGCTACAAAGAATGTTCCGGTCACTTTTGAATTCACAATCGTTAGATCGAAACTCGCATGAACCTTATTCGAAATTGTGCACAAAACCTTTTGATATAAAAGTTACTAGTGCACTATCGAAATAAAAACAAACTTTTCTCTCTTTTCCTCTTGGCCGAATTCTCACACTAATCTCTAGAGTTGGATTCTATTTTTCTCAAGCAAAAGAAAAAACTTCTCAAACCAAAGACCTAGGGTTTTTATTAATTCCTCCTGACCAATAAAGTATTAGTACTGCCAAACTAATACGCCTTGCAAGAAGCATATATCTATATAATTTATATTATATATATCCGGCTAAGTGCCATATATATTTAAATTATATATATCAAATTTATCTTCTGGCGTGCCATATCAAAATATATATATATATCTGCCATGTATATTATATATCTATATATATATATTTATATTAGCTATATATATATCATGTGGCTGAAAATCCTCTACCATGTAGGATTTGTGTCTTTTGACCTAAATCCTAAACCTAGGTAGATTTCATTAGAATTCTAAACCCTAATCCAACTCTTTAGTGTATTTGTGACTATATCAAAGACTTTCTAATTTGACTAGATAAATAAATTCTCTTTATTTATCTACTTACCAAATAAAGTCTTTAATATTTAATATACTACTACCAATAGTATAACTCTAGGAAACATATTTCCTAATCAGAAAAAATTTTTGATTCTCAATTAAATGATTAATTAATTAATTTCCATTTAATTAATCAATAAAATAAAATAATATTTTAGACTATTATTCTAGTCTTGCCGCCCACACAATATACATGGGCCTAATATTATTTTCTTATTTTATTTAATCCACTAGACTTTAATTAAAAAGCCCACATGTGAACCAGACCCATTCTTACTAAAAGAAACAAGCCCACATATCTTTCATTAATATATTAATATAATTGATCAGCCCATTAAATAAATAATGTGCAAATTATATTCTTAATATATTAAATACAACTCTAGATGGACCCATAAATTGGTCCGGTAGAATATATCAAGTGATCCATGCAAGTCCGTGTGGATTGGGGATCTTGGCGGGCTATCTAAATTTAAGCTTCAATAGACATAACCTAATCACAATCAACAAATGATTCACTTAGGTCCGATCTATTAATTTTAACTCATTCCACTAAAGAGCTAAAATTGAACTCTTAAATAAAGATAGAATAAGTAAATATTTCTCATTCGTACCCTAGACAATCTTATTGGAGATGGTGTATCCTCGTGAAGAATATTGGTAATCACCAAGAGCTCATAGACCGCCTATAGCTCTCCAAGTTACCATATTTACTCATATGACCACATTTTGAATTTGGATATTTTGACTTGTCCAGAAGCCATGTTTCAATAGACTCTATCGAAAACTTAACGTTAAGATTCAATATCCAATACCTCAAAACATCCATATGATGATATTCTACTCTCATTTAATAAATGGAGCCACGATGTCCATATCTATAAATGAAGTCCTCTGTCGATTAATAAATGAATATCACCAAACTATCGAGGATAGACTATGCTATATAATCGCATTCATTGATAACTCAAATGATACCACTTGCAACCATAAGTCCATCATTTATCTCAGGATTAAGATAGACTCTCCGATTGTCCTAATAATGAAAAGACTATTATCTATTGACGGTTCTAGATAAAGTATTTCATTGTGATCCAGTTCAATGCACCCAGTGCACTAGATTCTTTTACTCGAAGACCCTCCGATGATTTCAGACTCATCATAACTCATTTGATCCCACTCAAATGCTAGCAAAAGAATTCTACAACTTTAACAAGATAAAGGTGCCCAACCTTTAACTTAAGTTGTGAACATTATTCAAGACTAACTAAAAAGTTGTGTTTACCTCATACATATCCAGATGTACGAACAATTCTTCTTTTCTCATAGTCTTTAGACCTTATGATTATTTACTTTGACAATTATAATATTAAACTATAAATGCTATAAAATGTTGTTAAACCAGAAATCACTTTATTAATATTAAAATATTGTCAATTACAATATTACACTCTTGCTATTGGGCATAATCCTAACATTTTTGCTCTCTGAAAAACGACCAAAGGCTATCAAGGCACATATATAGGTAACCAAAATGAAGTGACATCATTTTAAAGTGGCCAAAAAAAGGCATTTCTGCGGCCGGTGACCGTATAACAAGGGCGTCGAATCCCAATAGTCGCGTTGACTAGGATTATACGGCCTTGTTCTGCGCCTTGGTCGCCGAACAAGGGCACCGATTTAAGACCTGACATTCTGGTCCCAATCGGCGGCCTTGATTTTGCAACCCCTTAACGCCGATCCAAGGGCGCCAAAAAGGGACCAGAAACACTTGTCCTAAATCGGCAGCCTAATTCTGCGGCCACGGGCCGCCTAATTAGGGCGCAAAAAGCCCATTGGCTATGCATCAAAATGCCTAACAGGAAATGGCAAATAAGCAAGATGCAATCGATTTAAATATGCAAGAAGAGTTATTAAAAACATGAATGCACACATATATAAACACACAACATACAAAAATAAGAAATATACATGAGTTGTGAGTGTGTGCAACTACATCTCTTCAACAAAGGTTAAGCACAAGTGATTATACCTTCAATGAGCTCTTGTGTTTGAGGGCTTGAAGTCCAAATAAGCTTGATCACGAACATGGAAGCCCTAAACTACCCTTACATTTAAACCCCCAAAATGTGGTTTGTTATGAAATAAGCCAATAAAAAACAAGGAACTTATAGTTTTGCTCGAGGATGAGCAAAAGATAGGTTTATGGGTATTTAATCGAACCAAAATTGGTACGATTTTGGCCCTCACTCTTGTCCACTTATGCTTGATTCTCGGGCACTTCCCCGTGTTTTAATGTTGTTAATTAAGTATTTTCAGGTATTTATAAAGTTGAAGGGCATTGAAGTAATTTGGTAAAACTGGGGGCAAAAGTGTAAAGTATGAGGAAAGATTGAAGTAATTGCGAATGAGGAAGAATACAGGGGGCATTGTGTAATTTGCCATTCAATTCAGCCAAGACACGCCACGTCATCGAAGCTGTGCGTTTTGAATAAAGTGAAGAAATTGGGCACAAGGCCAATAACAGGCCCAATGCACAGCAGCCCGCGCCAACAACTTAAGTGATGCTGTGCATTTTGAGGTGGGCTTGGGCTTCCAAACACACCCCAGCCTGCTTCTAAACGCACCCCAAAGAGAGCCAGGTGATTTGAGTCCACATGCACCGCGGCTCAATGCTAAATGCACCCCCTTCATCTTCAAACCCTTATCTTCTTCCTCTAGCGACCGCCTCCATTGAAGACCAGCAAACCCTAACTGTGCAGTCGCCTGAAGTTGGCCATCCCTGACCTATCTCCGGCCGATATGTACCCCAAACGAACGGCGAGGTCAATGCAAACCAGATCGGCACCTTCTTGGTCCTCTAATCACCGCCGTGCTCGAGCCACGATCTTCTCTTCTCACCGTCGGTGTCGCCCCTTTGTTGCCACGAAACTCAAGGCGAAAATGCCCTGCAAATTGTCGCGGTTTGTCCTTCGATGTCGCCACAGCGACAAGGAGCCAATTCCACACCTGATTGTGTCGCCAAATGCGTCGCCAAACTGTCGTCGTGAAACGCAAACATTGACCTCTACCGTGTTCACTTGTGATTGGTCTGAAAATTACCAAAAGCCCCTATTGAGGGGCCAAAATGGTAATTCACAAACTCAGGGGATATTTTGGTAATTAACCATTCTTGACCTAATTCAAAAACAGTGTAAATTCATCCCTATTTTCAATTTGAAAACCTATCATATTCCCTTCTATCTATCCCCTCTTCAACCCAGGATCACCATAACTCCCTTTTCAATTTCCTTCATTTCTAACCTTGAACTACCTTTTCCATCAAACACTCAGCATCAAATCTGTCCTACCTCACCACAACATTCCTCTCATGCCATTTTCTTCACCTTATTACCTTAGTCACTCACTATTTTACATTCATCCACACTTTTAGCATAAAGGAGCATCTAATGAGAGAAAGGATCAAGCATTAAAGAAGAAGACCTAAGGGTGATTTTCTTATTTATTACTCTATTTTCCTATTTGTAACTATGTGCAGCTACAACCCCCAATCTAGGGGGTTGGTGTTAGAAACATTTGGATTTGGGGTTTTGCTTGACTATATTTTAATTGAATCTCTATAAGTTTTCTATTTATTATATCATTAGATTCTTGTCATTATGTGATTGAATTGTATATCAACCTTTTAATCATAATCTTGTTAGAGTAATTTATTATATAATCACCTTTGGATTGACAATCTTGTGTGATTAGAGAATCCAATGAATAGAATGGAGTATTGTTAGGTATACCAACCACAATAACCTAAACCTTGTCTTGTAATACAAGAGGTTAACTTATATGAGATTGGTTCTTTATGATAGTTTGAAAAGCACCCATAATCCACTTGCAACTTCATTAATCCCCTAGCGTATCTCTTAATTGATTTCACCCACTTTTCTTATTATAGATTGTTGAGCTTCTTTTTTGCCTATCGCTTTTGTTACTTTTACTTTATGCACTTTTGGTGGTTTCTCAAACCACACATTATCACCCTACTATGATTTGCTTAATTGCATTTAGGACCAGTTAGTTTATTCAACATATTACTTTAATTCCCTGTGGAACGAATCCTTACTTACCGTTTTACTAATCTTACATCCTAAAAGGATTTTCTAGTGGTAAAATTGATTTTCCAAAAAATCACATAAAAACATCATTTTGTTGAGTACACAAACGACCTCATCAAATCCCAATTGTTGTGTAGTAGAGAATTTAGAGATTGAGCAAGTTCTCTTGTAAACCAACCATTGTAGTTGTGTAGTAGAAGGTTAGCTTAATCACACTCAATCCACATTAAAAAGGTAGATTTGGCCATAAATGATCAAATTGTTCTTAAATAGATAAAAATGGTTTTCCCATTATTTGTGTTGTGATTGTGTCAACTCCCACATTCATCTCATAATCATTACACCCACTTCTTTTAACTTAGTTGCATTTTTAGTTTAGTCTAATTGTTAAATTGCATCTTTAGTTTATAATTTCACAATCCAAAAATCATGTTACTTTTATTACATTGCTAGTCTTAGAGTGTCAATTTAGTCATTGCTAACCTCTGTGTTAGGATTATGCTCAATAGCAAGAGTGTAATATTGTAATTGAAAATCTTTTCATATTAATAAAGTGATTTCTGGTTTAACTAATCTTATAGCATTTATAGTTTAATATTATAATTGTCAAAGTAAATAATCATAAGGTCAAAAGACTATGAGAAAAGAAGAATTGTTCGCACTGTAGGGAAAAATACCGTAGTACACGTAGCGGAAGCGAGACTAAAAATAGATTTAGTATGTTTTAAAATTTTTCCTTTTTATGAACCTTAACCCTTTAAATTAATTAACCATATATAAAGTAACAAAAGTTGAATACCTTTTGTCGTGTGATCCGATTGACTTACGTCGATGGTAATCCGCAAGATCTTCAATCCTAGCACGAACGTGAATCACCTAGGAGCGTGATCTCCCTTTTCTTTGAATTGCAAACCTGAGAATGGACAAACAAACTTTTCTTTTTCTTTTGTTAGTCTTAAAACAATCAAAAGAATACAAAGATTATTCCGGTCACTTTTGAGTTCTCAATCTAATGATCGAAACTCGCGTGAACCTAATTCGATGATGTACACACAAGCTTACACAAGCTTATTGATGAACAAGCAATTAGTGTACCATCAAAAGAATAATCTCTTCTCTCTTTTATGTCTTAGTCGAATAATCAAATACTTGTCTATGAGTTTAGAAGAAGAAGAAAATTGAATCAATCAACCATTAGCGTTGGCCGAACCCTATCATAAGAAATATATAGGGTGGCCGAATTTCTCTTCCTTTTTACTTTAGGGTTGCCGAATTCTATGTGGTGTGGTATTAGGGTTGGCCGAATTTCATCACATCACCTATATAGGGTGACCGAAATTCAACCATAATTCCCATCATCCTTTTAGACTCATAACCCTAATTTAACTCATAAGTATTTTTATTCTTTTATTGACTAAAAAAAAGACTTCTTATTTGATTAAATAAATAAACTTAATTATTTATTTTCTTATCAAACAAGTCTTTTACTTTTAGTATACTACTACCAATAGTATAACTTTAGGAAATGTATTTCCTGATCAGAAAAAGATTTGTTTCTTAATTAAACAATTAATTAATTCTTATTTAATTAAACAATGAAACAAAATAATATGTTAGGCTAATATTTTAACCTTGCCGCCCCACATGTATAAAATGGGCCATATATTATTTTCTTATTTCATTTAATCCATTGGACTTTAAATAAAAAGCCCACATGTGAACCAGATCCATTCTTACTAAAAGAAACAAGCTCACATGCCTTTCATTAATATATAAATATAATTGAGCAGCCCATTAAATAATTAATGTGCAAATTATATTCTTAATATATTAAATGCAATTCTAGATGGACCCATAAATTGGTCCGGTAGAATATATCAAGTGATCCATGCAAGTCCGTGTGGATTGGGGATCTTGGCGGGCTATCTAAATTTAAGCTTCAATAGACACAACCTAATCACAATCAACAAATGATTCACTTAGGTCCGATCCATTAATTTTAACTCATTCCATTAAAGAGCTAAAATTGAACTCTTAAATAAAGATAGAAAAGGAAGATGTTCCTCTTTCATAACCCTAGACAATCATATTGGAGATAGTGTATCCTCGTGATTAATATCAGTAATCGCCAAGAGTTCATAGACCGCATATAACTCTCCAAGTTACCATATTTACTCATATGACCACGTTTTGAACTTGGATATTTTGACTTGTCCAGAAGCCATGTTTTCAATAGTCACTATCGAAAACTCAACGTTGAGATTTAATATCCAATTACCTCAAAACATCCATATGATGATAGTAAACTCTCATTTAATAAATGGAGCCACGATGTCCATATATATAAATGAAGTCCTCTATCGATTAACAAATGAATATCACCAAACTATCGAGGATAGACTATGCTATATAATCATACTCATTGATAACTCAAATGATATCACTTGCAACCATAAGTCCATCATTTATCTCAGGATTAAAATAGACTCTCTGATTGCCCTGATAAAGAAAAGACTATTATCTATTGACGGTTCTAGATAAAGCTTTTCATTGTGATCCAGTTCAATGCACCCAGTGCACTAGATTCTTTTGCTCGAAGACACTCCGATGATTTTAGACTCATCATATCTCATTTGATCCCACTCAAATGCTAGCATAAGAATTCTACAACTTTAACAAGATAAAGGTGCCCAACCTTTAACTTAAGTTGTGAACATTATTCAAGACTAACTAAAGAATTGTGTCTACCACATACATATCCAGATGTACGAATAATTCTTCTTTTCTCATAGTCTATAGACCTTATGATTATTTACTTTGACAATTATAATATTAAACTATAAATGCTATAAGATTTGTTAAACCAAAAATCACTTTATTAATATGAAAAAAATTGTTAATTACAATATTACACTCTTGCTATTGAGCATAATCCTAACACTGAAAAGAATACTCGGTGTGTTCTATATAAAGCTGGGGGGGGAACGATTATTACCCAATTTTCGCATGCAAGTCAATTTTACAAAAATGCCCCTACTAGTCAAAAATACATACAAGTGTAATAAGATGCGGAATTTAAATAACACTTGATATATACGTGGAAACCCAACCACTGGGAAAAACCACGGGCTGTATAGTGCGCCACACTCGGAACTCGTAATCACTAATTGAAATGAAGTTTACAACCTATGTAGACCTCGTCTAACACTCCGGTCTGTAACCCCTCACTTCTACCCAGCGGGCCTTTATTAGCAACCCTATTCCAATTTGCTTGAGGCCTAAGCACTCTTAGCCTCAAGACTTACTTCTCAATGAAGAGAAACAACCTATGTGAATATATATGAATATTCAAATAACAAACAAGGCTAGGTAACCTTAGATGCTTATCTAGGATGATGAGATAATTAATTTAAATCAATCCTAGATATCAATTGCTAAATGACATGTCACATAGCATAGATAATCATAGATTATAAAAACCTAGATATCTATCAAAAACAACACTCAATCAATTCATCACAATTAATCTCTTTTCTTGTATTTAGTATATGATCTAAAACATACAAGTAATTTAAAAGAGATGGCTTGGTATTTAAAATACTAAAATAAGATGAAATTAATCAAAACCTTACCAAGCAAGTTGTGATGATGCAAACCCATACATGGATGCACTCTATATAGACATAGGAGATGCAATATGAAATTTGATGCAAAATGGGTTTGATTTGAGTGGTTAAAGGTGAGTTCTTGATTTGATTTTCTCTCAAAATCTATCTTTGAAGTTTAGGGTTCTTAAGAGTCAAAAGAACTTCATCAGATAATGAGAAAGTGTGATATTTATAGATATCAGGAACAGGGCAAGTGAAAAGACAATTTTGCCCTTGAAACGCACCGATCGGCTGTTTCAATCGGCGGCCAAGCCGCCGATATAGACCGCCGATATAGACCGCCGAATTGAGCCCGAGACGAACAGGCGAACAACGGCGGTTTCGTGACCACCGATCCCAACCGCCGAATTAGACCGAGAGATAAAATCAATCAGGTCTTGAACGGCGATTTCGAACGGCGGTCGTGACCGCCGATCGTGACCGCATAATTGCTTCAGACCAATCTGGACTGAAACGGCGGTTTCATTTGGCGGCCTGGCCGCCGATCATAACCGCCGATCACCAACAATGGTGAAAACCAAGGAGAAGCCAAGGGCATTCTCCATAGGCGGTCTTCGCGCGAAACCAAGCACTTATTAGTGCACGCGCGGACATTTCCGAACATCCTTCGGGAAACGAATTACTCCACACTTAAAGCTAACATACATGAAGTGCAAGTGTGGGTATTGAATGCATCCTAATGCCTATCATGTCATGGCATTTCATATAAAAAGATGCAATCAATTTAAGGCAAGAAGAGACATTGAATAAACAATAAAGCACAATGCACACAATTTAAACATAACATTCAAGAATAAGAGTTATGCATGTTGTGTGTGTGTGCAACTATATCTCCTCAAGCCAAAGTAAGCACAAGATATACCTTTGGTGCTTGTCCTCTTGAGGTATTGGAAAGGGTCTTTGATCTTCAACAAATCACTTAGACTACCCTTACAACCAAACCCCAACATGTGGTTTGACCACGAAATAAGCCAATCAATTAATGGGAATCCTTACAAACACGTACATCTGGATATGTATGAGATAGACACAATTCTTTAGTTAGTCTTGAATAATGTTCGCAACTTAAGTTAAATGTTGGACACCTTTATCTTGTTAAAGTTGTAGAATTCTTTTGTTAGCATTTGAGTGGGATCAAATGAGTTATGATGAGTCTGAAATCATCGAAGGGTCTTCGAGTAAAAGAATCTAGTGCACTGGGTGCGTTGAATAGGATCACAATGAAATACTTTATCTAGAACCGTCAGTAGATAAAAGTTTTTTCATTATCAGGACAATCGGAGAGTCTATCTTAATCCTGAGATAAATGATGGACTTATGGTTGCAAGTGTTATCATTTGAGTTGTCATTGAGTACGATTATATAGCATATTCTATCCTCGATAGTTTGGTGGTATTCATTTGTTAATCGATAGAGGACTTCATTTATAGATATGGACATCGTGGCTCCATTTATCGAATGAGAGTAGAATATCATCATATGGATGTTTTGAGGTATTGGATATTGAATCTTAACGTTAAGTTTTCGATAAAGTCTATTGAAACATGGCTTCTAGACAAGTGAAAATATCCAAGTTCAAAATGTGGTCATATGAGTAAATATGGTAACTTGGAGAGCTATAGGCGGTCTATGAGCTCTTGGCGATTACTGATATTCATCACGAGGATACACCATCTCCAATAAGATTGTCTAGGGTACGAATGAGAAATATTTACTTATTCTATCTTTATTTAAGAGTTCAATTTTAGCTTTTTAGTGGAATGAGTTAAAATTAATAGATAGGACCTAATTGAATCATTTGTTGATTGTGATTAGGTTATGTCTATTGAAGCTTAAATTTAAATAGCCCGCCAAGATCCCCAATCCACATGGACTTGCATGGATCACTTGATATATCCAAGTTCAAATATCCAAGTTCAAAATGTGGTCATATGAGTAAATATGGTAACTTGGAGAGCTATAGGCGGTCTATGAGCTCTAGGCGGTCTATGAGCTCTTGGCGATTACTGATATTCATCACGAGGATACACCATCTCCAATAAGATTGTCTAGGGTACGAATGAGAAATATTTACTTATTCTATCTTTATTTAAGAGTTCAATTTTAGCTTTTTAGTGGAATGAGTTAAAATTAATAGATAGTGAAAGTTCTTAAAATACTCGAGGTGTGTTTATCAATATAAAGCTAGAGGGGGGGTTAATAGATTTTATCTAATTATTACCCAATTTTCGCATGCATGTCAATTTTACGAAAATACCCCTAGCAAGTCAAAAAAACATACAAGTGTAATAAGATGCGGAAATAGTAAATGACACTTGATGTATACGTGGAAAACCCAACCACTGGGAAAAACCACGGGCTGTCAAGTGCGCTACACTCGGACCTCGAAATCCACTATATGAAAAGACGGTTACACCCTCAAGTGATTCTCGGACACTCACCCTAGATAACCTCAGGCTATGGACACTACCAATCGCCACTCTTGGTTCAATCCCTAGTGATATCCCCTGATACACTACTCTTGGCGTGAGCACCCTCTAATCTACCACGCGGGCCTTTTATAGCGGCTCTAGTCCAATTTGCTTGAGGCCTAAGCACACTTAGCCCCAAGACTTCAATCTCTCAAAAGAGATGCACAACCCTATGTGAATATGTATGAATATTCAATTAATGCAATAAGAGCTAGGGTACTCTAAATGCTTACCTAGGATTATAAGATGACAATATAATCAATCCTAGATATCACATATAGCTATATGACATGGCATATAACTTTAGCTAAGTAAAGTATCACCAATCAAACATTCAAAGGATTAACTAGTTGATTAAAAAAACAATCTATCAACCTAGTTATCAATACATCACACAAGAATGTTCATGGCATAGCTTTTAGGCAATAATGACCTAATCAAATAAGCTATGAAAACTAATCTCAATCAATAAATGAGATCAATTAGCTAGATGGCATATGAACATTAAAACCTAGCTAACAAATAAAAACCCAATCAACACATAATCTCAATCTTATATGTAGAAATTAATCTAAACACATATAAGTAAAATATGAGATAAAATTGATAAGTAGAAACACTAATTATGTAAGATAAAAGTGTTCAACAAATCATACCATGTGTGTTGAAGAAGTCCCATGCATTAGCATATGCTAGATGATCCTAGATGATGCTTAGATGAAGATTTATGCATGTGGGAATGGGTTTAGAGAGATAAAGATATGATCTTTAAGCTTTCTCTCTCAAGTCTCTCTAAATATCTCTCTAGGGTTCTTATAATCAAAGACTTGTGTTCTGAACCAGAGATAAGGATGTATTTATAGAGACCAAAAACAGGGCAGGTGAAAATACAATTTTGCCCTTGAAACGCACCGATCGGCGGTTTCATTCGGCGGCCAGGCCGCCGAATTGAACCGCCGAATGGCTCCCGAGCGGAACAGGGGAACTTCGGCGACTTCATTCGGCGGTTTGGAAACCGCCGATCCCAACCGCCGTTTTGGACCCGAGAGATATATTTCAATCAGGTCTCATTCGGCGGTTTCGAACGGCGGCCAGGCCGCCGAACGTAACCGCCGATTCACCAAAAATGGTGAAACCAAGGAGAAGCCAAAGGCATCTCCACCGGCGATCATCGCGCAAAACAAAGCACATTACCGTGCACGCGCGGACGTTTCCGAACATCCTTAGGGAAACGAATTACACCACACTAAAAGCTAACATACATGAAGTGCAAGTGTGGGTATTGAATGCATCCTAATGCCTAACATGTCATGGCATTATCATATAACAAGATGCAATCAATTCAACATTCAAGAAGAGATATTGAATAAATCAATAAAGCACAATGCACACAAAATATAAACACACCATACAAGAATAAGAGTTATGCATGTGTGTGTGTGTGTGCAACTATATCTCTTCAAGCCAATGTAAGCACTAGATATATACCTTTGGTGCTTGTCCTCTTGAGGTCTTGGAAAGGGTCTTGATCTTCAACAAACACCTAGACTACCCTTACAACCAAACCCCAACATGTGGTTTGACCACGAAATAAGCCAATCAATAATGGGAATCCTTACAATCTCCCCCTTTGGCTATTTCGTGACAAAACCACCACTCACATTGATTCCTCACAACATAATAGAAACTACAGGTCTACTTATGATTTTCTACTTTACAAAGAGATAAGATAAATAGTCTTGAAGTCTTCAATCTCAAGTAGAACAATCAATCCCTGAAAGCACAGTTTCTATACTTTCTAATACAAGAAAAGGTGAGATGAATCAAGTGAGATAAAACAAGCATTTGCATTTAAAAATTTAAGTACAACATCATGCAATGTATGAATGTGCAAATGCTCCCCCTCAAAGGGTTACTCCCCTCAATTAGTATTCTCCCCAACATGCACAATTGCTACTACAATTTGCAACTCCCCTTACCACAACATACTCCCCCTTTTTGTCATGATATAGACAAGGGAGTAGTCCCCAACCGGGTCACTCAAGGCAAAGAGAGTTAGTAGCATTCTAGTATATGCATAATCAATATAAGTCACTTTATGCAATCTCAAATTTATTGGAGAGAAACAAGGAGATTTATTTAAATAAAATGTGTGTGCTTTGCAAACAAGACATGTAGCATTTAAGTCCAAAATATTATGGTATTTGGCAAAGCAAATGACAAAGGTTTTCAATATGAATTCAAACCAATTTCACCAATGTCAAGAGAGAAGCAAGGATATAGGTTTTCATTGATTTCAATTTAAGAACAACTATATCCAACTTTATAAGCTAAACATGTCATGAGCGACTTTGCACCCTACTTGATTTTTCCGGATAAGATATCCATATGATAGTAGACATGTTCAACCAATAAAGAAAGAGAGACATTTGGATTGTAAAATCCTTGAATGGATACAAGATCCTTTTTCATTTGAGTCTCATAAGCTTTTTCACACATTATTTGCAGTTAAGAAATGCAATCATCAAAACATGCTTTTTAAGATTAGCATTTAGCATGTCATTTTAGCAATCATCATGTCATGGAGATCATTATAGGTCATTCAAATTAAATCCTATGTAAATATCTCCTAGTCCAAAAATGCATGTTTGAACATAAATATGACATGGATTGCAATACAAGCATTGATCACACTTATTGAATAGAAAATATGTATACATAGTGTAACCAAGCTAACTCAAGCAACAAAAAGAGAAGCATAAGATATTTCAAATTTTTGCAAGTGACTAGATGCAAAATAGCTCTCTTTGCTTAAGTTCCCCATATGGGGTCAATATCCACACCACTTCAATGAAGGGCATGTGGTTTAAAAGACTTACCAAGTCCATAGGACCTAGTTGAACCTATTTGAGACATGTTTGTCTCGTAGCAAGCGGGTTCGTCTTTTATAATCCACTTAGGTGTCTCAATAACATACCTAGTGGTCATAGGTTCTAGAGTTCTAGATGGCAAAGAATCATGCAAATGATTTCTTCCTTTTAAGGACATGCATCTTAGCTCTAGCCTTTTTCTTTTCAATCATGCATATAAGATTACATAATTAAATGTAATGCAAGCAACTTGGTCTAACATGACCAACAATACCACACAAAAGACAAGAGGAGATAAGGTTAGGAATTATACCATTCCCTTGAGCATGCAAAAGTGCTTTCCCTTGTCGTTGTGGTTGTCTTGGTAGTTGGATAGGATCTCTCCTCCTTTGATGATGACCAAGACAAAGTTGCTTGCTCGGTTGAGCTTGCATGATTGAACACTTCCCTATTAAGATCGTAGGTTGAGGGAAGATAGCCTTCTTGGTTGGTTAGACCAAGATTGAGGAAGGCTTGGGCTTGAAGCTCTTTGGTGATGTGAGCAACGCCCTTTCATCTTCGTCTCCTCTCTCTCCTTAGAGGGACATCTCCTCATCGGAGTCATTTTCTTCTCTCATAAAATCACTCATAGTGTTTGCGTTGAATGAATGCAAATGAGAAGAATGCAAGATGTATGTCAAAAACAATAATCATACAAAATGCACAACACCACCAAAAATGAGCTAGGATCACCTAAGTATATCTAGGGCTCTGATACCAATTGAAAGTTCTTAAAATACTCGAGGTGTGTTTATCAATATAAAGCTAGAGGGGGGGTGAATAGATTTTATCTAATTATTACCCAATTTTCGCATGCATGTCAATTTTACGAAAATACCCCTAGCAAGTCAAAAATACATACAAGTGTAATAAGATGCGGAAATAGTAAATGACACTTGATGTATACGTGGAAAACCCAACCACTGGGAAAAACCACGGGCTGTTAAGTGCGCTACACTCGGACCTCGAAATCCACTATATGAAAAGACGGTTACACCCTCAAGTGATTCTCGGACACTCACCCTAGATAACCTCAGGCTATGGACACTACCAATCGCCACTCTTGGTTCAATCCCTAGTGATATCCCCTGATACACTACTCTTGGCGTGAGCACCCTCTAATCTACCACGCGGGCCTTTTATAGCGGCTCTAGTCCAATTTGCTTGAGGCCTAAGCACACTTAGCCCCAAGACTTCAATTCTCAAAAGAGAGCACAACCCTATGTGAATATGTATGAATATTCAATTAATGCAATAAGAGCTAGGTACCTAAATGCTTACCTAGGATTATAAGATGACAATATAATCAATTAGATATCACATATAGCTATTGACATGGTCTAAGTAAAGGATCACCAATCCTAGATACAAAGCTATCATATAAAACCCACAAACATTATTAACTAGTTGATTAAAAAACAATCTATCAACCTAGTTATCAATACATCACACAAGAATGTTCATGGCATAGCTTTTAGGCAATAATGACCTAATCAAATAAGCTATGAAAACTAATCTCAATCAATAAATGAGATCAATTAGCATGGATGAACACTAAAACCTGATATATCTCAATCTTATAAGAAATTAATTAAACACATATAAGTAAAATATGAGATAAAATTGATAAGTAGAAACACTAATTATGTAAGATAAAAGTGTTCAACAAAATAATGTGTGTTGAAGAAGGTAGCATATGCTAGATGTAGATGATGCTTAGATGAAGATTTATGCACTTGATAATATATGATCTTTAAGCTTTCTCTCTCAAGCTATCTCTCTAGGACGTGTTCTCAAAGATAAGGATGTATTTATAGAGACCAAAAACAGGGAGGTGCTCTATCGGCGGTTTCATTCGGCGGCCAGGCCGCCGAATTGAAGCTCCCGAGCGGAACAGGGGAACTTGGCGACTTCATTCGGCGGTTTGGAAACCGCCGATACGTTTTGGACCCGAGAGATATATTTCAATAGGTCTCATTCGGCGGTTTCGAACGGCGGCCAGGCCGCCACGTAAGGATGGTGAAACCAAGGAGAAGCCAAAGGCACACCATCATCAAAGCAATAACGCGCGGATTGTCTAGGAATTACACCACACTAAAAGCTAACATACATACAAGTGTGGGTATTGAATGCATCCTAATGATGTCAATTATATTAACAAGATGCAACAATTCAACATTCAAGAAGAGATATTGAATAAATCAATAAAGCACAATGCACACAAAATATAAACACACCATACAAGAATAAGAGTTATGCATGTTGTGTGTGTGTGTGCAACTATATCTCTTCAATGTAAATTTTACCTTTGGTGCTTGTTTTTAGTGGATCTTCAACAAACACCTAGACTACCCTTACAACCAAACCCCAACATGTGGTTTGACCACGAAATAAGCCAATCAATAATGGGAATCCTTACAGATAGGACCTAATTGAATCATTTGTTGATTGTGATTAGGTTATGTCTATTGAAGCTTAAATTTAAATAGCCCGCCAAGATCCCCAATCCACATGGACTTGCATGGATCACTTGATATATTCTACCGGACCAATTTATGGGTCCATCTAGAATTGTATTTAATATATTAAGAATATAATTTACACATTATTTATTTAATGGGTTGATCAATTATATTAATATATTAATAAAAGGCTTGTGGGCTTGTTTCTTTTAGTAAGAATGAGTCTGGTTCATATGTGGGCTTTTTAATTAAAGTCCAATGGATTAAATAAAATAAGAAAATAATATTAGGCCCATGTATATGGTGTGGGCGGCAAGACTAAAATAATAGTCTAAAATATTATTTTATTTTATTGATTGATTAAATGGAAATTAATTAATTTATTAGTTAATCATTTAATTGAGAATCAAAATCTTTTTCTGATCAGGAAATATGTTTCCTAGAGTTATACTATTGGTAGTAGTATATTAAAGATAAAAGACTTATTTGGTAAGAAGATAAATAATAAGGTTTATTTATCTAATCAAATAAGGAAGTCTTTTAATAAGTCATAATAGGATTAAACATTAATGAGTTGTATTATGGTTAGGATTCTAAGGTTGATAGGAATTAGGGTAAAGCACAAATCCTCTTTGAGAGAGAATTCGGCCAACCCTAATAACACTACATGAAGATTTTGGCCACCCTATATATTTGATAGGATAGCATTCGGCCACCTTTTTCTTCTTCTCCTAGCTTGAGTGAATTATTTCTTTTGCTTAGAAAAATAATTCATACGCTAGACAAGTGTTAAATTCGGCCAAGAGAGAAATACAGAAAGGGAGTTCTAATTTCGATAGTGCACTTGTAAGCTTGAATATCAAAAAGTTTTGTGCACAACTTCGAATTAGGTTCACGCGAGTTTCAATCTTAACGATTGTTAAATTCAAAAGTAACCGGAACATACTTTCTAGTTTTCTTGGATTTTATTGTGACTAACGATCAGGAGGAGAGATTTTGTTTTCCATCCTTAGGTACGCAATTCAAAGAAAGGGAGATCACGCTCCTAGGTGATTCACGTTCGTGATAGGATTGAAAGATCTTGCGGATTACCATCGACGCAAAGTCAATCGGATCACGCGACAAAAGGTATTCTACTTTTTAGTATATATATATATGTTTAATTAATTAGAGGGTTAAGGTTCAAATTATGGAAAAAATTTAAACTATACTAAACTCAATTTTAGTCTCACTTCCGCTACGTGACCGTATTTTTCCCTACACTCCGATCCTTGTGGACGACACCCCATTTGCCACCAAATTTGTGTTTTCGAAAACATTTTTAGGCATTGTTAAGGTTTTATAAATATCTTTTGGCAAACGAATTTCTACACACAAACGACCTTTGTCAGTGCACATACACACATATCATAAATTTGTGTCCCAGCATTGTTGTGCAAAAATTCCATGTTGCACGCGTTTACTTTGCATATTCATACATTTAGAAACATGTTCTAGGAATTAGAATTAAGGAACGACATTCTTGAATGTGGTTGTGCATTTTATTGTGTGTATTACATGTTTGTAAATTTCTATATTTGGTTGTTTTTATTTGTCAGTTGGTAATTGTTAATTGCCAAAAATGGTAGAAATTCAAAGAAGAATTTTCCATCCAGATTTGAAGTAGAAAGACATCATAGGAAAGCATCCTAGTACCCCGCTGCTGACTAAACCGGTACCCTACCACTAAATTGACCTAGTACACCTTCTGCCTATCCAAATCAAGATCAAGGATGCTCAAATCCTAAAGTATCAAGAAACACCGAGGTCAAGGTCCTAAGGACCCCACTACATCATTATCCTAGTATCTCGTACATGCTAAACTAGTACCCTGGTACCCCGACTTACTGATGACGTGGTCCAGTAGGAGGCGAGATACCTAGATACCCCAACCCCTCATAGAACCAGCCTACCAAGCAACAAGAGTATTAGATTAACAGACTATGAAGGTAAGACCAAGTACGCCAAGATCAAGCTACAGAGAGAGACAGAATATGGTGACATTTAGTGAATAAGGAAATTTACTCATTCCCGCCACTCAAGAGTTCTATTTGAAAGCGAAGTCAACTCTATCAAATTCCGCTAAAAAAAGGATCACTTGATTCCGAGAATCAATCCCACGATCTTCTTGCCTATCACCACGGAACGTCCCGTAAATTGTTAAGCCACTGGACTGAATTTAGAAATGGGATCTATAAAAAGAACATAATACTCGACAGAAAAGGGGACTGGATCTTGAACCTTTTACTTGAATCCAAAAACCCTACAGTTTTTCACTTATCTACTCACACGAAATCACCATCGCCATCACCAACTAGGTCAAAATCCTCCTACTAGATCGACATAAAGCCTTCATTGTACTTGTATCAAGCTTTGCTGATTATCTCCTTTTTATAATATAAGATATTGATTTCTCTTTGGTTATAATCACCATTGTATTTAGCTTGTTTTATTGAGAAAGCATACACGTATCGAACTACGTGATACCCCTCCGACCGTGGTCTATCTTGACCCGATCTTAAAAGTTGTTAATTGAAATTCCACCCCATTGGCAATTTCCCATTAACATTAATCTCATTATGGAAATTGTACTTCTAAGATTTTCCGTATTTTATGGGTCCAACCATGTGTGTATTTGATTATTTTTTGAAGTAGTTATTTTTAAAAAAGTGAAAATAAAGGGTATTTTTGTCCTTTTACACTTTTGACCATTGACCTTAAGAAGTTAACGGTATATAATTAGGATGTATATGCAATATTTATCAAACGTCGAGTAGGTTTCCTGTCAATACCCCTATAAGTGCCATATCCTTGTAATTATTACCAACCTTGGGGATGTTTGTGCAATTCCCCTAAATATATAAATAAACCATAAATTTACTCGCAAAAGAGCAGCTCTCACCAAAAACCAGGGAGGCTCTGTCAGACATATTTAATATTTTTAAGAGTTACACATTGGGGGTTGCTCAGTATCCAAAAAAAAAAGACAGAAAACAAGATAGCATAGTCTCTTCATATTAACCAAGTAAAGATGAAGACAGCAGGCAAGGTAAACTAACATCAATTTTCTGGTGAATTTTAACTTAGAAGAGTAGAAACATGATGATAGACCATCAAGGTTAGTTGCTCTACGGCCTAAGCATATCATACCAATTTGGTCCGAAAAGGGGTCACTTACTTTTACCACTTGCAAATCCAATTTCTTTTTATTCTTCCTTACTGGTTGAAGGATCAGAACGCCTCCTCTTGGCTTCATTGTCACCTAACTGCAATGAAACACAGATATCTTCATCGCAGCCATTCTTTAAGGAAGCAAGACTTTCTGAGACTGCCTTATCGGATATGTTGTTCCGATGTAAGAGTGGTGACTGTCCAAAAAAGCTTGGAATAAACTGATGCTCGACACTGGGACCCGCCATTACACTATCTTCCAAGTGAAACTCAGTTTCCATTAGAGATATATTCGTTTCTGAGCTGGAGGGTTCAACTTTCAAAGGGATATGCTGAATCTGAAGACCCAACGACTCAAATTTGTCTTCAGATTTCTCTTTTGGTGAGGAATCCCCAACAGTAGAGCCAATTACTGTGGCTGAGACAGCCCTCTGTTCTTGAACTGCCACTAATAATAGCGAAAAAATACAAACGATCACATGCTGAAAAACCCCAAGACTGTATCCAGCAATATATAAATGATAAAAGAAAATAAAGGTCCGGAAGAAACAAAAATCCAGCCAACAACGGCAAGGGGACAAGAATCCCAAACAAACTAAAAAGGCATGCAGGCCCCAACAAAACAAAAGAAAAGCATTAACTAAACCGAAAAGCTTCCAGGCCCATGCAATTATTACCCACCAATGACAAAAATACAGACCAGCTATATTGTATAATTATTGCTAATATCTTTTCAGCCAGTTCAGCAATATATTCATCCCCATCCATGTATGCATCTTTTTTTTTCTATCATCATGTCTTGGGTCAGTAAATCCTTGTTCTTTTTATATCTTATGGCATGACTTTTAAACTTCCAATCGATGCACTTTCCATGGCTAACATTTCATCTAACATGCAAAATAAATTAATACACATTGGAAATATAGCAAGAATTCCCAAACCCCTATATGAAATCATTGTAAGTATTTGTAACATATACTAAATGTAAAATCCATGTAGAAGATGCATTAATCTAATGGTTTAAGAATTATGCAATCATATTTGTAAGATAAAAAGACTGCACATGCAACTAGGTAGGTACGTTAGAAAACACAAACCTTTAAGCCCTTCATCAGTTGTGATGAGATCGAGTTCAAGGAGATTGAGAAGGCGCCCAAGGTCAACTCCACTAGTCCAATTTTCTGGAGGCTTCCCAACTTGTAACTTAAGTCGGCCACGGTTAGCAGTCCCACCCCAAATAATCCCGATAGGCCGTGGCTTCTCACCCTTCATCAGAATGAGGCTTCCACTATCTCCCTCAAGATCAAAAGTCTGTTGATTCTCACCTACAACGAGAAAATCAGTAAGGAAGCAAATGCCTTTCTCATCATTGTACTCCAGGGCATATGCCAACACAGTTCCTGTGGTAAGGCCAGAACTTCTTCCAACTTTTACTACTTGCTTCCCAATAAGGCTACTTGTTGGAGACTGCAAGTCTATAATCTTAACATCACCAATCTCTCCCAAACCTTTCACAGATGTAGTAACAGTAGACATGTCAAAATCATCTGCGAAAGGGATGAAAGCCCCATCTGCTCTTACAAATGTCTCTGTACATCAACCAAATCATAGTAAGTGTTAGGGGTCAGGACGTGAAACGTTACCAGATTATTGATATCATTCATGAAAGAGGTCAAATATATAAAAGAAGAGAAAGGGTCAACAAAAAAGAATAGAGTAACAAAAACAATTTATGAATATGCTGATAAGTGATATCCAATCCTTAAATACATTATACCACCATAACTGCATTAAAAGACGTGTCTTCTAGCTGATACTAATGAACCTAAGGAAGCAATCCTGAGGAGAATCTACTGTCTGTCTGGTTCAAACATTGGCCAAATGAAACCCAATAATTTAGTATGGTTGAACTGCAACTAAACAGTCTGGTCCAAGCACAGGTTAGAACTGGCAGAGCAGCATTCTATTTAGCCATCGCAACTTTCAATTTTAGTTTAAACACAATCTTAAAGTGTTTGCTCAACTTCAATAACTCAGTCTACAGCTTTGACAACAAAACAATTGGAAACTGAAGTTATGAGAACATGATTGAGTAGAATCCATATAAGAAACTATTGATGTCTGTTCGAAGGCCAAGTCTACATACTCGAAATTATTTAAACCCTCTTACCTGGATTTATTCCAGCAAAAATGCCATACCAAAGGTCATCTGTGATGAATGAAGTTGCTCTTTCCACTGCACCAAGGTATACCCCGGGTCCAAGTGTTGGAGGCAAAGGATGAAACATTTTCTGGTTTGGGTAATCTAAGTCAACAGCAACGTGCCGGTTTGTGAGAAACCCAACTTGTCGGTTGCCAGTTTGGCTCTTGACAATGGCACCAAGAGTTCCATAAGTCTCCTGGTTTGCCACCTGAACGAAAGCAATATTTATGGTATTAGACAATCACTATATCAAATGAGAAGCATAGATAATGTAAAGTAGTACCTGATGGGGGAAAGTAAGAGATTGTTTGTTATCGTTTTACCAATGAGTTATCTATTTATTTATTTTTTTTTTGACGGAGAGTTTTCTATTTTTTGAAATGAAAAGCAGTGAGAAACATGTCCGTTAGTCATGTTTTTGAAAGAAAACGAGAAAAAAAAAAAAAAACATTTTTGCTTTTATTGAACAAACACCGGAAATGTCATTTTTACGTTTTCAACGTTTTTATTTTATTTTATTTTTTTTTGTTTTTGCTAAAATTGGATGACCTAGGAAAAAGCATCATAAGCAATCATATGCTAGAAAACCCCTAGACAGTATTCATCTATATAAATGAGAAAAGAAAATAATAAAAAGTAACAAAGACCGAAAAAGCACAAAAACCAAGGGAAACAGCACCAACCAAAACAGTGACACGCAGGCCACACCAAACAGAAACTAAAAACAGGAAAACCAAAAAGACTCCCGACCCATGCAATCATTGACAACCAGCAAAGAGCAGAAAGAGGGGGTGGAGAACCACAAAGCATCAACCTCCAGCCCCAAAGCATGCTTAGAAAGAGCGTCTGCAACCTGATTTCTCTCCCTAAAAATATGAGACACTTGAAACTCTATATGCGAAATCTTATACATACACCGTTGTAGAGCCTGCCGAACCCGCCAACGAACCTGCTCAAAGCGAGAAGAATGCAGTTGAACCACATAAGAGGAGTCACTCTCAAGCCAGATCCGACGCCACTTGTACTTCCAAGTGGTTGCACATTTGTTTTTTTATTTTTACTAGTTCGGTAAGTAGCATATGAGATGAATATGCTCTATTTATTGAATAATAAAATTATTAAAGCTTCTAGAGATTAAAGTCATATATATATATATGGATTATATTTATTCTTTTTTATTACTAAGAAATATACTTTTCTTAAGATTATTAAAATATATATTAATTTTTATCATATTGTTGTTTATTTTTTTGAAAAAACACCAATCAATTTTAATTAAAAATATAAGAAAAGATATATATATATATATATAGTCTTATATTTTTTAATTAACAATAATCAATGTAAATTAATTTACCAACACAAGATATTGTTTTTACTCGATTATTCAACTCGTCTTAAGTTAGGTAGTTGGCTTATTGACGAGAACTCTCAACAGGGTTTTTGACGTGATAATTGGATGGGGTTCCTATATTGGAGCTTTTGGGGATTATGGATTACTTGACTAGTTATTCAGGATGGAAGGTGGGTTCTTGACGATTGTTTTCAAGTCCACTTCCCGGACCTTTGTTTTTAGATTGGTCGGATTGTGATTGCTCCTATCGCGGACTCTCAAGTTTGGGCTCCTTCTCGGGATGGTCGAGTTTCTTGCGAGGCAAATTACTCCCGACTCATTCGTGACTCCCCTCAGGTCCCTTGGTGAAGAGATGTTTGGTTTCGTTTTATTCCGCCTTCTGATTCGGCGTTGACCTGGCATCTTTTATTCAACCAACTCCCCACAGAGGATCGCTTGTGTAGGTCTGGATTTAAGTTGGCTTCCCGGTGCAGTGTTTGTGGGGTTAGTAGTGAATCGACTGATCATTTTTTCCTTCGGTGCCCCTAGCGGCTGCACTTTGGGAGGCTGTTTTCTCGGCTTTCCAGCAGCGTGTTTCTACCGACTCTAGGAATTCTTTTTTCATACAGGCCATGTCGGTTTCGTTTAGTGATCAGGTCAGGGTTTTGTGGAAGGCAGATATCCATGCAATGGTTTAGTGTGGTTTGCTCGTAATCAGTGGATCTTTGAAGGTAAGTCGATGAATTTTAGGTCTGCTCTTTCTTTGGTTTGGCGTACAGTTTCTGATGCTAATCGCCTAGAAATCTGTTGTATACGTAATTGTGTGGATAATCTTATGATTCTTTGGCAGTTCGGTCTTCATGGTCGTCCTGCTAGGACTCCGATTATCAAGAGTGTGATTTGGTCGCCTTCGGCTCTTGGTTGGATCAAAGTCAATACGAATGGTGCCAGATTGAGTTCTCTAGGAGTTGGAGGTTGTGGGGGAGTCTTCCGTAATTGTTGGGCTTTTGTGAAGGGTTGTTTTGCTATCCCTTTTTGGTTAGGTGTTTGCGTTTGAGGCTGAGCTTCTTGCGACTTCTCTGGCCATTAATTTTGTTTGGAAGTATAGGTGGCGTCGGATTTGGCTTGAGAGTGATTCTTCTTATGTAGTTTAGCTGATCTCTTCTCGCTCTAAGCAAGTTCCTTAGCAGGTTATTCAGGCGTGGCAGCGTTGTATTTTCCAGATTTCACAGATAGATTTTCAGGTGTCCCATATTTTCAATGAGAGGAATCAGGTTGCGGATGCCCCGTCTAAACATGCTTTGGAACTGGAGGTAGATTCTTTGTGGTTCTCCACTCCGTCGTTCTATTCCTCGTTGCTTGGTAATAACTACATGGGTCAAGAGTCTTTTCGGTTTTCTTGATGCTTTTTGTTTCTTTTTGGTATGGCCTACATGCCACTTTTTGTTTAGAATTGTTTTCCCCATGGTTTTTTTGCTTCTTTGGTTGTTGTTCCTTTTTATTTTTTATTTTATCATTTATATATATGCGTAACAACGTGGACGACCTTCTGATTTTTCGGCGCTTTAGTATCCATGGTCGACCGGCCAGGGCTCCGGTTATCAAAAGTGTGGTTTGGTCGCCTCTTGCTCTAGGTTGGATCAAAGTCAACATTGATGGGGCCGCCTTGAGTTCTCCAGGTGTTGGGGGTGTGGGGGTGTTTACCGTAATTGTCGGTCCTTTGTTAAAGGCTGTTTTGCTATCCCCATTAGTCAAGTGTTTGCCTTTGAGGCTGAGCTTCTTGCAGCTTTCATGGCAACAAACTTTTCTTGGAAATTTGGTTGGCGTCGGATATGGCTGGAGAGCGATTCTTCCTATGTGGTTCAGTTGCTCTTTTCTTGTTCCGATATTGTTGCTTGGTGTGTGTGGCAAGCTTGGCAGAGGTGCATTTTTCAGATCTCCACTATAGAGTTTCAGGTGTCATATTTTTAAGAAGGGTAACCAAGTGGCGAACGCTCTTTTCAAGCATGCTTTATGGATTGGAGGTTGACTCTTGGTGGTTCTTCACCTCTCCTTTTTGTTCTTTGCTAGTGGGAAATGACTAATTGGCCAATAATCATTTTGTTTTTCTTGATGTTTTCTTTTGTAAACTGCGTGTCTCTTGTCTGGTGTGGTTTTTTTTTTTCTTTCTTTTTCTCTTGGTTTTTTGTGGCTGGTTTGGCCTTTGTTACTCTTTGTTATTTTATTTTCGTATCTATATAGTTTCGGATACCGCCTAAGGGTTTTTCAGCATATAATCGCTTTTGATGCTTTTTCCCCTTAAGTCAGTCCATTTAAAAAAAAAAAAAAAAAAAAAAAAATCTATGCTCACACAATCGAACAATTTTGCTTTAAACTTAAGGAGATTTGGTAGAATTTTAGCAATGGTGAAATCTTGAGCCTAAATGTAAGTAAAGATAAGAATTGATAGGTAACTGTTAGACCCAGAACTTAACTTATAGGTAAGGGATCGAACAATAGTATTTAAGTATTCTAACACACCCCTTCACGTGCAAAACCCAATCAAGGGCCGATCACAAACATAAATATGGAGTCAGATGCAGAACAAATACATAAACAAATTTAGTCACATGGAAGGACTTGAACACAAGCACTCCTTGTAAAACTAATTCTATTGCCATTTCAAGAAACCACTACACCCAAAAGCTTAACGCTATAGGTAAGGTTCAAACAATAGCATTTAGGTAAACTAATAAAAAGTTCCAATGACACAAGATTGCCAACTTGTGCTACTGTCACTAATAATTTATTCACATTGATATATTTACTTTTAAACTACATATTTTTGAATCATTAACTAAAGAATGCTACTCCATAGTCGCAACATGTCATATACAACATTACCAATATTAAAACTCATTTCCAATCATAATATTATATCCTCACCCTTTCAAGTTTTCTGAATCCAAGATTTATTGGTATTTGATAATAAGAAGAACGTCACGAATGACTAGTAACTTCATCACATGAAAAAAAAAAAAACTGAATTATATAAAAAAAATAAAAAATAAAAAAACTGAATTATAAAATAAAAAATCTGAATTAATAATTGCTACTTTTACCGAAACTTTCAAATATAAACTTGTTTTCAATTTTGTTCCCTTAAGAAAGCTTTTTTTTTTCTTAAAAAAAAAAAAAAACTGTTGAAACAGCAGAATGAACAAACTCTATCAAAAGTTCACAAGATAAAAATCCATCATGCACTTATTAATATGCATCACATACGCAAGGAGTTTACTCAAGTCTAGTTTCAGAGTGATTACACTTAGTTTTTCCCATTGTTCTTTTAAATCTTTCCTATGTCTTACCAAGTACAAAACTATGTAATCTACTTCGGAACAAAATTAAAGAAAAGAGGATGCATCTATGCAAATAAAACACTCAGGGAGCACAACCACCTCCTAGCTTCTAAGAGTAGCCTTCATAAGTATGTTATGTGCTGGCCCTGGCCCTGGCCTTGAGAATATATTCTCAACCTCAGAATTCCATATTATGTATTTCAAATACCCAGCAACCAAGGAACTTAAGGGCCAAAACGTATCATGAATTAACCAGAATTTTTACAGCATGTTTGATATTTATAGAAAAGACATCATATTAAACTACCATTCCCATTTATAGCCGGTACATCAAAAATGGAAAGATTGCAAGAGAACTTGAGAATGAATACCTGAGAGCCTGAACCAATACTTGGGTCACCCCCACGCAAATCATCTACAATTTCAGTGTACAACTGTTCTTTGGGAGTTGGCTCAGGTGCTCCAAAATACGAGAACTCTAACACATCAACATCACACCATACACCTCCTGGTCCCTGATTAAAGAATTTCAATGATTTATCATTGCTTCAAATTAAAGCTAAGAAAAGATGGACATTGGGAAAAATTCCAATCACCTTCCCCACGCCCTAAAAAAACACACGAGCAATAGAACGAGAGAGAGAATAAAATGTAATGATGAGCATCCTTTCCTGACCTCAAGGGCGGTTGGCAGACACTGGATGGGGCTGAGCCATTGCTTATGAACTTTCCTGGAAACAAAAACAAGAATAGCCGGTATGTCTGTCAACACACCACGTTTAATACGAAACCCAATAGCCGTGCCAAGACTATAACATCGTAATATCTTGCTATGAAATGCTCTTATGGTCATGAGCTCCAGCAGTGTGGTTGCCTGTTGCCCTTTCGGTAATCGATTAAGAGTTTCAGGTAGCACCCCTTTCTGTAGATTAGCAAAATAATTTGCCCTTTCCTCAGCTGCATCATTTAGTCGGCTTGAGGTAGGCCATGAGAAGTAAGCGGCACTGCTCTCACAGTGCTGTCCAGCTGAAGCAAAAGGTTGAAGAGTTGGTGGACTTAATGAAGGTAGATTAGCATGACTGCAACAGTTTCTCTCAAAATCCAAAGCTGATTCTTCTGATGGTGTTGAACCAGAGCAGCGAGCCCTAGTGTTGAGTCTGCCCCGTTCCATTTATAGAAAACTATTTAAAAGATTGTCCAAAAACCAAAATTAGAATGAAGATTCATTATAAAAAAATAGAAACAAAAAAAAAAAACAAAAAAACTGCCAGCATTTCTCAATATATAAACTGCATGCCCTCATCTCTACCACATTATAAGACACTACATGTTGCACTATTTTCAAAATGCAGTGCAATTCCAAATTGCTGTCCAACTTTTGTCCAACAAATTTCACATTCATTACGAAGTCAAATTGACTCCCAGAACCAACATCTATCTGTCACCATGCTTTAGGGATAATTCAAGAGGAAAATAAAATCAAAAAGATTAAAACCATTATATATTACAAACAGGCTCAAAATCATTTAAAGTTTTAGCTTTTTGATTTATACTGTCACTGAGTTATTTTTTATGTAGATGCAATGTAATCTGACACCATGTAGTACAAAAAGGCTCATAATAATAAAACTTAACAACAAAAAGTTAAAGGGGAATATATTTAGGCGAAACCCTAAAGAATATATAAAACTTCTCCCTAAAGAACAATGAGATATCCAAAGAATGGTAAAAATAAATAAATAAATAAATATTTCCTTACGCACACTGTCTGTCAAGTAAAAAAAAAAATTGGAGAAGTGCTTAAAACACCACAATTACAACTTCATAAGCAGCACCAAAGATCAATAACAAAGCCAAAGGACCCAATAAAAAGACATGATAGTCTGCTTCAAGTAAACCAATCAAACATCAAAAAGCTAATTAAACATGCAAATTAATCACGACCCAGAACAACAAAAAGAAAAAGAAGCAAACCCAGAAAGCAAAAAAACATGCTTTTACATATACAACCACTAACACTAGCCCAATTCATGCATGAAAAACCTATTCAATAACACTCAAACGACAAGGAGTGGGAGAAGAATATGGAAGACCGAAGACCCACCTGTGATCAGCAACGGGAAAAGACGGAACACGTTCAGTTGTGTTCCCAATCTGTTGATGACAAGTTCCAAAGGTTGACAGATTGCATTGTATTGTCTTTGTTTGTATAGCAGAAAAAAGAACAAAAAAGAGTGATGAATTTTATTTTATTTTTGGTGTGTATAAAAAACAAAAACCATGAAGCATTAAATGGTAAAGTTATGGCATTTTATTTATTTTTTTAAACTAAATGGTAGTTGCTAGAGGTGGCAAAATGGACCGGAGAGGCCGAGCCTGGTACGGCCCGGCCAAGGCCCGGATACGAAGCAGGCCCAGGCCTGGCTAACAAAGTGAGGCCTACAGGCCTGACAAGCGGGCCACTTTTTTTTTTTTAACATTGTTGACGGACCAAATGGGCAAAAATTCAAAAAATAAAAAATTTTAATTTTTCTGGGTCTTTATTTTTTTATTTCATTAAATTTACAATTTTAAAAATCTATAAATACCTTCAAAATCCCAAAATCTAAATCAAAGTCTCTTTGTTCTTAACTTTCTCAATTTATGTTTTTACTTAATGTTAATATTTATGTTTAGTATAGTAAAAATTTATCTTAGCTTTTAATTTTATAATATATGATTTTATGTGTAGTGTATTAAATATTAATTGCTTTGCTTTTAATTTTATTATTTATGATTTTATGTTTAGTATATTAAATATTAATTGCTTAGTTTTCAATTTTAATATTTATGGTTTTATGTTTAGTATATTAAATATTTATGGGATAGTTTTTACTTAATGTTAATGTTTATGTTTAGTATATTAAATATTAATTGCTTAGCTTTTAATTTTAATATTTATGATTTTATGTGTAGTGTATTAAATATTTATGGGATAGTTTTTACTTAATGTTAATTTTATGTTTAGTATATTAAAAATTTATTGCTTAGCTTTTAAAATTTTATTATTTATAATTTTATGTTTAGTATACTAAATATTAATTGCTTAGTTCGTCAAGTTTGGCAACGTTGTATTTATCAGATCTCGCATTTAGAGTTCCAGGTTTCTTACATCTTCAAGGAAGGTAATCAGGTGGTGGATGCTTTTTCTAAGCATGTTTTGGGCATTCCTTCTTAATTGTGACGGTCCTCCACTCCTTCGTTTTGTTCTCGGTTAGTTGGTAACAGGGGCGTACCCAGGAAATATTTGTTGCCCGGGATAAATTATATGTATAAATGTCTTTTTTTTTTTCCTCATTACACACTAACATACATTACAAAGACAACTCATTAGCTATCAATAGTTGGATTTATCTGCTTTTGTTTAGTCAATATTTTCTAATGCTTAATTAATGGCTCACAAACTCTCATGCTAAATTTATTAAATTTGGTGTGCAATGTAGAGAAAACTTTTGAGATTTTCCATTTTTCCTCCTCTATGCACATTGATATAATAAAGTCAGTGCAAGACATACAAGCCATTGATTAAGAATAACAAAAATATGATTCTTGATGATATTATTTGTTTAATTTTTTAATAATAAGATGACACCAATAATGGACTACTCAATAATATAAAATACATTGTAAAATTTATGCATAAACAATTATTTAAATTTGTAGTTCAAAAAAATTTATTTCAATTTACAAATGACTTAATTCTATATTGTTAAAAGCTATAATATTATGTGTATTTTTACTACTTACTTTGAACAACAAAATATTTACATTTCATTCAATTTAGACAAACACATTATATTCATGTAATATTATCAAATCTTAGGGGCGGTTTCTATAATTAACCTTTTATATATTTAATTTTTGTATTTTTTTCCAAGAGGGTTGCCTGGGCTACAGCCTGGGGCAGCCCTCTCATTGTTCCACCCCTGGTTGGTAATGACTGTATGGGTAGAAAATCTATTAGGTTTTCCTAGTTTTGTTTTCTCTTGTTTTTTTCTTATTTGGCCTACGTGTCTTTGGGTTTTGGGGTCTGTGTCCTCTGTTTTGCTTTGTTTTGTGGATTATTTTGTTTCTTTTTTCCTTTATTTATATATTTATGGATATTGCCTAAGGGTTTTTCAGCATATGATCTCTTATGATGTTTTTCCCCCTTTGGTTAGTCTAATTTCATCAAAAAAAAAAAAAATTGCTTAGTTTTAATTTTAATATTTATGATTTTATGTTTAGTATATTAAATATTTATGGGATAGTTTTTACTTAATGTTAATTTTATGTTTAGTTTATAAAAAGTTTATTCCTTAGCTTTTAATTTTATTATTTATGATTTTATGTTTAGTATATTATATATTTATGGGATAGTTTTACCCTTTTACTTAATGTTAATGTTTATGTTTAGTATATTAAATATTAATTGCTTAGCTTTTAATTTTAATATTTATGTCTAATTTGTAGGAACTAGGAAATGGATCCTACTCAAATTCTTGTTTATTTCTTAGATGGATTGAACATGATCAAAGATGAGTTTAATATTTTGTCACCGGAAGAGGAAGTCGGGGAAGATACTGAAGGATTAGCCGGTCCTTCCGCCTCGACATCGGGGTCAACGACATCAAAACCTAGAACCAGAAAGTTAAAATTTGTGGTATGGTATACGTTTGACCCGATAGACGTACCTAGCCTGGATAATAAGGTATTATCTAAAGTTTGTTATAAATTTTGTAAGAAAATATTGTCCGATACTGAGAAAGGAACATGACATTTGAAAAGGCATAGAGATTCATGCATGCTTAACACACGGTCAGGTAGATAATACTAAACAGACACAACTACAACGAAATGCATGCTAATGCTAGGGAATGCATGGCACATTATATTGCACAAACCAATCAACCGATTGGATTCAATGACAATCCTTTTTTTTTTTTTTTTGTTGAAAAATTTATCAAAAATGCATTCAACCCCCAATTTACAATTGTGTCTAGAAACACCACCAAAAGTGATTTACTAAAATGTTTTAAATCCGACCGAGTCAAATTGGTTGTTCAATTAAAGCGTTTAAATGTTTATATTGCACTAACTTTTGATATTTAGAACGCACTTTCCGAACAAAACTATTTATGTGTCACGAGACACTACTTGTCCTGATTAGAAGATCCAAAAAAGAATTCTTGGTTTTCGTCCCATGGATTTCGCCTATACCGCTCAAAATATTTATGATGTTATTTCTGAAGTTTTAAATGATTATAGACTAACTGGACACATCCTTTCCCCCATATTAGATAATGCATCATCAAACACTGCATCCATTAACTTGTTTTTTGCCAACAATGTCCCTCAAACTAGGGGTTATCTCTTTCACCAACGTTGTGCATGTCACATCATAAATTTAGTTGTGAAATCAGGTTTGAAGCTTGTAAGCGGTCATATAGATAGCATCATAGATGCTATTTCCTATATCAGCAACTCTAATCAAAGTGTAAAAAAATAATCCAGATATTGTCAAACTTTTGACAAACAGCCCAGGAGGTTCCAAACAGATATGCCGGTAAGGTGGAAATCCATTTATTTAATGTTGCAAAGTGTTGTTGATTATTCTATTGAAATTAAAGGGTATTATAATATGAAAATGGCTATAGTGGTCGGTCCAACCCTATACGACAATGATTGGTATGTGGCAGAAGATTTATTAAATTTCTAAAGATTTTTTATTATTCAGCTATACTTCTTTCCAGGGTATATTACCCCACATCGCATCTCGCATTGCATCAAATTTTAAAAATGTCTGAAATCTTGTACTTTTATAAAGATGATATCATGTTAAAAACTGTAGTTGCGGCGATGGTGAAATTTTTAAAAAAAATACTGGTTTGATATTCCTTTACTCTATGCCTTAGGTTGTTTAGTAGATCCTAGGACTAAATTAAATAGTTTAAAATCTTTTACTCGGTTTATTGGTTGTTATTTGGAGTTAGATCTTACTCAGCATTTTACTGACCTGCACTCTAAGGTGTTAGAAGTTTATCGTCTTTATGAGCACAGGTTTAGCAAGAGAAACATGCAACGGTTAGTACAACCGGACACCCGATTGATGAAGAAAAGTATGAGAATCCTAACCGGTAACCAAGAGTCTTCATATTCATCATCACAACATTGCGAACTGAACACTTTCTTTGAAACTAAGTTCGACATAGCCCATCAAGGGGACTTCAAAGAATTCAATCTGTTGTTATGGTGGAAGAACCATACCGAGAGTTATCCAATATTTTCCCAACTAGCACAGGACGTACTCATCATCCCTATGTCTACTGTTTGTTCTGAGCAGGCATTCAGCACTAGTGGACGTATAATCGAACCTCGATGATCTTGTTTGACCCCTGAGATGGTGGAGTTATTAACATGCCTTAATGATTGGGAACATGCAGAGATAAGGATGTAGTATCAATCGGTGAATGAAGAACTAATCAAAGTTTTTCCAACATATACTTCGAAGAGGCTTCTGGTTCCGGCAGTAACTGGCATGACTGAAGATTTAATTTTTAATTATACATGTATTTGTAATTTTGTAATTCAATTGTACTCTATTTTCCTTACCAAGTGTTAACTGCCAAAAATGGCAGGGATCCAAAGAAGAATTTTTCATCTAGATTCTAGGCAAAAGACTTTGGGGGAGAAACTCCCCACTACCTCCTAGGGAGAATCTGGGCTCGTACACCAGGGTATGCCTCCTACCCACCAGAGCCAGAAATCAGAGGTACCTAGATCCTGAAAATATCAGGAGATGCAGAGATAAAAGTCCCAGTATCCCGCCACCTTATCAACCTGGTACCCTGGTACCCTGACAGGAAAATACCACGTCAACCTGATACCCCGATACCTCGACAGATAGATACCACGACCTGGGTACCCTGATCCCTCTTGGAACCAACCTACCATGCAACGAAGCACCGATACGATATACTATCCGGGAGAAAAATCAAGTAAGCCATGATTGAACTACGAGGTAGAGAGATAAAGCGCCAACATTTAGACAGCAAAGAAATGGACTCCTTCCCGCCACTCAAGAGTTCTATTTGAAAACGAAGTCAACTCTATCAAGATTCTGTAAAAGAAGGGATCGAGTCCAAACGATGTAGCTATGCTACTTTGCATGCTCATTCGTTGAGTTGTCTTCGTCGTCATTTTTCGAGATGATTTCTCAACATTTTGTCAAAGTTTCATAGTCTTCTTTGTGCGTGAAGGAGTCACGATTCGTAATCCGAAAACGGATTCGAAATCAAAGTTTGGAGGCCCGAATACGGTCAAAGAACGTGGGAGGTGCGCAAGAGGGACTAGCATGGCCAAAGGCCATGCCTTGGCCACCATGTGTGGAGGCTGTGTGCCACACGGCTAGAGCAGCCCTCTGGTCCCGTGTGAGACACGCGCCCCACACGGCTAAGGTGACATGGCTGCTAGTGATTGGCTCGTATTCTTCCCTCCTTGAATTCTTTTAAAAGCTCCCTTCCTTCCCTCCAAACACGTACAACTTGAAGAAAATTTCAAAAAGAAGAAGTGCTGAAATTCTTCATGATTTTCGTTTCCTTATTTCGATCATAACTTATTCATACGAACTCGAAATCGAGTGATCCAATAGCCAAAAATGTTGATCTCAACGAGAGCTATAAAACCCAAGAATTTTCAGACTTAGTTGACTTCATGATTTTCCACAATGACCTGTGTAAGGTCTCATTTATTGATTGACTTATTTCGTGGACAAACCACAATTGGGGTTCATTGTAAGGGTAGCTTAGATGTTGGTGTTCAAGTTCATGCTCTTTCAAGACCTCATCTTGATAAGCGCCAAAGGTAAACTTCTATGTGCTTAATTTGCTTTAAAGAGATTAGTTGTACACACACACTCACATCTCATGCATTGTTCTTATTTATATGTTATGTGTTCTTATTTGTGCACCTTATTGCTTTGAAAATCTCTTCAAGCATTGATTGTTGACTGCTCTTGCTTGTTGTGCCTTCATATGTTTTGATTTTAGGCTGAAAGCTACAGAGCAAATCAGCGCCCTGTTCGGCGGTCGGTGGTCGCATAACAAGGGTGCATTTTGAAGTGCTCTGTTTTTAGTCCAAATCGGCGCCCTTGGTTCGGCGTTTAGTGGCTATAAAAAAGGCCACCGAAAAGGAACCAGAACGTCAGGTCTCAAATCGGTGCCCTTGTTCGGCGACCTTGGGAGCATAAATAGGCGTAGAGTTGTTAGTCAACTCAGTTTGACTGAATTATGCGCCCTGTTATGCGGTCCGTGGCTGCAGAATTAAGGGCGCAGAATCGACGCTTTTTAGCAAATTTGTAAAACGGCACCACTTCAATTAGGCATCTTATATATATGCCTCTTTCATTACTAGGTCGTTTTTAAGAGTCCAAAAATCATATTTTTCCCTTAGAACAAATTTCAAGAGAAAAATTCACAAGAACTCTCTTTTAAACACTCAAAGACATTCCTTTGATCATCAAAGTTCATATAGGATCATCCATGACAATATAGCATGCATCCATGCATGGTTTTGCATCATCACAACTTGCTTGGTAAGATTTTTACTAACTTCATCTAATTTTACTATCAAGCCATCTCTTTATTTACTTGTATGTGTTTGATCATATGTTAGATACAAGAATAGAGAATTGATTGTGATGAATTGATTGAATGTTGTATTGTGATAGATATCTAGGTTTTTATAATCTATGTTTATCTAAACTATTTGACATGTCATTTAGTTCTTAATATCTAAGATTGTTTTTATTGCAAAATCATCATCTTAGATAAGCATATAGGGTTCCCTTGCTCTATGTTGCATTTTGGATATTCGGATATTCACATATTCACTTAGAGTGTTAATCTCTTAATTGAGAACTAAAGTCTTGTGTGTAGCTTCCGGGATTAGGTTGCTTAGATTGCAAGCATTTGAACTAGGTTCACTCATACCGGGATTAGGTAGGTGTGTGATTACTTCCGAGATTAGGTTGTAATTTTATCACATTTAGTGGATTCGAGGTTCATGTGTGGCTCACAAAACAGCCCGTGGTTTTTCCCGTGAGGGTTTCCACGTAAACATCAAGTGTTATTTACATTCCGCACCATATTACACTTGTATGTCTATTTGACTAGTTAGGGGTATTTTCATAAAATTGACATGTATGTGAAAATTGGGTAATAACGATTAAAATCTATTCACCCCCCCTCTAGATTAATATTTAACACACTGTGAGAACTTTCAGATTTCAGTCCGAGGTTCAACTTTGTATGTGATACTTGTTCTTCTTTCAATTTCTTTTGATAATATATTTTATTCTTTCTATTTGATTGATGAAATGTGTTGAGAAGAATGCTAGTACATATGCTAGGGTTATATGATTGATTGTTTGTTGAGTTTTAGTCTTGAGATCTCATTTGAGCATATTTTACTAAACTTGACCTATCTTGAAATTGATTCTAGAAATAGCATATATGTTGTGCCTAATGACATTTCTAGGTTTAATTTCATGATCTAAGAACAAAGAATTTTTGTGTGATATATTGAATATTCATATCTTGTTCTTAGTGATATACATGCTTTGATTTCTAGGTACTTTTATGATTGTTTGTTGAAAGCATAATTTAGAACATATCTAAGCATGTACATAGAGCTTGATTGATCATCTTACTCTATTTGTTGGTGTTTTACATCATTTTGCATCACTTAGATCAAAGCCTTATGAAAAGGATTGAAGTCTCTTATTAAAGTGAGTGAAGCCTTCAATTTGAGCAAGAAGTCTTGGCTAGGAAAGTGTTATGGATAGCCAAGCAAAAGCCTTAGCTAGAAGAGTTGATCTCCAGATAGTTGAGTTAGGGAAACTTGACTAGGATCCTAGTGATCGAGATAGCTAAGCATGGAAATCTTCCTAGAGGCTTTTTAGTCTTGGATAGGGAGTTCCTAGAGAGTAGGCTAGGTAGTCTACTTGGCCTTGAGGGTAGATTAGGTTGTGATAGCTTAGGGTGGATATCTCTTATGATAGCTGATCGGGCGTCGTTGTACCCGGTAGAAAATATATTTATATTCTAATCACCTCGCAAATGCAACGAGTCAAAGGACTAGTATAGCAAGTAAGCAAGGGTCTCGTTCCATAGGGAAATGGATTCGTTAACTGTATCTAGTTCTAGTGTTTATTAAAGCATGTAAAAGGAAAGCGGTGTGGTGTGTGTGTGTGTGTGAACTAACTAACTAGGATAGAAATGTAGCCGAGTGTCTTGGCTATCTAATTAATCTACTCCTAATTAAGTTAATCTACTCCTAGAGGCAAGACACCCTAACTACGAAAATAAAGATGACTGGGAGATAAGCAAGATATATAATACATACGGGAAATCGGTTCACCAAACACACTATGCAAATCTATGTCGATTGTTTAACATGTGAATCTAATTAATCCAGTAAAGGGTTCGTTCTCTTGATTAAGGAAATTACCCCGGAATCTTGATTAGGGAATTCCCGAAATCATGTCATCACTCTCCAGTCGGAAGGGTGATTGTGTCTAGGGTTTAGACCCATTAAGCACAAGAACTATGAACCAAAGCTAAAGTGGCATAATTATGCACACTTAAGCTATTTCCATTCCAAAGAGCTAATAGCCAAGATTATGCAAGGAATGGTTATCCAAGCATAATCTCAACTCTTAATCACTCTAATCACTCTAAACATACATAGTAAATCATACATCAACATACATAAACAAATGAGATATTTGATTACAACTACTCCTAATCATTTAGTTAATCTACTCCTAATCTCATTCATCATACATATCAACACATAATCATCCATACATATGAATATCATAAAAAGAGCTTAATCAATATACATCTAAGGAATGAATCAATACCAAATCAAAGCAAATGAACAATACATACATATATTAGCATAAGTGTAGGTTTACAATACTCCCAAATGGGTTATACATCAATAGAAATACAAGAGATGAGCAAATGAAGAAATAACCCTTGAAGACAAGCCTCCAATAGCTCTTCCTTTCTAATGAACTCCTATGGCTCGGTTTTGACACACAAGCCTCTCCTATCTCTGCATATCTACTCTCCATGGAAGGCTTTCCATGGAGGAAAATCCCCCATGGAAGGCTTGGAGTTGCTCTCTCTTTTTTGTGGTGTAAGAGCAAAGCTCTAAGTGGTTTGTTGGTTGGTCACCCTTTAGAAAGAGAGGCAAGTGATGTATATATAGTGTGGAAGTGTATAGGGCAAGAATGGGGATCAAAATATCCTAAAATATCTGAAAATCCTCTTGATTCGGCCAGCTAGGCGGGTTCAGACACCCTGTGAAAAGAATACTCGGTGTGTTCTATATAAAGCTAGAGGGGGGGTGAATAGATTTTAACGATTATTACCCAATTTTCACATGCAAGTCAATTTTACGAAAATGCCCCTACTAGTCAAAAATACATACAAGTGTAATAACATGCGGAATTTAAATAGCACTTGATATATACGTGGAAACCCAACCACTGGGAAAAATCACGGGCTGTATAGTGCGCCACACTCGGAACTCGAAATCACTAATTGAAATGAAGTTTACAACCTATGTAGACCTCGTCTAACACTCCGGTCTGTAACCCCTCACTTCTACCCAGCGGGCCTTTATTAGCAACCCTATTCCAATTTGCTTGAGGTCTAAGCACTCTTTGCCTCAAGACTTACTTCTCAATGAAGAGAAACAACCTATGTGAATATATATGAATATTCAAATAACAAACAAGGCTAGGTAACCTTAGATGCTTATCTAGGATGATGAGATAATCAATTTAAATCAATCCTAGATATCAATTGCTAAATGACATGTCACATAGCATAGATAATCATAGATTATAAAAACCTAGATATCTATCAAAAACAACACTCAATCAATTCATCACAATTAATCTCTTTTCTTGTATTTAGCATATGATCTAAAACATACAAGTAATTTAAAAGAGATGGCTTGGTATTTAAAATACTAAAATAAGATGAAATTAATCAAAACCTTACCAAGCAAGTTGTGATGATGCAAACCCATACATGGATGCACTCTATATAGACATAGGAGATGCAATATGAAATTTGATGCAAAAGGGGTTTGATTTGAGTGGTTAAAGGTGAGTTCTTGATTTGATTTTCTCTCAAAATCTATATTTGAAGTTTAGGGTTCTTAAGAGTCGAAGAACTTCATCAGATAATGAGAAAGTGTGATATTTATAGACATCAAGAACAGGGCAAGTGAAAAGACAATTTTGCCCTTGAAACGCACCGATCGGCGGTTTCAATCGGCGGCCAGGCCACCGATATAGACCGCCGAATTGAGCCCGAGACGAATAGGGGAACAACAGCGGTTTCATTCGGTGGTTTCGTGACCGCCGATCCCAACCGCCGAATTAGACCAGAGATAAAATCAATCAGGTCTTGAACGGCGGTTTCGAACGGCGGTCGTGACCGCCGATCGTGACCGCAGATCGTGACCGCATAATTGCTTCAGACCAATTTGGACTGAAACGGCGGTTTCATTCGGCGGCCTGGCCGCCGATCATAACCGCCGATCACCAACAATGGTGAAAACCAAGGAGAAGCCAAGGGCATTCTCCATAGGCGGTCTTCGCGCGAAACCAAGCACTCGCGGACGTTTCCGAACATCCTTCGGGAAACGAATTACTCCACACTTAAAGCTAACATACATGAAGTGCAAGTGTGGGTATTGAATGCATCCTAATGCCTATCATGTCATGGCATTTCATATAAAAAGATGCAATCAATTTAATGCAAGAAGAGACATTGAATAAACAATAAAGCACAATGCACACAATTTAAACACAACATTCAAGAATAAGAGTTATGCATGTTGTGTGTGTGTGCAACTATATCTCTTCAAGCCAAAGTAAGCACAAGATATACCTTTGGTGCTTGTCCTCTTGAGGTATTGGAAAGGGTCTTTAATCTTCAACAAATCACCTAGACTACCCTTACAACCAAACCCCAACATGTGGTTTGACCACGAAATAAGCCAATCAATTAATGAGAATCCTTACAATCTCCCCCTTTGGCTATTTCATGACAAAACCACCACTCACATTGATTCCTCACAACATAATAGAAACTACGGGTCTACTATGATTTTCTACTTTACAAAGAGATAAGATAAATAGTCTTGAAGTCTTCAATCTCAAGTAGAACAATCAATCCCTGAAAGCACAGTTTCTAAACTTTCCAATACAAGAAAAGGTGAGATGAATCAAGTGAGATAAAACAAGCATTTGCATTTAAGAATTTAAGTACAACATCATGCAATGTATGAATGTGCAAATGCTCCCCCTCAAAGGGTTACTCCCCCTCAATAAGTATTCTCCCCAACATGCACAATTGCTACTACAATTTGCAACTCCCCTTACCACAACCTACTCCCCTTTTTTGTCATGATATAGACAAAGGAGTAGTCCCCAACCGGGTTACTCAAGGCAAAGAGAGATAGCAGCATTCTAGATATTTGCATAATCAATATAAGTCACTTTATGCAATCTCAATTTATTGGAGAGAAACAAGGAGATTTATTTAAATAAAATGTGTGAATCAAAAAATTGCTTTGCATACAAGACATGTAGCATTTAAGTCCAAAATATCATGGTATTTGGCAAAACAAATGACAAAGGTTTTTAATATGAATTCAAACCAATTTCACCAAAGTCATGAGTATAGCAAGGATATAGAATATATTGATTTCAATTTAAGAATAACTATATCCAACTTTATAAGCCAAACATGTCATGAACGACTTTGCACCCTACTTGATTTTTTCGGGAATGAAACCCGTATGATAGTAGACATGTTCAACAAATAAAGAAAGATAGACAATTTGGAAAATAAATTCCTTTGAACGGATACAAGATCCTTTATTCATTTTAAGTCTCATAAGCTTTTTCACACAATGTTTTGCATTTATAAATTGCAATCATCAAAACATGCTTTTTAAGATAAGCATTTAGCATGTCATTTAGCAATCATCATGTCATGGAGATCATTATAGGTCATTCAAATTAAATCCTATGTAAATATCTCCTAGTCCAAAAAAGCATGTTTGAACATAAATATGACATGGATTGCAATACAAGCATTGATCACACTTATTGAATAGAAAATATATATATATAGTGTAACCAAGCTTACTCAAGCAACAAAAAGAGAAGCATAAGATATTTCAAATTTTTTTCACGTGACTAGAATGCAAAATAGCTCTCTTTGCTTAAGTTCCCCATATGGGGTCAATTTTCCATACCGCTTCAAAGAAGGGCATGAGGTCCTATGGACCTACCAAGTCCTTTGGACTTAGTTGAACCTATTTGAGACTTGTTAGTCTCGTAGCAAGCAGGTTCATCATTTTTAATCCACCTAGGTGACACTAAGTCAATCCTAGTGGACGAAGGTTCTAGAGAACAAGATAAAAAAGGATTATGTAAATTATTTTCTTCCTTTTTATGAAGTATCTTATCTCTAGCCTTTTTCTTGTCAAACATGCTTTTAGCTCTACACATTTCAATATAATGCAAGCAACTTGGTCTAATATGACCAACAATACCACAAAAATGACAAGTGGGAATAAAGTTAGGAATCATACCGTTCCCTTTAGCATGGATAGGAGCTTTCCCTTGTCGTTGTGGTTGTCTTGGTTGTTGGATAGGATCTCTCCTCCTTTGTTGATAACCAAGACGAGGTTGCTTGCTTGTCTGAGCTTGCATGATTGAACTCTTCCCATTCTGTTTTTGAGTTTTAGGGAAGATAGTGTGAGGAGCCCTTTGGGTGTGAGCTTGAGCTTGAGCTTGACCTTTTGGTGCCTCAAACACTTGGGCACTTTTTGAACACTCTCCTATGTCACTCTTGTTCCTAGGGTGTTGAGGAGGAGGGGACATACTGGAGTCCATGTCCATGACCAAGGATGTCATGCTTGTGGAGGAGGCATCCTTGTCATTAATGTAGCTAAGACCTCTATTGTCACTTGGCTTTCTTCCAACTCCCAACATGTGGTCAAGCATCTTGGTGCTTGAAGTCATCTTAGCCATTAAGACCTTAACTTCTTCAAGCTCTCTTTTCAACTCTTCTTCTCTCTTCTTAGATAAAGCTAAGTCTTCTTTTAGCTTATCTTCATCCGCTATGGATCTCACCACTTCTTCAAACAAGTGGTCTACTAGTGTTGAAAGCTCTAGATTCTCTTCTTTTAATCTTCTAATTTCTTCCTTGTTCCTCATCATCGAGCTCTCAACTTTGACTTTGTAGTCATTAAGATCCATACACTCCACACTTCCATTTGTGGAGTTAGATGACAAATATTCAACACTTGTGTCATCTCCTCTAATCTCCATTTCACCAATGGAGTCATCTCCTTCATCAAGATCATCAAATTTTTCTCTTGATGAGGAAAGAGCCAAATCCCTATGAGTAGCTACACCAATTACTTCTATACCTAGTTCTTCTTGGGGATCACAAGGATAAGCAACTTTGCCATCTTCTTCAACTTCTACACTCTTGGCTCCAAATTCCGTGTAGATGATGGCAAGTTCTTCATTACTTGAAGGATTTTCGTCATCTTCATATTTATCCCATAAGGTGGCCAACGCCTTCCCTTTTCTTCTATCCTTCAAGTTTCCACACTCCGGGGAGAAATGCCTGAATCCTCCACATTCATAGCACTGAATCCCCTCTCTTGAAGACACTCCTTGGTTTGGCTTGTCATCGAGTCCCATGTCTTCAATTGAGATACCCTCCTTCTTGTCATGCTTCGAAGTTTCCAAAACAATTGTCTTCTTCTTCTTAGGAGGTGAGGTGGTTAATTTCACAAATCTCCTAAATCTCTCTAGTAAGAGAGGCATCTCCTCAACGGAGTCAATTTCTTCTCTCACGAAATCACTCATAGTGTTTGCGTTGAATGAATGCACATGAGAAGAATGCAAAATGTATGAAGAAATCAAACAAACATACAAAATGCAAAACACACCAATAATGAGCAAAGGATCACCTAAGTATATCTAGGAACCCACTCTGATACCAATTGAAAAGAATACTCGGTGTGTTCTATATAAAGCTAGAGGGGGGGGTGAATAGATTTTAACAATTATTACCCAATTTTCACATGCAAGTCAATTTTACGAAAATGCCCCTACTAGTCAAAAATACATACAAGTGTAATAAGATGCGGAATTTAAATAACACTTGATATATACGTGGAAACCCAACCACTGGGAAAAACCACGGGCTGTATAGTGCGCCACACTCGGAACTCAAAATCACTAATTGAAATGAAGTTTACAACCTATGTAGACCTCGTCTAACACTCCGGTCTGTAACCTCTCACTTCTACCCAGCGGGCCTTTATTAGCAACCCTATTCCAATTTGCTTGAGGCCTAAGCACTTTTAGCCTCAAGACTTACTTCTCAATGAAGAGAAACAACCTATGTGAATATATATGAATATTCAAATAACAAACAAGGCTAGGTAACCTTAGATGCTTATCTAGGATGATGAGATAATCAATTTAAATCAATCCTAGATATCAATTGCTAAATGACATGTCACATAGCATAGATAATCATAGATTATAAAAACCTAGATATCTATCAAAAACAACACTCAATCAATTCATCACAATTAATCTCTTTTCTTGTATTTAGCATATGATCTAAAACATACAAGTAATTTAAAAGAGATGGCTTGGTATTTAAAATACTAAAATAAGATGAAATTAATCAAAACCTTACCAAGCAAGTTGTGATGATGCAAACCCATACATGGATGCACTCTATATAGACATAGGAGATGCAATATGAAATTTGATGCAAAAGGGGTTTGATTTGAGTGGTTAAAGGTGAGTTCTTGATTTGATTTTCTCTCAAAATCTATCTTTGAAGTTTAGGGTTCTTAAGAGTCAAAGAACTTCATCAGATAATGAGAAAGTGTGATATTTATAGACATCAAGAACAGGGAAAGTGAAAAGACAATTTTGCCCTTGAAACGCACCGATCGGCGGTTTCAATCGGCGGCCAGGCCGCCAATATAGACCGTCGAATTGAGCTCGAGACGAACAGGGGAACAACGGCGGTTTCATTCGGCGGTTTCGTGACCACCGATCCCAACCGCCGAATTAGACCGAGAGATAAAATCAATCAGGTCTTGAACGGCGGTTTCGAACGGCGGTCGTGACTGCCGATCGTGACCGCATAATTGCTTCAGACCAATCTGGACTGAAACGGCGGTTTCATTCGGCGGCCTGGCCACCGATCATAACCGCCGATCACCAACAATGGTGAAAACCAAGGAGAAGCCAAGGGCATTCTCCATAGGCGGTTTTCACGTGAAACCAAGCACTCGCGGACGTTTCCGAACATCCTTCGGGAAACGAATTACTCCACACTTAAAGCTAACATATATGAAGTGCAAGTGTGGGTATTGAATGCATCCTAATGCCTATCATGTCATGGCATTTCATATAAAAAGATGCAATCAATTTAATGCAAGAAGAGACATTGAATAAACAATAAAGCACAATGCACACAATTTAAACACAACATTCAAGAATAAGAGTTATGCATGTTGTGTGTGTGTGCAACTATATCTCTCCAAGCTAAAGTAAGCACAAGATATACCTTTGGTGCTTGTCCTCTTGAGGTATTGGAAAGGGTCTTTGATCTTCAACAAATCACCTAGACTACCCTTACAACCAAACCCCAACATGTGGTTTCACCACGAAATAAGCCAATCAATTAATAGGAATCCTTACACCCTGGATGGTGAGTGTGTGCCCGCCGTCGAAAGTCGCGGTGGAGAAAATGGAGGTTAGCGGTGAGTTCTAACCTTCTGGACCGCTGGCTTCTTCCCACTACATGAAACCACCGTCTTCCGGTGAGTTTGGACGTTCTGGAACGCGGGAAAGAAGCCGCTGAACCAAGCTTGCGAGCTTGCATGGCCATGGAGTTTGGAGGATTTGGTGGAGCGTGGAACCTTTGCATGGGAGGCTCAAAGTGGGTCCATTCTGACCGGAAGGAGAACGACCGGAAACACCATCAAAAACGGGCCCGAAACGGCCGGGTTATCGTTGGGTCTTAACCAGGTCGAACACGGGTCGGGTCGGGTCGGGTCGTCGCAGGTCGAGGTGACCCGGCACAAGCTTGAAGATTACCTGACGTCAGCGTGACGTCAGGCTGACGCGGACCCTCCCAAAACTACGCCGTTTAGCGTGTGACGTGGGCACGTGGCGCTGGTGCTATGCCTTGCACGGATAATTACAATATGCACCCTTGATCTCTTCCTTATTCACAGAATATTCAATATGTTCCCTAATATTGCACTTTGACCCCTGATTCTCCACAATGACATATTTACCCCTGAATTTCCCTGTTTACTTCCATTTAGGTTAAAATACCCACTCTGAGGGATATTTACCTACACATAGCTAAAACACATATTATATACACAAAAGTGCTCGGAAACGAACACAAAAGATAGGAATAGGGAGCGTTAAATGTGAACATTTGGAGCGCGATCAATAGCCTTAAGTGTGAAAAACCTTTTCATATAGTGGATTGCTTCGCCAGTGGTTGTGGTATCAACCTGTGGACGTTTCCTCTTTGAGGTTTTACCACGTTAAAATAACTTGAAACAAATTATAGGTGTGTACAATATATATCTAGAGGGGGGGGATTAGATTTTAACCGATTTTACCTAATTTTCGTTATTAGCCAAGTTGATGAAAATATCCCTAACTCGTCACAATAATATAACAAATGTAATATGTGCGAAATTTAAATAACACTTGATATTTACGTGGAAACCCTCACGGGAAAAACCACGGGCTGGTAAGTGCGCCACACTCGAACCTCGAATCCACTAATTGTGAAGGTGTTTACAACTTAATCCCGGTTTAATGATCTAATCCTGATCAATAGCCTACCAACACTACCCGCGGGCCTTTAAAAGTGGACCTAATCCAATTGCTTGTGATTTACGCAACCTAATCCCGGAGGCTACACAAGTCTTACTTCTCAATGAAGAGATAATATGCCTATGTGAATATATAATGATATTCAAAGAGCAAATAAAGCTAGGGAACCTTAAATGCTTATCTAGGATGATAATATAATCAATTAATTACAATCCTAGATATTAATAGCTAAATGACATATCATAAAGCTTAGCTAAACATAGATTAAGCAATCCTATAAAGCTATTAAAATATAACACCCAAACATATAACACATAATCTCAATCTTGTAATAAGAAATTAATCTAAGCACATACAAGTAATCAATGAGATAAATAGATATGTAAAAACACTAAGATTAGATGAAATTAGTGTTCAACTTACCATAGCATGTGTGTTGATGAAGACCTATGCACTAGCACATCCTATATATCATGGATGATGCTTAAATGATGATTTATGCATATGGAAAATGATTTGGGTGATCAAAGATGATCAAAGATGAATTCTTGAGTAAAACACTCTCTTTGAAAATGCTCTCAATTAAAAATATGATTTTTGAGTCATTTAGACAACCTAAGGTCAAAGAGGCATATATATATATATATATATATATCATGTCCAATTGAAGCTATGTCGTTTTGGAAATTTATATATATATATATATCATGTCCAATTGAAGCTATGTCGTTTTGGAAATTTTCCAAAAAGTTTCCATGTAAACCGATCTACGTAGGGCTGATTTTGGGTAGGTGTAGGGTGGACTGAAAAATAAATCAGGTGCCCGGTCTACGTAGGGCGAGTGAACATGGGTTTGGGCACGACAGTGCATCAGCTTCAGATTCAAGTGCCTCAAAACATGACTAAATGATATCGAAACCTTTTGTATGATATATCCTTGGAAAGGTATGGATGTCTACTTTCTACTCCAATTTACGTAATGACATTTCAATGTCTATAGAAAGAGTTATGGTCAATAGAGTGACCAAAGGTCAGAAATGGACAACAACATAGTTGCCCTATTTTGGTGGTTACTTTGGAGATTTCAAAACCAATCCAAACGGTCATGAAATATTACAACTAATATACCGTTGGAAAGGTATGGGTGTTTAGTTTGTCTAGAATTTTACAAAACTCAATTTAAATCTTTTGATAAAAAGTTATGTTCACAAGACCATACAAAGGTCAGTTTTGAAAAACATTTAAAACATTGAAATCCGATCTTTTGAAACTAGACACATTACTCCAAACAACCAAACCAAAACTACCACTTATCTAAGAAAATAATAAGACCTTCTCAAGTGGTCAACCATCGCGCTAAGACATGCACACCATCGTGCAAGTGTGGACATTTTCGATCACATAAATGGAAACGAATTACACGACACACAAACACACAAACACACAACAAGATACAACAATCAAAGTGCAAGTGTGAAATATGACATGTGAAGAGTATGCACACATATGCAAGTATGCTAAGTGTGTGTGTGCAACTAAATCTCTTCAAAGAAAACTAAGCACTAGAGATATTCCTTTGGAGTGCTTGTCACCTTAAGGTCTTAAAAGGGCCTTTGAGCTTGATCCTCAATCACCTAAACTACCCTTACAATCCAAACCCTAATACATGGTTTGTCCACGAAATAAGCTAATAAATAAATGAGACCTTACATAACTTGTGTCTATTTTCGCTTTACTTTTTATCATCTTCCTTATCTTGAATTAATTGCATATCTTGTATATTGATTTTCACATGTATTGAATCATACTATACCATTGATTAAATCATATCAAGTGTTCTTTTAATTCATGTTATCCGTAAAATTTTGAATAAGGAATAAATTGGACCTATACCTATTCACCCCTTCTCTAGGTATATAATACACTAAGGTTAAAGGGAATTTCATTTGGTATCAGAGCGGGTGTCTAAAAGTAATTAGATAGATCCTTACTTTGTAGCGTTTGTGTTTGTTTTTTGATATAATCATGATTAAGGAAGTGTGTTCCTATGTAGCTTCATTTGTTGAACACATTGACTTGTGTAAGGTTCCCATTTGTTGATTGGCTTATTTCGTGGACAAACCACATGTTGGGGTTCTTTGTAAGGGTAGCTTAGGTGTTGTTGTTATTGCTCAAGCCTTTTCAAGACCTCAAGGTGACAAGCACTCCAAAGGTATATCTCTAGTGCTTATTTTTCTTTGAAAAGATTAGTTGCACACTCACACTTAACATACTTTGCATATGTGTGCATTCTCTTTACATGTCACATGTCACATTTCACACTTGCACTTATATGTTATATTTTGTTGTGTGTTTTTTGTGTCTTGTAATTCGTTTCCCGATAGCATTTGGAAACGTCCGCGCATGCACTAGAATGTGCTTGGTTTTACGTGAAGACCACCGACGGAGAATGCCATTGGCTTCTCCTTGGTTTTCACCTATGTTGGTGATCGATGGTTATGATCGGTGGCCTGGCCGCCGAATGAAACCGCCGTTTGCTTCCAAAAGTGTCTGGAGCAATTCTACGGTTACGATCGGCGGTCACGACCGCCATTCGAAACCAACGTTCGAAACCACCGTTCAAGGCCTGATTGATTTTATCTCTCTGTTTGATTCGGCGGTTGAATCGGTGGTCACGAAACCGCAGAATGAAACCGCCGTTCATACCTGATTGATTTTATCTCTCGGTTTGAATCGGTGGTTAGATCGGCGGTCACGAAACCGCTGAATGAAACTACCGTTGTTCCCCTGTTCTTCTCGGGTTCAATTCGGTGGTTAGAATCGGCGGTCTGGCTGCCGAATGAAACCGCCGATCGGTGCGTTTCAGGAAAAAACTTGTCTTTTCACATGCTCTATTTTTCATGCCTATAAATACATCACTTTCTCTTGTTCAGAATGTGACTCTTTAATCATCAAGAACCCTACTTTCAAAAGAGAGATTTTTAAGAGAGAAAGCAACCAAGTTTGCTCAATTAAACACTCAAACCAAAATCCATTTGCATCAAAGTTCATCTAGCATTCTCTAGCATATCTAGGATGCTTGCTTGCATGGGTCTTTTATCATCACACTTGCTTTGGTAAGTTTTTCACTATTATCATATATAATTAGTGTTTTATTTATTATGGCATCTCTTTTATTACTTGATTGTTCTTAGATTGAATTCTATTATTCAAGATAGAGATTGTTGTGTTGATTTGATTGAGTGTTGTTTTGTGATAGATATCTAGGTTTCTATAATCTATGATTATCTAAGCTAATTGACATGTCATTTAGCTTTAATATCTAGGATTGTTTTTAATTGTAAATTCATCATCTTAGATAAGCATATAGGGTTTCCCTTGCTCTATGTTGCATTTGAATATTCATATATTCACTTAGGGTGTTAATCTCTTTTTAGAGAATTAAGTCTTGTGTTGTGACCGGGATTAGGTTGCTTAATTCGCAAGCAATCGGACTAGGTTCGCTTATACCGGGATTAGGTAGGTGTGTGATTACTTCCGGGATTAGGTTGTAATTTCATCATATTTAGTGGATTCGAGGTTCGGGTGTGGCTCACTTAACAGCCCGTGGTTTTTTCCGTGAGGGTTTCCACGTAAATATCAAGTGTTATTTTAATTTCCGCACAATATTACACTTGCTATATTTTATTGACTATTAGGGGTATTTTCGTAATCTTGTCCTTAAACGAAAATTGGGTAAAATTAGTTAAAATCTATTCACCCCCCTCTAGATTAATAGTTTACACACCGTGAGAACTTTCAACTTGGATGAGAAAAAGATCAATGATCTTATTCTTGAAAATGAAAACTTGTCTAAAGTCAATGTATCCCTCAATAGGAAGCTAGATAATCATGGTCTAGGCTTAAAAGATTTTAATGAACTAAAAGACAAGATTCTAAGTCTAGAAATGAACCTAAAGGATAGCAATGATAGACTTAGCATCTTGAAGAAAAAAATTGAGCATAGGGATAGTTCTCTTGTTAATGCTAAGAGGCTGGAAAACATGCTTAAAGCCAAACTTAGTGAGTGCTTAACTCAAGAGAAAAAGTATGAACAATGGCTAAATAAATCATGTGAAGATGTTAGGAAAAGTGATGACATCTTAGAAAAATATGCCATTAAGAATAGAATGCTTAGTGATAAACTTGATGAGGCTAGTAGGATGATTAACAAGATTTCATCTAGTTCAAATAAGGTTGAATCCCTTATTAAAAGTGGTAAGCATCCATGTGACAAAAGAGGTTTGGGTTATATCAATGAGAAGGAAACTCCTTCATCTAACAAATCTACTTTTGTCAAAGCAAGTGTTGTACAAAATGTAGGTACTCCCTTTTAAGGTAAAGCAATGAAAGCTATTGGAGTTGCCTCTACATCTACAAGGAAGTTCAATGGAAGAACTCAACATGATCAAATTTGAAAAACTTCAACCTCAAATGGAAGAGGTGAAGCATCAAGGGTTGCACTTCAAAGAGGTAAAAATGTGAGAAGACCAAATGGTTTGGAAGCAAATGCAAATGGTAATTTTCCAAAATTCATACCTATTTGTCATCATTGTAATATGGTAGGACATATTCGACCTAGGTGCTTTGAGTATATTCAGAAATGTGAATTTGATAATGCTTTTCATGATATGTCTTTGAATGGTCCTAGGCAATCATCCATGTATGGATTTAGTACTAGACCTAGGAAGACCTTGGAAAAGCATGTTGTGGAGAAACTTGTTGATGACTTGCTTGCTAAATCTTGTGTTGTGCCTCACTCTATGCATAAGAAAATTGATAATACTTTGTTTGATATATGTGAAAATGTGACCAATGAGGTCAAGGTGCATGTTAAAAAGTCTAACATTGAGTCAAAGCATGAAAATGATAAGAGTGAGAGGCGTATTGTGAAAAGTGTGTGGGTTAGAAAAGACACACCTAAATGTCTAGTTGCACAATATGCTCTACGTGCCAACTCCTCATACTCTTGGTACCTAGATAGCGGTTGCTCTAGGAATATGACTGGGAACAAAGAGTTCTTTAGGAATCTTGTTTTAAAGGATGGAGGATGGGTTACTTTTGGTGATGGCACCAAAAAGCAAGTTCTAGGCAAAGGAACAATTTGTATCCCCGGATTGCCTAAACTTCGTAACACCTTGTATGTTGATGGGTTACAAGCTAACTTGATAAGCATTACTCACTTGTGTGAAATTTTTAAAGAAGTTAGTTTTAACAAAGATGTGTGCACTATAATTGATAAAAAGGACAATGTTGTATTAAAAGTCAAAAGGTCTATAGATAATTGTTATTGTCTTGAGATAGATCCTCTAACTTGCAACATGGTGTTAGGATTATGCTCAATAGCAAGAGTGTAATATTGTAATTGACAATCTTATCATATTAATAAAATGATTTCTATTTATTTAACAAAATCTTATAGCATTTATAATTATAATTGTCAAGGTAAATAATCATAAGGTCAAAAGACTATGAGTAAAGATGAATTGTTCGTACATCTGGATATGTATGAGGTAGACACAATTCTTTAGTTAGTCTTGAATAATGTTCACAACTTAAGTTAAAGGTTGGGCACCTTTATCTTGTTAAAGTTGTATATTCTTTTGTTAGCATTTGAGTGGGATCAAATGTGTTATGATGGGTCTAAATCATCAAAGTGGCTTTGAGTAAAAGAATCTAGTGCACTAGGTGCATTGAACTGGATCACAATGAAATACTTTATCTAGAACCGTCAATAGATAAAAGTTTTTTTATTATGAGGACAATCGGAGAGTCTATCTTAATCCTGACATAAATGATGGACTTATGGTTGCAAGTGGTATCATTTGAGTTATCAATGAGTACGATTATATAGCATAGTCTATCCTCGATAGTTTGGTGATATTCATTTGTTAATCGATAGAGGACTTCATTTATAGATATGGACATCGTGGCTCCATTTATTTACAATGAGAGTATAATATCATCATATGGATGTTTTGAGGTAATTGGATATAAAATCTCAACATTGAGTTTTCGATAGTGACTATTGAAAGCATGGCTTTTGGACAAGTCAAAATATCCAAAGTTCAAAATGTGGTCATATGAGTAAATATGGTAACTTGGAGAGCTATAAGCGGTCTATGAGCTCTTGGCAATTACTGATATTATTCACGAGGATTTACTATCTCCAATAAGATTGTCTAGGGTATGAATGAGAATCATTTACTTGTTCTATCTTTATTTAAGAGTGCAATTTTAGTTCTTTAGTGGAATGAACTAAAATTAATAGATCGAACCTAAGTGAATCATTTGTTGATTGTGATTGGGTTATGTCTATTGGAGCTTAAATTTAGATAACCTGCCAAGATCCCCAATCCACACGGACTTGCATGGATCACTTGATATATTCTACCGGACTAATTTGAGGGTCCATCTAGAATTGTATTAAGGCATGTGGACTTGTTTCTTTTAGTAAGAATGGGCCTAGTTCACATGTGGGCCTTTTAATTAAGGTCCAATGGATTAAATAAAATGGAAAAATAATATTTGGCCCATGTATGTGTATATGGACGGCAAGGCTAAATTATTAGTCTAAAATTTTATTTTATTTTATTAATTAATTAAATGGGAATTAATTAATTGATTGATTAATTATTTAATTAAGAATCAAAATCTTTTTCTGACTAGGAAATATGTTTCTTAGTAGTATACTATTGTGGTAGTATAATTAAAATAAAAGATTTTATTTGGTAAGTAGATAAATAAGGGATTTATTTATCTAGTCAAATAAGGAAGTCTTTTATATAGTCACAAACCCACTAAAGAGTTGTATTAGGGTTTGGAATTATAAGGAAATCTACCTAGAGTTAGGATTTAGGTCAAAAGGCAAAAATCCTATTTGGTAGAGGAATTCGGTCACCCTAATTATGTAATGCAAGTTGAATTCTAAGATATATATATATTGAAACAAATTATAGCACGGTGTGTATAAAACTATCTAGAGGGGTATGTAATGCAAGTTGAATTCTAAGATATATATATATTGAAATATATTGAAACAAATTATAGCACGGTGTGTATAAAACTATTTAGAGGGGGGAGGGGGTGAATAGATTTTAAGCTTTTTACCCAATTTTTCGTGTTAGTCAAAAATTATGAAATTACCCCTAAATAGATAAAGCACTAAATCAAGTATAAAATGCGGAAATTAAATAATACTTGATTTTTACGTGGAAACCCTCACGGGAAAAACCACGGGCTAGTAAATAAGCCACACTCGAACCTCGAATCCACTAAATGTGTAAAACGATTACAACCTAATCCTGGAAGTAATCACACACCTACCTAATCCCGGTATGAGTGAACCTAGTCCGATTTGCTTGTGATCTAAGCAACCTAATCCCGGAAGCTACACACAAGACTTACTTTCTCATTGAAGAGAATAACACCCTAAGTGAATATATGAATATCCAAATGCAACATAGAGCAAGGGAAACCCTATATGCTTATCTAAGATGATTAATATGCAATTAGAACAATCCTAGATATTAAAAACTAAATGACATGTTCAATCAAATAGTTTAGCTAATCAAGATTAAGCACAAAACCTAATTAGCTATCACAATACAATTTCTCAAACATACAACACACTAATCTCAATCTTGTATCAAAAGATATATAAATAACATACAAGAAATTAATTGAGATTGCTTGTTAAGAAAAACACAAAATATGTAAGATATTAGTGAAAAGCTTACCAAGCAAAGTGTGATGAAGAATCCATGCAAAGAGACATCTAGATGATCTAGGATGATGCTAGATGATGATTGATGATCATGAAAAAGTGTTTGAGTGAATAAAATTTGAGTTCTTGGAATTTTTTCTTCTCTTGAAAAATATCCTAAGTATGAAATCTGAATATGAACTCTCTTGATTGACCTAAAGTCAAAGTGGCATATATATAGGGGGCCAAATCAAGGTGTGGTCGTTTTGATAAGTTGGCCTGAAATTTGCCTTAGGCGCTGTACGTAGAGCGCTTCTGTACAGCGCCCCAACTCTGTTCTCACGGGAAAACAGAGTGGCGCTGTACGAACATCGCTTCTGTACAGCGCCCATCTAAAATGCATTAGACCTGATGCATTTAAATGTCTATTTTTGCATCAGGTCTTGTGGGCGTTGTTCAGAACAGCGCTTTGTAGAGCGTTTTGAACAACGCCCTTTGCAATGCAAGAATTCCAATGTTATGCAAGACAAGACAATGGGCAATGCAATAAGCAATCAAACTAACATGCAAGAAGAGATGAAAATTAGCATTAATGCACAACAATAATAAACACAACATACAAGGATTAAACATATGCATGAGTTGTGAGTGTGTGCAACTATCTCTTCAAGACAAGTAAGCACATAGAAATTTACCTTCGGTGCTTATCAACACAAGGTCTTCAAAGGGCTTCGAACAATAAAACCGATACCTAGGCTACCCTTACAAAGAACCCCAACATGTGGTTTGTCCACGAAATGAGCCAATCAACAAATGGGAACCTTACATATATATATATATATATATATTATATGCAAGTTTAAATTTGGGCAGCTATAAATAATATATATGCAAGTTGAATTCACATGCAAGATATATATAGCAATATATGCAAATTGATTTCATGCAGAGATATATATAAATAATATATTGTGCAAGTAAATAACACTAGATATATATATATTATATATTATGCAAGGATATCGTAATATACATATATAATATATTGTGCAAGTAAACAACACTAGAGATATATATAATATATATTGTGCAAGAATATCGCAATATATATAGATCATATATTCGGCAACCCTAAGGTTTTGACAAGAGATTTATTTTTCTACTGCTTGAAAAATAAGAGCTATCTCTTAGACTAGTGTGATAATTTCGGCCAAGAGGTATAAAGAGAAGAGTTGTTCTTATTTCGATAGTGCACTTCTAGTTTTGATATCAAAAGGTTTAGTGCACAATTTCGAATAAGGTTCACGTGAGTTTCGATCATTAGATTGAGAATTCAAAAGTGACCTGAACATTCTTCATTGTCTCTTTGAAGTTTTGTGACTAACGAAAAAGAAAAGATTTTGTTATCCATCCTCAGGTACACAATTCAAAGAGAAGGGAGACCACGCTCCTAGGTGATTCACGTTCGTGATTGGATTGGAAGATCTTACGGATTACCATCGACGCAACGTCAATCGGATCACGCGACAAAGGTATGATATCGTTTAGATGTATATTAATTAATTAAAGGGTTAAGGTTCACTTTATGGAAAAATTTTAAAATATACTAAACCTATTTTAATCTCGCTTCCGCTGCGTGCAATACGTTTTTTTCCCTACAATTGGTATCAAAGCCAGGTTGTACCCATTGATTAATTAATGTATATATACATTAATCGATTTCTTTTTATTGTGATTATGCATGTTTTAGAAAGAGATGGCACTCTAGGTATTCACATATATAATTACATTGGAATGTATGGATTTATATATGTTGTTATAAAGTGAATTGTTGTTGCTCAATTTTGGTCATAGAATTTCAATGTAATTTTTGTTTCGGAATTGTAACAAGAAGGGTGGTCTATCATCACCATAATTCCTTCTTGATAGCTGCTAAGTTCTTCTTTATTTTTATTGTAAAAAAGTAGTGCAGTTTTTATTGTGTTAAAAAAATACTGCAGTTTTTATTTTATTAAAATACTGCAGTGATTAAAAAAAATAAAATACTGCAGTATTTTATTTGTTTAAATACTGCTGTAATATATTCAAGGATCGAAGATTTGAAGATTTGAAGAATTGGAAGCAACTGGAACAAGTTTGGGACCGTGTGCAACATAGCAACATGTGTAAGGTTCCCATTTGTTGATTAGCTCATTTCGTGGACAAACCACATATTGGAGGTTCTTTGTAAGGGTAGCTTAGGTGTTAGTTTTATTGTTCGAAGCCCTTTGAAGACCTCGTCTTGATAAGCATCAAATGTAAATTTCTATATGCTTACTTGTCTTGAAGAGATAGTTGCACACACTCACAACTCATGCATATGTTTAATACTTGTTTGTTGTGCGTCTTATTTTTGTGCATTAATGTTCATTAACATCTCTTCTTGCTTGTTTTCATGATTGCATCTTGCATTGTCCATTGCCTTGTCTTGCATAGCCTTGGATTTCTTGCATTGCAAAGGGCGCTGTTCAAAGCGCTCTACAAGGCGCTGTTCGAACAGTGCCCAAATGACCTGATGCAAAAATGATCATTTTAATGCATCAGGTATGATGCATTTTGTTGAGGCGCTGTACAAGCGCTGTACACAAGCGCTGTTCGTACAGCGCCCTATCAAGACCTGATTGCAATTGTATTTTAAATGCATCAGGTCAGATGCATTTTGGGTAGGCGTTGTACGAGCGCTGTACAGAAGCACTGTTCGTACAACGCCACTCTGTTTTCCTGAGAAAACAGAGTTGGGGCACTGTACAGGCGCTGTACAAAAGCACTCTACGTACAGTGCCCAAGGCAATATTATGGTGTCACTTATCAAAACGACCACACTTCATATTGGCTCCCTATATATATGCCACTTTGACTTTAGGTCAATCCATAGAGTTCATATTCAGATTTCACACTTAGGATATTTTTCAAGAGAAGAAAAAGTTCCAAGAACTCATTTTTTATTTACTCAAACACTTTTTCATGATCATCAATCATCATCTAGCATCATCCTTAATCATCTAGATGTCTCTTTGCATGGATTCTTCATCACACTTTGCTTGGTAAGCTTTTCACTAATATCTTACATATTTTGTGTTTTTCTTAACAAGCATTCTCAATTTATTACTTGTATGATTTTCATATATCTTTTGATACAAGATTGAGATTAGTGTGTTGTATATTTGAGAAGTTGTATTGTGATAGCTAATTAGGTTTTGTGCTTAATCTTGATTAGCTAAACTATTTGATGTTCATGTCATTTAGTTTTAATATCTAGGATTATTCTAATTGCATATTAATCATCTTAGATAAGCATATAGGGTTTCCCTTGCTCTATGTTGCATTTGGATATTCATATATTCACTTAGGGTGTTGTTCTCTTCATTGAGAAAGTAAGTCTTGTGTGTAGCTTCCGGGATTAGGTAGGTGTGTGATTACTTCCGGGATTAGGTTGTAATCGTTTTACACATTTAGTGGATTCGAGGTTCGACTGTGGCTTACTTACTATCCCGTGGTTTTTCCCGTGAGGGTTTCCACATAAAAATCAAGTGTTATTTAATTTCCGTATTTTATACTTGATTTATTGCTTTATCTATTTAGGGGTATTTTCGTAATATTGACTAAACACGAAAAATTGGGTAATAAGTTTAAAATCTATTCACCCCCCTCTAGATAGTTTTATACACACCGTGCTATAATTTGTTTCAATTGGTATCAGAGCGGGTTCCTAGATTTACATAGGTGATCCTTGCTTATTTTGGTGTGTTTTGCATTTTGTGTGATTTTTGATCATTCATACATTTGCATTCATTTCATTCATTCATAAATACTATGAGTGGAAACGGTGGAAATGGTGGTGGCAACGAAGGTGCTTCTAGCACAAGGCCTCCACTTCTTACCGGATTGAACTAATCCTAATGGAAAGGAAGATGGAATCCTACATATGTCAAATTCACGACCGTGCATGGATGGCGGTGGAAGACGGATATGATCTACCCAAGATGACTCCCGGTGGTGGAGGAGAAGAAGTATTGAAGCCTAAAGCGCAATGGAACGTGCAAGAGTTTGAGGCTTCAAAGTGGAATAGGAAGGCGATGAATGCCATCCTATGTGCAATGGACGAAAATCAATATAAATTGATTCAAAATACTAGGATAGCTAAGGAGGCATGGGACATCCTAGAGATTGCACATGAGGGAACCGAAGTGGTGAAGGACTCTAAGCTTCAAGTATTTCAAACTTAATTCGAGATGCTTAAGATGGAGGAGAATGAGTGCTTCAACGATTTCGAGATCAAGTTGATGGACATAGTCAACCAAAGTAATCAACTTGGTGATCCATATTCGGATAAGAGAATCAAGCAAAAGATTATGAGATCTCTCCCGGATAGGTTTGAATCAAAAGTAACGACTTTAGAAAAAAATTGTGGATATAAGGATATGAAGCCGAATGAGGTGATTGGGAGACTTCTAGCTTATGAGTCTAGGAAGGGTCCTATCTCCACACCTCCTAAAAAGCAAAAAGGAATTGCTTTGAAAACCTCCAAGGATGAAAAGGAGGCAAGGAAAAATGACTCGGACGAAGACCTTGCATTATTTGTGAAGAGATTCAAGAGGGTCATGAAGTTCAGGAAAAAGGACTTTGGTTCCAAAGGTCAAAACTATAAGAAAAAGGGTTCCTACAACAAGTTTGAGCTTAGGAAAGAGAAGACCAAAAGGAAAGGGGTCCGTTGTTTTAAGTGTGGTGGGATAGGTCACTTTGCCCCCGAATGTGCAAATCACAATGAGAAGAAAAAGGGAAAAGTGATGGCCGCCACTTGGAGTGGAAGTAGTGATGACTCCATTGAGGGAGATGAGTCTTCAGATGATGAAGAGCTCATGGCTAATCTCCTAGCTTTTGCCTCCTCTCATAAAAGCAAAAGTGCTAGTGAAAGAGAGGAAATGAGTCAAGAGGAAAACGACTCAAGTGAAGAAGAAAGTAATTCCTCCTCTAACTCCATAAATGGATTTGTGGAGAAAAAGGTGCTTGCTAAATACCATGCCGAGTTTAATGATTTAGCAATCAAGAGCACTAGAAAGATCAAGATGTTGAGAGAAGAGAATCTTGAGCTTTTATCTCATAATGACCACTTAAGTGAACAAGTGGAAAAATTCAAGAAGATGGAAGATAAGCTAAGAGATGAGTTAGTCTTATCTAGGAGGAATGAAGAAAGTCTAAAGAGGGAGCTTGAAGAAGTAAGAGAGTCTATGGCTAGGTTGGATTCTAGCACCAAGAAACTTGACCATATGCTTGGTGTTGGAAAGAGTCCATGTGACAAAAGGGGTCTTGGGTATAAAGATGGCAAGAAGATCGCAACCTCTAACAAGACCATGTTTGTCAAGAGTTCGGGGATCGAAGAAGCCTCATTTGTGCAAATTCCTAGGAAGAAGTTAGAATTAGGACAATGTTCAAATGCACAAGTGAAGATGGTGCCAAGAAGGCAACCCCAAGCTCAACCCTCTAGGGTCCCTCAAGCCAACATTCCTCCACAATTGGCTCACAAAGAAAAGAGACCAATCATGCAACCTCAAGCTAGGAAGCAATCTAGACCGGTTCAACAACGAAGATGGATTGAACCCATTCATCCACAAAGACAAGGACAATGTATGATTCCTTATTTTACTCCTATATGTCACTTTTGTGGATTTGATGGTCATATTAGACCACATTGCTTTCGGTATATTAAAATGTGCAAAACTAGAAGCATGATTGAAAAGAGAAAGAATAGAGCCAAGATGCATGTTCCTAGGAATGATAAAATTGTTGTGCATGATCCTAGGACATCTAGAGCCCATGTACCAAAGACCACTAAGAAAGCAAATATTGTTTCTAGGTGGATTAGAAAGAATGAAAATGTTTACCATGTTGCTCAAATAGCCTTGAAGACAAATTCTTCTAATTTTTGGTATTTAGATAGTGGGTGCTCTAGGCACATGACGGGAAACAAGAGTTTCTTTGAGACTCTTGTTATGGAGGAAGGAGGATATGTCACTTTTGGTGATGGATCCAAAAAGAAAGTTGTAGGGAAAGGAACCATTTCCGTTCCCGGATTACCCTCCTTATCCGATGCTTTATTTGTTGATGGCTTGAAAGCCAATTTAATAAGCATTTCACATCTAAGTGATGAAGGATATTCCGTCTTGTTTTGTAAAGATGATTGCTCTATCTTAAAGCCCGATGGACAAACCTTATTGAAAGGTATGAGATCTAGCGACAATTGCTATTGTCTTGAAGCTAGAATAGTCTCAAACAATGTGTCCATGGATGAGCAAATAGAGTTGTGGCATGAAAGACTTGGCCACATGAACTTTAGGGATTTAAGAACCCTTGGAAAGTTCGATTGTGTGCGTGGCCTCCCTAAGCTTGGGAAGAAAGCCAATGGTATTTGTGGACTTTGCCAACAAGGAAAACAAACCAAAAGCATGCACAAAAAGGGCAAGTATCTCTCCACCAAGGAGCCCCTAGATCTTCTCCACATGGATCTCATGGGTCCTATGCAAACCGAGAGTTTAGGTGGAAAGAGATACATTTTTGTTTGTGTTGATGATTTCTCTAGATTTACATGGACATATTTTCTTAGAGAAAAATCCGAAACTTTTGATAAGTTTAAAATGCTTTGTACTAAAATACAAAATGAAATGAATTCTAACATTAAAAGCATTAAACGGATTAGAAGTGACCATGGGAGGGAATTTGAGAATGCCTCTTTTGAAAGCTGTAAGGATTCCCATCTATTGATTGGCTTATTTCATGGATAAACCACATATTGGGGCTTGATGTAAGGGTAGCTTAGGTATTTGATGGTTGGTGTTTTACACAACCAAGGCCCTCTCAAGACCTTAAGAGAAGAAGCACCAAAGGTAAATTCTAGTGCTTACTTGCTTTGAAGAGATCTAGTTGCACACACACACAACTCATGCATAAATCTTATTCTTGTATGTTGTGTGTTTTATATGTGTGCATGCATGTTCTTGAACATCTCTTCTTGCATGTTTTATTTGATTGCATCTTGTTCATTGAAATACCATGACATGTTTAGGCATTAGGATGCAAAGTCATGAATTCTATTCATGCATGTTTAAGTGATTGCATCTTGTTCATTGAAATGCCATGACATGTTTAGGCATTAGGATGCATTCACTTCCCACACTTGCACTTCATGATTAGTCTTAAGTGTGGTGTAATTCGTTTCCGTTTGTGTGATCGGAAATGTCCGTGCTTGCACGATGGTGTGCATGTCTTAGTGCGATGGTTGACCACTTGAGAAGGTCTCATTCTTATCTTGGATAAGTGGTAGTTTTGGTTTGGTTGATTGGAGTAAGGTGTCTAGTTTCAAAAGATTGGATTTCAATGTTTTAAGTGTTTTCAAAACTGACCTTTGTATGGTCTTGTGACCATAACGTTTTACACAAAGCTTCAAAATGAGTTTTGAAAATTTTTGTATAAACTAGACACCCATACCTTTCCAACGGTATATTATTCGTAATATTTCATGACTGTTTGGATTGGTTTTAAAATCTCCAAAGTTACAACCAAAACAGGGCAACTCTGTTGTTGTCTGTTTCTGACCTTTGGTCACTTAATTGACTATAACCTTTTTTACAGACATCGAAATGTCATTCTGTAAAAACGAGTAGAAAGTAGACATCTATACCTTTCCAATGATATATATACGAAAGGTTTTGATGTTGTTTGGTCATGATTCGAAGTGCTCGAATCTTGAGTCGCTGCACTGACGCGAGTACCGCGAAAATGCCCATAATTTTTCCATTTCTTCCAAAACGACATAGTTTCATTTGGGCATTATAAATACATATCTTTCTCATCATTTTGAGGGCTGAGCCACAAAATAAAACCTTAGAGAGAGAGGCTCTGTAAGGATTCCCATATATTGATTGGCTTATTTCGTGGACAAACCACATGTTGGGGTTGATAATGTAAGGGTAGTTTAGGTGTTTGAACTTCATGCTCGAAGGCCCTTTCAAGACCTCAAGGGACAAGCATGCCAAAGGTATAATTTCTTGTGCTTGATTTTTCTTTGAAGAGATTTAGTTAGCACACACACACTTAGCATACTTGATCATGTGTGCATACTCTTCACATGTCACTTTACACACTAGCACTTTGTTTTATATCTTGTAGTGTGTATATGTGCTTAGTAATTCATTTCCCGATAGTGTTCGGAAACGTCCGCGCTCACACGTATGTGTGCTTGGTTTTACGCGAAGACTGCCCACGGAGAATGCCCTTAGCTTCTCCTTGGTTTTCACCATTGTTGGTGACCGGCGGTTATGATCGGTGGCCTGGCCGCCGAGTGAAACCGCCGTTTCAGTCCAGACAGGTCTGAAGCAATTCTGTGATCACGATCGGCAGTCACGATCGACGGTCACGACTGCCGTTCGAAACCGTCGCTCATACCTGTTCGATTTTAATCTCTCGGTCTAATTCGGTGGTTGGATCGGCGGTCAAGAAACCGCCTAATGAAACCGCCGTTGATGCTTTGTTCTTCACGGGCTCAATTCGGAGGTCGTGATCGGCGGCCTGGCCGTCGATTGAAACCGCCGAATGGTGCGTTTCTGGGGCAAACTTGTCTTTTCACATGCCCAATTCTTGATGTCTATAAATATCTTACTTTCTCATTCTCTGATCAAGTTCTTTGAGTCATTAGAACCCTAAACTTCAAAGAGAGATTTTTGAGAAAAAATAAAATCAAGAACTCACCTTTAAACACTCAAATCAAATCCTTTTTGCATCAAAGTTCATCTTGCATTCATCTATGATTGGGTTTGCATCATCACAACATGCTTGGTAAGATTTTGATTAATTTCATCTTATTTTAGTATTTTACTATCAAGCATATTCTCTTTTAATTTACTTGTATGTTTTTGATCATATGATAAATACAAGATTAGAGAATTAATTGTGATGAATTGATTGAGTTGTTTTGTGATAGCTAATTAGGTTTTTGACTAATCTTGATTAGCTAAGCTATTTGACATGTCATTTAGCAATTGATATCTAGGGTTGATTTAAATTGATTATCTCATCATCCTAGATAAGCATCTAAGGTTACCTAGCCTTGTTTGTTATTTGAATATTTATACATATTCACATAGGTTGCATAATCTCTTCATAGAGAATTAAGTCTTGAGGCTAAGGTTGCTTAGGCCTCAAGCAATTAGGACTAGAGCCACTTTTAAAGGCCCGAGTGGTAGAAGTGGGGGGTTATTGACCGGAGTGTTAGACGAGGTCTACATAGGTTGTAAACTCCATTTCGATTAGTGGATTTCGAGGTCCAAGTGTGGCGCACTAAACAGCCCGTGGTTTTTCCCAGTGGTTGGGTTTCCACGTATACTTCAAGTGTTATTTAAATTCCGCACTATATTACACTTGCTTGTATTTTTGACTAGTAGGGGCATTTTCGTAAAATTGACTTGCATGCGAAAATTAGGTAATAATAGTTAAAATCTATTCACCCCCCCTCTAGATATATATATCGAACACACCGAGCGTTTATTGTTATTTACTTTCAGGCTCCATATTCTTGAGAAAGAAAGAGAGACTTGAGAGAAAAAGCTTAAAGATTACATCTTTATCTCTCTAAACCCATTCCCACATGCACAAATCATCATCTAGGCATCATCTAGGTTCATCTAGCATGTGCTAATGCATGGGTCTTCTTCAACACACATGGTATGATTTGTTGAACACTTTTATCTTACATAATTAGTGTTTCTACTTATCAATTTTATCTCATTTATTACTTGTATGTGTTTAGATTAATTTCTACATACAAGATTGAGATTATGTGTTGATTGGGTTAATTTTTGATAGCTTAATTGATTAGGTCTTTATTGCCTAAAAGCTATGCCATAAACATTCTTGTGTGATTTATTTATAACTAGGTTGATAAATTGTTTTTTAATCAACTAGTTAATCTTTTGAATGTTTGTGGGTTTTTTATGATAGCTTTGTATCTAGGATTGGTTATCCTTTACTTAGCTAAAGTTGTATGCCATGACATATAGCTATTTTCATATCTAGGATTGATTTTATTGTCATCATATAATCCTAGGTAAGCATCTAGAGAACCCTAGCTCTATATTGCATATTTGGATATCATTGCATATTCACTTAGGGTGTTGATCTCTTCGAAGAAGTAAGTCTTGTGTGATAGACCGGGATTAGGTCGTACACCGGGATTAGGTGGTCACATGAGCAAATTGGACTAGGTCCACTTTTACAGGCCTGCGGGTAGTGGTAGCGGGATATTGGCCGGGATTAGGCCGTCAAACCGGGATTAGGTTGTATACGCTATCACAATTAGTGGATTCAAGGTTCGAGTGTGGCGCACTTACCAGCCCGTGGTTTTTCCCTGTTGAGGGTTTCCACGTAAAAATCAAGTGTCGTTTATATTTCCGCACCATATTACACTTGATTATTGTTTTGTGAATTGGGGTTATATTTGTAATAGTGACTGAAATTTCCCTTAAGTAGTAGTGAAATATACCTAGAGGGGGGGGGGGGGGGGGGGGGGGGGGGGGGGGGGGGGGGGGGGGGTGAATAGGTATAGGCTCCAAATTCTTCCAATTTAAAAATAATGCGGAATATATCAATGAAAATACACACTTGATTATATTTGACAAATTAATTGATTTCACTTATACAAGAGTTAATCAATTTACAAGATATGCAATCAATGAAAGATATGGAAGATAAAGAAAAGTAAAAGCAAAAATGAACACAAGTGTTTTTACGTGGTAAAACCTCAAAGAGGAAACATCCACGGGTTGATACCACAACCACCGGCAAAGCAATCCACTATGTGAAAAAGGACTTACACACTCAAGCTACCAACTCATGATATCCGCTCAAGCTATCAACTCCTAATCTACCCTCGGGCTAGTGAATCACCAAGCCTACTTCCTATCCGAGATGTGTCCTATACCTCTAGAAAGCAACTTCCTGTCCAAGACGCTCACGTCTCTAGGAAGATTCCCTTGCTTAGCTATCTAGATCCAATGATCCTAGTCAAGCTTCTCTAGCTCAACCATCTGGAGTATAAAAACTCCTAGCTAAGACTTTTGCTTGTCTATCCGGATCCTCCCGACCCTAGACAAGACTTCCTTGCTCTATCCACAAAGCTTCACTCACTTTGCTAGAGACTTCAACCTAATGCAAGGCTATGATCTAAGTGATGCAAATGATGCACACACAATCAAATTAAGCTAGATGATCAATCAAGCTCAATGTACATGTTCAATGATAGTCTAGAATATGCTTTCAACAATCAATCACAAAAGTATCTAGAAATCAAGACATGCAAATCAATAAGAACAAGGTATGAATATTCAATATATCACACTAAAAACCTAGTTCTTAGATCATGAAATAAAACATAGAAAATAACATGAAGCACATCACACATACATTTTCTAGAATCAATTTCATGATAAATCAAGTTTAGCACATATATGTTCAAGACAAATCACAAAGCTAAATCTCAATTAACAAATGATAAAACAACCCTAGCATGTGATCTAACATACTTCTCAACAAATTTCATCAATCAAATAGTAAGAATCAAGAGATGATCAAAGATGAAATTGAAAAAGAAGAAGTTGAAACAAACATACTGACCACGGACTGAAAATGGATCAACTGAGAAAAATGGCGAAGTCAGCTACCTCTGGAAATGCTTGGGGTTTGTAGCTCTCTTCAAGACCAACAATTTTGGTTTTTGAATCGATTGATTTCGAGTTCGTATGAGAGAGATATGATCAAAATACTAAAACTAAAATTGAGAGAATTCTGCAGAATTTCGTGAGTGTTCTTCAAAAATTCTCAAATGTTTGGAGGGAATGAAATGGGTTTAAAAGGAAGAGAGAGAGAGATTTTTCGAGCGAATCAGAGTGTGCCATGTCACCTCCCTGTGGGGGGCGCATGGGCCACACGGGAGCAGAGGGCTCCCTTGGCCGTGGGGCCCACGGCCTCCCACACGGGCAGGCCTTGTGGCCACACGTGCTCCCGACTTCTATCGCGCACTTCTTTGGTTCTTCAGCCCATATCTTGGGCATCCGAACTCCGATTTCGAATTCATTTTCGAATTACGAACCGTGACTCCCTCACGCACGACTACGACTACACAACTTTGAAAAATGGTTGAGAAATCATCTCGGAATCTGACGATGAAGTCAACACAACAAATAAGAACGAAAAGTAGCATAGTCAACTTGTCTGGACTCGAAACCTTATGAATGAGTAACCGAAACGACCGGAACTCAATAAGGCATTAAATAAGAACATGTTCAAGTCCTAAACACAAAATACACAAACAAATAAACACATATTCACACAAGCATGCCATATCAAAGAGATAGTCACAAAGCATGCAATTTCACAATGTTTGTCTATTAAAGAACAATGCATGAGCATACTATGAAGTGTGTGAAAGTGTTATACATAATGTTTGAACCACGATGCAGGGACACACATGTATGAATTGTGTGTGTGTGCGCTAATGCCTTGCAAGAGGATAGAAGTCAAGATTTACCTTTGACGTTTTTCACCTCTTGAAGACGACTTTTGCACTAGAAATTGCTCTTCACTTTTTAACCTTCCTTTCTTCAAAGAATGTCCTAAGCAACAACTAATACATCCATAGAGTGTTTTGCAATGGAATCAAGCCAATACAAATAGTGAACCTTACAATCTCCCCCTTTGGCTATTCCATGGCAAAACCTCAACCTCACCATACAATGTTTCACTCAAATAAACTCAAGTTAGTAGCATACTCTTAATCTCACATTACAAAAAAATTCCTAGACTAAAAAGTCTTCAAGTCTTCAAGAATTCCTCTTTTGGTCTTCAAAGTACCTATGAGAGAAAATAGCAATCCAAAACAAGAGATCTTCTCTAAAGAAGAATGGTAAGTTATCAACATAAAACAAATATAGAAGACATCCCTTATCTCATTCAAAAATGCATTATCTCAAGTGATCAAAATATTTTCATATTAAAGCACTCCCTTAATTTCCTAATTCCCAAGGACCAATCATCCTTAACATTAGCAAGAAAGAATTCTTTCTCCCCCTTAAGACAAGAATTCTCCCCCTTAAGACAAAGTCACAATTAAGCACAAAGAGGAATATTTTCACACAATTGGAACATGTTTTCCACACAAGATGTGAAGTATACAAAATCTCCCCAATATCAAACATGGTGAGGTATACATTTTCTCCCCCTTTTTGTCAAGGAATAGACAAGGGACACAAGAGATAAAGACCGAGATATAAAGCAAACAAATCGTATAGAGAGCGAAGTTGAATAAACTAAAGCTCCCCCTTAACATATGCTCCACATATTATCACCAAGTAGATTTGTTCACAAGGGACATCACACAATCACACAATCACACAATCAAGCAATAAGAGAAAATATTTCATAACTTGTCAAAGTCCAAGAGAGAATCATAGATTTTCATTAATCTCTCAAAAATATTCTCACATTGCTAATGAATCAAGCACATAAGCAAAATGTGTGTGTGTGAATGCTTCTCACATATATAGTAGGAGTAATTGTGATATCAACATGCAAACTCTATCCACACCTATCCATCTAAAGCCTTTCCAAAAATAGGTCAAACCAATATTCATCCGGTTTTTGCTTTTAAAATGAATAGATATCAACATATGAGTGTGTGTGTACATGTGGCTCGTTTTCCCGTTTCTATTTGTCAACCCGAGCTTTTTCACAATTCTCAACTATACACCAATAAGCCTTTTATTTTTCATTTCTTTTAGGCTTAGAATCAAAGATTTTTTTTTTTTTTTTTTTATGATTCATTTCAACACTTCTTTGATTTTACTAACAAAAACATATACTCCTCATGGCGGCTTTCACTCATCACAATGGCGTAGCCCTTTCCTACATTGGGTGGCTTCACAACCAAGGTGTGTAGCCCTTTCCATGAGAGTGCTCGTTGATTACTATGTAGTGCCGAAGCAAAATGGATACATACCATAGGTCATCTATCATGTACTTAACAATAAACTTCTAGATGCATCCATTATCTACACATATTCAACCACATATACTCAAAACCAAAAACATATAAGAGAAGCATTAGTGCACTTTTCAAAAATAGGATTTTCAAGCTCAAGTGCATGATCTAGAAACAATAAAAGATACTTGTTAAAGATCACTACTTCTCAAGTGAGTAGCTCTCAAAGATAATGATATTCAATTAAAGTTTTGCTCATCAAGCCACTCACAATCACACAAAGACATCAATCAACACAAATCATGCCAATGGACATTCTAAGAGTTTTAAACCTCTCTTTGTCCAAGGGCTTAGTGAACAAGTCCGCAAGTTGATTTTTAGTAGGCAAATGCTCTAGAGTAACAATAGAATGTTCAACTAGATCTCTAATAAAATGATGCCTAATGTCTATGTGTTTTGTGCGGGAGTGTTGAACCGGATTTTTAGAGATGTTAATGGCACTTAAATTATCACAATAAAGTGTCATTTTTCCTTGTTCTATCTCATAATCCTTAAGGATTTGTTTCATCCAAAGTAATTATGTGCATACACTTCCGACCGCATTCATACATACAATAACACATATCATGATTAAGATCAATGTGAACAATTATCATCAAAAGATCCTAAATGAGCAAATGTCAATACACTATATTATTTCTCTAATATGACATGCTTCATGAAATAGTGCAAACAATGAGTTGAGAGATGAAAATTCAAGTAAGCAAGCAATGTGATATAGAGATACCTTTGCAAGCTATTTTCCATCAAATGTAAAGTCTTCACCCTTTTTATGAGTCCTCTTGGCTTGTTTGTCCTCATGACAACAAGTTGTCGATGTGTCGTTCCAAGAGACTAAAGCCTATGCATTTCAACTCAAACAACAACAAAAATTGACTTTCTCTAAAAGTCATAACATGATTGTTACCATATAGATATCATAAAAACAACTTCTCAAAAAGTTAATCAATAGATTTCGACCATCATAGCAAATATGTGAGATAGATAAGTTCATGTCAAGTTATATAGAAACAAAGCTAGATAGCTAAGTTACTTAACAACTTGACACTAATTTTAAAGCTAACTCACATGTGCAATCTTACACTAATGGTAAGAACACTCACCCTTGACCCATTCGGTCTTGGGTGCACTAACACATAAACCATCATGATCATTTCTCATGGCAATAGTATATCTAGAAGATAAAACATCAACAATCTTCTTTATAAAGATATTACTCATGTTAAACACATCATTATTGCCATCAACAAAAATATCATCAAGATTATGAATATGATCATGTGAAACACTCTTTTTCAACCAAATCTTTTTGACATTCTTCTTGACATGATTGTCATTAACATGCACAACATTCAAAGAGTTATCATTAGAACCATGTTTAGAAGAATGACTAAGAACATTTTTCACATCATACTTTTTAATCCAAGCTTTCCTAGTATGTTCCTTTACAAGATTATTGGCAATGTGCACAAGATCCAAAGGCTTCTTGGTAGCTATGGAAGTGCTCTTCTTATGAGACACTTTGGTTTGTTTACCTAATTGACAAGGTTTACAAACACTTTCTAGCTTACTACCAAGACTAGGTAGACCTCTAACAATGCAACCTTTTTCAAGCTTATTTATGCCCTTAAAGTTCATATGGCCCAAACGTTGATGCCACAAATCAAGCTTGTTGCACTCATGTGCCATGTTGCAAGTTAAAGGATCTATCTCAAGACAATAGCAATTGTCTATAGACCTTTTGACTCTTAGGACAACATTGTCCTTTTTATCAATTATAGTGCACACATCTTTGTTAAAGCTAACTTCCTTAAAGATTTCACACAAGTGATTAATACTTATCAAGTTAGCTTGCAACCCATCAACATACAAAATGTTTCAAAGTTTAGGCAATCCGGGGATACATATTGTTCCCTTGCCTAGAACTTTCTTTTTGGTACCATCACCAAAAGTGACCTATCCTCCATCCTTTAAAACAAGATTCTTAAAGAACTCTTTGTTCCCGGTCATGTTCCTAGAGCAACCGCTATCTAGGTACCAAGAAAAGGAGGAGTTGGCACGTAAAGCATATTGTGCAACATGACATTTAGATGTTTCTTTTCTAATCCACACATTTTTCACAACATGCCTCTCACTCTTACTTCTAACATGCTTTGACTCAATGTTAGGTTTTTTATCATGCACCTTGACCTCATTGGTCACATTTTCAAAAATATCAAACAAAGCATTATCAACTTTCTTATGCATAGTAGCGTGAGGCACAACACAAGATTTAGCAAGCAAATCATCAACAACTTTTTCAACAACATGCTTATCCAAGGTCTTCCTAGGTCTATTTCTATATCCATACATGGATGATTGCCTAGATCCATTCAAAGACACATTATAAAAAGCATTATCAAGTTTGCATTTTCGAACATACTCAAAGCATCTAGGTCGAATATGTCCTATCATATTACAATGATGACAAATAGGAATAAATTTGAGAAATTTACCATTTGCATTTGCTTCCAACTCCATTGGACTTCTAAAAAATTTTCCTCTTTGATGTGCAACCCTTGATGCTCCACCTCTTACATTTGAGGTTGATGCTCCTTGATGTTTATGTTGTTGTGTTCTCCCATTGAACATCCTTGTTGATGAAGAGGCACCTTCGGTAGCTTTCATAGATTTACCTTAAGAAAGTGTACCTACATTTGATTCAATGCTTGCTTTGACAAAAGTAGACTTGTTAGATAAAGGAGTTTCCTTCTCATTGATATAACTCAAATCTCTTTTGTCACATGGATGCTTACCACTTCTAATGAGGGTTTCAACTTTGTTGGAACTAGATGACATCTTGTTAATCATCCTATTAGCCTCATCAAGTTTCTCACTAAGCACCCTATTTTTAATGGCATATTTTTCTAAGATGTCATTACTTTTCCTAACATCTTCTCTTGATTTATTAAGCCATTGTTCATACTTTTTCTCTTGATTTAAGTGCTCACTAAGTTTGGCTTTAAGCATATTTTCTAGCCTTTTAGCACTAACAAGAGAACTATCCATTTGCTCAATTTCTTGCTTCAAGATGCTAAGTCTATCATTGCTATCTTTTAGATTCAATTCTAGACTTAGGATATTGTCTTTAAGTTCATTGAATTCTTTTGAGCCAAGACCATGATTACCAAGCTTTTTATTGAGGGACACATTGACTTTAGACAAGTGTTAATTTTCAAGAATAAGATCATTGATCTTTTTCTCATCCAAGTTAATAGGTTCAACAAAAGAAGCCACATAGGAACACATTTCCTTAATCATGATTATCACAAACAAAAACACAAAACACTACAAAGAAAGGATCTGTCTAAGTGCGTCTAGACACCCACTCTGAAACCAAATGAAATTTCCCTTAGGTAGTAGTGAAATATACCTAGAGGGGGGGGGGGGGGGGTTGAATAGGTATAGGCTCCAAATTCTTCCAATTTAAAAATTAATGCGGAATATATCAATGAAAATACGCACTTGACTATATTTGACAAATTAATTGATTTCACTTATACAAGAGTTAATCAATTTACAAGATATGCAATCAATGAAAGATATGGAAGATAAAGAAAAGTAAAAGCAAAAATGAACACAAGTGTTTTTACATGGTAAAACCTCAAAGAGGAAACATCCACGGGTTGATACCACAACCACCGGCAAAGCAATCCATTATGTGAAAAAGGAATTACACACTCAAGCTACCAACTCATGATATCCGCTCAAGCTATCAACTCCTAATCTACCCTCGGGCTAGTGAATCACTAAGCCTACTTCCTATCCGAGATGTGTCCTACACCTCTAGAAAGCAACTTCCTGTCCAAGACGCTCACGTCTCTAGGAAGATTCCCTTGCTTAGCTATCTAGATCCAATGATCCTAGTCAAGCTTCTCTAGCTCAACCATATGGAGTATAAAAACTCCTAGCTAAGACTTTTGCTTGTCTATCCGGATCCTCCCGACCCTAGACAAGACTTCCTTGCTCTATCCACAAAGCTTCACTCACTTTGCTAGAGACTTCAACCTAATGCAAGGCTATGATCTAAGTGATGCAAATGATGCACACACAATCAAATTAAGCTAGATGATCAATCAAGCTCAATGTACATGTTCAATGATAGTCTAGAATATGCTTTCAACAATCAATCACAAAAGTATCTAGAAATCAAGACATGCAAATCAATAAGAACAAGGTATGAATATTCAATATATCACACTAAAAACCTAGTTCTTAGATCATGAAATAAAACATAGAAAATAACATGAAGCACATCACACATACATTTTCTAGAATCAATTTCATGATAAATCAAGTTTAGCACATATATGTTCAAGACAAATCACAAAGCTAAATCTCAATTAACAAATGATAAAACAACCCTAGCATGTGATCTAACATACTTCTCAACAAATTTCATCAATCAAATAGTAAGAATCAAGAGATGATCAAAGATGAAATTGAAAAAGAAGAAGTTGAAACAAACATACTGACCACGGACTGAAAATGGATCAACTGAGAAAAATGGCGAAGTCAGCTACCTCTGGAAATGCTTGGGGTTTGTAGCTCTCTTCAAGACCAACAATTTTGGTTTTTGAATCGATTGATTTTGAGTTCGTATGAGAGAGATATGATCAAAATACTAAAACTAAAATTGAGAGAATTCTGCAGAATTTCGTGAGTGTTCTTCAAAAATTCTCAAATGTTTGGAGGGAATGAAATGGGTTTAAAAGGAAGAGAGAGAGAGATTTTTCGAGCGAATCAGAGTGTGCCATGTCACCTCCCCGTGGGGGGCGCGTGGGCCACACGGGAGCAGAGGGCTCCCTTGGCCGTGGGGCCCACGGCCTCCCACACGGGCAGGCCTTGTGGCCACACGTGCTCCCGACTTCTCTCGCGCGCTCCTTTGGTTCTTCAGCCCATATCTTGGGCATCCGAACTCCGATTTCGAATCCATTTTCGGATTACGAACCGTGACTCCCTCACGCACGACTATGACTATGACTACACAACTTTGAAAAATGGTTGAGAAATCATCTCGGAATCCGACGATGAACTCAACACAACAAATAAGAACGAAAAGTAGCATAGTCAACTTGTCTGGACTCAAAACCTTATGAATGAGTAACCAAAATGACCAGAACTCAATAAGGCATTAAATAAGAACATGTTCAAGTCCTAAACACAAAATACACAAACAAATAAACACATATTCACACAAGCATGCCATATCAAAGAGATAGTCACAAAGCATGCAATTTCACAATGTTTGTCTATTAAAGAACAATGCATGAGCATACTATGAAGTGTGTGAAAGTGTTATACATAATGTTTGAACCACGATGCAGGGACACACATGTATGAATTGTGTGTGTGTGCGCTAATGCCTTGCAAGAGGATAGAAGTCAAGATTTACCTTTGACGTTTTTCACCTCTTGAAGACGACTTTTGCACTAGAAATTGCTCTTCACTTTTTAACCTTTCTTTCTCTCTCCTCCTTTTAAACTATTCTCCTTCCCTCCAAATGTATGTGTTGAATTTTGAAGAACTCTTCACGAATTTCTGCAGAATTTTCTCATTTTTAGTTTTAGTATTTTGATCATATCTCTCTCATACGAACTCGAAATCAATCGATTCAAAAACCAAAATTGTTGGTCTTGAAGAGAGCTACAAACCCCAAGCATTTCCAGAGGCAGCTGACTTCGCCAGTTTTCCCAGTTGATCGATTTTCAGTCCGAGGTCAAGGTTGTTTGTTCTACTTCTTCTTTTTCATTTCATCTTTGATCATCTCTTTGATTTTTACTATTTGTTTGATGAAATATGATAAGAAAGATGTTAGATCATATGCTAGATTGGGCATCATTTGTTTGATCATTTGTCAATTAAGTTTTAGCTTTGTGATTTCTCTTGAACATATTTGTGCTAAACTTGATTCAACATGAAATTGATTCTAGAAAATGTATATATGATGTGCTGCGCCACACTCATGTTATTTTCTAGGTTTTATTTCATGATCTAAGAACTAGGTTTTTAGTGCTCTGATATATTGCCCCAAATATTCAAAAGAGATGCACAACCTATGTGAATATGTTGTTCTTGCAATAAGAGCTGATTTGCTAGGATTATAAGATGTCTTGATATCACATTTCTAGATGGCAATCTAGCTGTAAAGGATCACCATAGATACAAAGTCAAAGGTGTTGAATCTATCATATTCTCACACAAGAAGATTGTCATTGAACTATGTGAGACATTAGCTAGATGCTATGAACATAAAGCCTGATCTTATATGTAGAAATAATCTAAACACATATAAGTAAAATATGAGATAAAATTGATAAGTCTATGTAAGATAAAAGTGCTTAATTTGAGTTGTAGTTTGATCCATCATTATGCATCTTTAACTTTAGTCTCTCTAAATATCTCTCTATCTTATGATCAAAAGACTTGTGTTCTGCCTTGAAAATACATTAGGTTTATTCGGCGGCCAGTCTCTAGCAAAGTGAGTGAAGCTTTGTGCCAGGCCGCCGATAGTCACCAAAAAGCAAGGAGAAGCCAAAGGAAGATCATCGCGCAAAACAAAGCACATTACCGTCTTGATTAGAGTGCAAGTGTGGGTATTGAATGGGAGGACTAACAGATAATTCACAGCAAGGGAGTCTTGTCTAGAATAAGGTCATGTTGTGTGTGTGTGCAACTATATCTCTTCAAGCCAATGTAAGCACTAGATATATACCTTTGGTGCTTGTCCTCTTGAGGTCTTGGAAAGGGTCTTGATCTTCAACAAACACCTAGACTACCCTTACAACCAAACCCCAACATGTGGTTTGACCACGAAATAAGCCAATCAATAATGGGAATCCTTACAGACGTGAGCGTCTTGGATAGGAAGTTGCTTTCTAGAGGTGTGGAATACATCTCGGATAGGAAGTAGGCTTGGTGATTCACTAGCTCGAGGGTAGATTAGGAGTTGATAGCTTGAGCGGATATCATGAGTTGATAGCTTGAGTGTGTAAGTCCTTTTTCACATAGTGGATTGCTTTTCCGGTGGTTGTGGTATCAACCTGTGGATGTTTCCTCTTTGAGGTTTTACCACGTAAAAATACTTGTGTTCATTTTTGTTTTTACTTTTCTTTATCTTCCATATCTTTCATTGATTGCATATCTTGTAAATTGATTAACTCTTGTATAAGTGAAATCAATTAATTTGTCAAATATAATCAAGTGTGCATTTTCTTTGATATATTCCACATTAATTTTTAAATTGGAAGAATTTGGAGCCTATACCTATTCACCCCCCTCTAGGTATATTTCACTACTACTTAAGGGAAATTTCACTTTTCATAGCTCAAATATATGTTGATGATATAGTTTTTGGCTCCACCAACAACATCAAGGTCCAACAATTTGTTGATATCATGTCTCATGAATTTGAGATGAGTCTTGTTAGTGAGCTTAGTTACTTCCTAGGTTTGCAAATTAGGCAATTCAATGATGAGATTTTCATAACCCAAGCCAAATATGCCAAAAACCTAGTAAAGAAGTTTGGTCTTGAAAATGCCAAACATTGTGATACACCCATGAGTACCACTTTGAAGCTAAGCAACGATGCTAGGGGTAAAAGTGTGGACCAAACGTTATATTGTGGCATGATTGGTAGTTTGCTTTATTTGACCGCAAGTAGGCCCGATATCTCTTTTAGTGTGGGTGTGTGTGCTAGGTACCAAGCGGATCCCAATGAGTCCCATCTCTCTTCCGTAAAGAGAATCATTCGCTATGTGAATGGGACATCCAAATATGGGATTTGGTACTCTTTTGACACTAATGCTAGTCTTGTAGGCTTTAGTGATGCGGATTGGGCAGGAAATTATGATGATAGGAAGAGCACATCGGGCGGTTGCTTCTTTCTAGGCAACAAGTTGGTGTCTTGGTTTTGCAAGAAGCAAAACTCGATTTCCTTGTCCACGGCCGAGGCCGAGTACATAGCCGCGGGGAGTGGATGCACACAACTCCTATGGATGAAGCAAATGCTAGTAGACTACGGATTCAACCAAGGTACACTCACTCTCTTTTGTGATAATATGAGTGCCATAAATATTTCCAAGAATCTGGTTCAACATTCTAGAACTAAGCATATTGACATCCGCCATCACTTCATTAGAGAGCTTGTTGAAAATAAATGCATAGTACTTGAACATGTAGGTACTAATGATCAACTTGCGGACCTATTTACTAAACCCTTAGATGCTACTCGATTTAAAACACTAAGTAGATCTATTGGGATATGTCTTGTGGAGTGATGAGTTTTGTGATTGACCCCATATGGGGAACTCAAGCAAAGAGAGCTATTTTGCATTCTTGTCACTTGCAAAAAATTCGAAATAACTTATGCCTCTTCTTTTAATTGCTTGAGTAAGCTTGGTTGCATATATGTATATATGTTTTCAATTCAATAAGTGTGAACCTTGCTTGTTTACAATCCATGTCATATTTATGTTCAAACATGCATTTTTGGACCAGGAGATGTATATAGGAAGTATGATTTGAATGACTTATGGTTATCTCCATGACATGATGATTCTTTAATAACATACTAATGTCAAATGAAAAAGCATGAAATTCATATAACGTGCTCACATGAAAAGCATGAATTGATGATTGCATATTCTTAAAGTGCAAAACTTGTGTGAAAGCTTATGAGACTCAAAATGAATAAAGGATCTTGTATCCGTTCAAAGGAATTTATATTCCAAATGTTTCTATTTCTTTATTGGTTGAACATGGCTACTATCATACGGATATCTTATCCGGAAAAATCAAATAGGGTACAAAGTTGCTTATGCCATGTTTCGCTTATAAAGTTGGATATAGTTGCTCTTAAATTGAAATCAATATATTCTATTTCCTTGCTTTACTCATGACATTGGTGAAATTGGTTTGAATTCTTATTAGAAACCTTTGTCATTTACTTTGCCAAATACCATTGTATTTTGGACTTGAATGCTACATGTCTTATATGCAAAGCATGTTTGATTCACACATTTTTTTTGAAATAAATCTCCTTGTTTCTCACTGATCGAACTATTTTATACCTATTTGAGGTCCCCCATTTCCGATCGTTTGTCTCGTTTTCGAGTGTATTTTTGTATATAATGTTTTGTTTGAGCTTTGTGTAGGTACATATTCCTTATAATAAGGTTTTGAGCTTAAAGATTAGTTTGGGAGGCAAAATGGAGCAAAAAGAGCTGAAATTGTATATACGCGTGCAGAATGTACAACTTGCGGAGATCATATCTTCCTTCTCAGATCGAACCACATGGATATCTTTATATATTCGGAAAGCCCCGGAAGTCTAGTTTCCATAACATTTTACGGATTGTGATTCTGAGCTTTCTGCAGGAAGTTATGTCCATTTCTGTAACGGTGCGCGATGCTGAAAACGCTGAAAGGCTGTCAGGTCTAAACGGCTACTTAAAACGGCGGCCAGGCTGCCGAATTAAACCCCTGAATCACTCCAGAAAGTCATTTTTTGGGTGAATTTCAGGGACAGTTTCGTCCTTTCATCCCCAATTCGTGCCCTAACCTCCCAACACTATATAAACACCTTATTCTCTTCTCAACCATCAGAACACACTCCCCACAAACTTCTTATTCTTCTTCTTCTTCTTCTTCTTCTTCTTCTTCATTTTCTTCACCAAATAAGAGAGAGAGAAGCTTCAAAGAGCATCCATGGAGGTTTTTCCTCCATGGATGCTCCCTATCTCACCTTCTACACATCTTCCACCACATTTAGGAGTAGATTGCATAGAGATAGGAGTGGGCTTTGGTCAATTTCGAGCTAGCAAAGGAAGGAGCTCTTGGAGGAGGTTTTCTTCAAGGGTTTTATCTATTTCTCACTCTCTATGTATTTATTGTTTTCTTGAATGTGTAATCCCCACTTGGGAATATTTGTAAACCTATTTTGTGCTCAATATATATATGGTTGAATTTATATCCAATTTGTGTTTTGATTCATTTTTTATTGTTATTGAATATATCTCTTATCTTGAAATGCATGTTTATGGATGATTGGAAATTGATATGCGTTCATGGATGGGATTAGGAGTAGATTAACTTAATTGTAGGAGTAGTTGTAATCAAATATCCCATTGGTGTATGTATGTCTTTGGAAGGTCAAAATTGCATGTCATGAATTGGTTTGAGTGAATTAGAGTTAGGATTGTGCTTTAGGAGGGGTCTCCGGGCATAGTTGTGGCTAATTAGCTAGGAAGAGTTGGTGAACCTATAAATTGTCATATTAGAAGGGTTTGGTTCATTGTTCTTGTAAACAATTGGACTTTAGCTATTTCTCACTCTAGGGGCTCTAGGTGAGTCATGGTTAGAGTTACAATTATTGGTCTTTGGCTATTTCTCACTCTAGGGGCTCTAGGTGAGTTATGGTTGGAGATACAATCACTCTTTCCACATTCATTAGACTTTCACGTTGCCATTTTACATTACGAATCTATTATTGGGGCTCAATGTAGTTTTGTTTGTAGAATCGGTTCACATATGTTGGTTGCGGTTTCGCGTTTGAGAGGTTCTCGGCACACTCTTCAACTGTTAGCTCTATGAATGGGTATAAATCGGATTGAGGCGAGAACGAACCCTTAACTAAAATTGGATGTCCTTAATGTCTAACAACCAACTATTTGTGCACTTATGTATGGTGAACTTGTTGAACCTTGTGTGACCATTTTCTTGCATCTCTCTTATCCACCATTTTATTTATCGCTTTAAACACCATTCTCACCCTTCCATATTCTCTTTGTTTTTATTTATTTATATTTTTATTCTCTACACACACACACACACGGCATTGTACATACATTTCACACACATCATTCTTACCTTTCCGCATTCTATTTACATGCTTACAATAAACTCTAGAACTTGATACGGTTGACGAATCATACCTCCCTGCGGAACGATACCCTTGCTTGCCGCTTTACTAGTCTTTTGCTAGTTTAGAGCACATTGCGTAGGAAACCCCATTTTTAAATGAAATAATCTTTTGATCCTTGCAATTTCTTAACGACGGAAAAAGTGAGTATCACTCACCAATTAATTGAGATACATACAGTGACTTATATTGATTATGCAAATATCTTGCATGCTACTATCTCTCGTTGCTATGAGTGATCCGGTTGGGGACTGCCCTTTTGCCTATATCATGACAAAAAGGGGGAGTAGGATATGGTAAGGGGAGTTGCAAATTCTAGTAGCAATTGTGCTTGTTGGGGAGAATATTCATTGAGGGGGAGTAACCCATTGAGGGGGAGCATTGCATACACATACATTGCATAATGTTGTGCCTAATCTTTTAAAAATGCAAATGCTTGTTCTTGATCTCACTTGATTCATCTCACTTTTTACTTGTATTGGAAATGTTAGAAACTTTATTTTCAGGGATTGATTATTCTACAAGAGGTTGAAGACTTCAAGTTGCATTTTCTTATCTCTTTATAATGTAGAATATCATTGTAGTCCCTCAGTTTCTATTTCTTTGTGAGGAATCAATGTGAGTGGTGGTTTTATCACGAAATAGCCAAAGGGGGAGATTGTAAGGTTCTCATTTGTTGATTGGCTCATTTCGTGGACAAACCACATGTTGGGGGTTCTTTGTAAGGGTAGCTTAGGTGTTGGTTTTATTGTTCGAAGCCCTTTGAAGACCTCGTCTTGATAAGCACCAAAGGTAAATTTCTATGTGCTTACTTGTCTTGAAGAGATAGTTGCACACACTCACAACTCATGCATATGTTTAATACTTGTTTGTTATGTGTCTTATTTTTGTGCATTAATGTTCATCAACATCTCTTCTTGCTTGTTTTCATGATTGCATCTTGCATTGTCCATTGCCTTGTCTTGCATAGCCTTGGATTTATGGCATTGCAAAGGGCGCTGTTCAAAGCGCTTTACAAGGCACTGTTCGAACAGCGCCCAAATGACTTGATGCAAAAATGGTCATTTTAATGCATCAGGTCTGATGCATTTTGTTGATGCGCTGTACAAGCGCTGTACACAAGCGATGTTCGTACAGTGCTCGATCAAGACCTGATTGCAATTGTATTTTAAATGCATCAGGTCAGATGCATTTTAGGTAGGCGCTATACGAGCGCTGTACAGAAGCGTTGTTCGTACAGCGCCACTCTGTTTTCCCGAGAGAATAGAGTTGGGGCGCTGTACAGGCACTGTACAGAAGCGCTCTACGTACAGCGCCCAAGGCAATATTGTGGTGTCACTTATCAAAACGACCACACTTCATATTGACTCTCTATATATATGCCACTTTGACTTTAGGTCAATCAAGAGAGTTCATATTCAGATTTCACACTTAGGATATTTTTCAAGAGAAGAAAAAATTCCAAGAACTCATTTTTTGTTTACTCAAACACTTTTTCATGATCATCAATCATCATCTAGCATCATCCTTGATCATCTAGATGTCTCTTTACATGGATTCTTCATCACACTTTGCTTGGTAAGCTTTTCACTAATATCTTACATATTTTGTGTTTTTCTTAACAAGCATTCTCAATTTATTACTTGTATGATTTTCATATATCTTTTGATACAAGATAGAGATTAGTGTGTTATATGTTTGAGAAGTTGTATTGTGATAGCTAATTAGGTTTTGTGCTTAATCTTGATTAGCTAAACTATTTGATGTTCATGTCATTTAGTTTTAATATCTAGGATTATTCTAATTGCATATTAATCATCTTAGATAAGCATATAGGGTTTCCTTTGCTCTATGTTGCATTTGGATATTCATATATTCACTTAGAGTGTTATTCTCTTCATTGAGAAAGTAAGTCTTGTGTGTAGCTTCCGGGATTAGGTTGCTTAGATCACAAGCAAATCGGACTAGGTTCACTCATACCGGGATTAGGTAGGTGTGTGATTACTTCCGGGATTAGGTTGTAATCGTTTTACACATTTAGTGGATTCAAGGTTCGAGTGTGGCTTACTTACTAGCCCGTGGTTTTTCCCGTGAGGGTTTCCACGTAAAAATCAAGTGTTATTTAATTTCCGCATTTTATACTTGATTTATTGCTTTATCTATTTAGGGATATTTTCGTAATATTGACTAAACACGAAAAATTGGGTAATAAGTTTAAAATCTATTCACCCCCCCTTTAGATAGTTTTATACACACCGTGCTATAATTTGTTTCAATTGATCGGGCGCTGTACGAACAGCGCTTATGTACAGCGCTTGTACAGCGCCTCAACAAAATGCATCAGACCTGATGCATTAAAATGACCATTTTTGCATCAGGTCATTTGGGCGCTGTTCGAACAACGCCTTGTAGAGCGCTTTGAACAGCGCCCTTTGCAATGCAAGAAATCCAAGGCTATGCAAGACAAGGCAATGGACAATACAAGATGCAATCATGAAAACAAGCAAGAAGAGATGTTAATGAACATTAATGCACAAAAATAAGACACACAACAAACAAGTATTAAACATATGCATGAGTTGTGAGTGTGTGCAACTATCTCTTCAAGACAAGTAAGCACATAGAAATTTACCTTTGGTGCTTATCAAGACGAGGTCTTCAAAGGGCTTCGAACAATAAAACCAACACCTAAGCTACCCTTACAAAGAACCCCCAACATGTGGTTTGTCCACGAAATTAGCCAATCAACAAATGGGAACCTTACAATCTCCTCCTTTGGCTATTTCGTGACAAAACCACCACTCACATTGATTCCTCACAAAGAAATAGAAACTGCGGGACTACAATGATATTCTACATTACAAAGAGATAAGAAAATGCAACTTGAAGTCTTCAACCCAACATGCGTGCACGCAAGTGAGCACGCAGCTACGCATGTTGAGTTGTGGGCTACGCACGGCAGCCCTTGGTTTGTCATGGGCTGTGCACGGCAACCCTTTGTGAGGTTGTGGGGTGCGCACGCTCATAGGAGGCAGCCAAAGGGTGCGCAAGTGGACAATGGCCGCTGGCCGCTTAAAGTCTTGTTCGCCAAGAAAAGAGTTTTATTGTATTCCAAACAAATGTAATTTACTTGCTTTTCTAGGATGGACCAAAATTGTGGCTATTTATTTTTCGTAAATATTACAATATTTGTTATTGTATGATAACATGTCATATAGAATAGGAGTGCCACTCATATATCTCTTTTGGTATGAACATGCATTGAATGATTTAGGTATCTAATTGGCATCTAGATAACATGGTAAATCATTCTATGGAATTTAATCACACGCCTTAAATAATTGAGTGGGAGAAGGTGTTTTGCAAACACCTATGGCCTCCAAGGTTAGTTGAGCTTTATGTTTTATTAGTAATCCCCCCAAGGGGCGTCCATGAATAGAATTTAGCAAAATACTTCCTTACAAGGATAGACTAGACAATTGACTCAAACGAGATCTACTCCCAAATGAGGGATTTTCGTGAGAGAATATTGAGGGTGGATATCTTGGTAACACACTCAATGTAATTTTGTTGATATCCTCCCAAGAGTTCTTGTCAATAAAATTGCAAGGCTAAAATTGAAAACGCTGGTTGTTATGTTAACAATTAGGTGGGACCTAGTCTAACTAGTAAATTGTGCGAACTCCCAAAGGAGGCATAACAATTATGGGTGTTTGATCACCGTTGAATTTTTACGATTGAATTATTCATTAATTCAAGATAAATATTTAAAAGTGCTTTATCATGATTATTTACTTATACATATTTTTGTTTTTATTCAGAAATCATGACTCCATCCCTAATGAACATCTTGAAAGATAATACTTTAACTGGAGATAATTATGTCACATGGAAAAGGAAAATTAGGATGTTGCAGCAAGCTGAAAAACATAAGTTTGTTCTGTCTGCTCCTAAACCACTTGCTCCTACTTATGAATCCCAGATTCATATGGTTGGTAAAGTTGCTACTGTTAAGACTCGTCAGAAGGTCAAGAAACAACAGAAGAAAAAGCAACTTGGGCCTACCAAGAAGGAGACCAAGAAAGTAACCAAGATCAAAGGGAAGTGCTTCCTTTGTGGTGAAAAGGGACATTGGAAAAGAAATTGCCCAAAGTCCTAGAACAAGAAGGAACAAGGTAATATTAATTATCTTAAAACATGTTTTCTGGCAGATTCTGCAGATTCTACAGATTCTTAGATCATAGACTCTGGAGCCACAAATCATGTTTGTTATTCCTTATAGGGGTTCCAGAAAAGAAGAAAGCTGAGTAAGAATTGAAAGTAATTAAATACTCGAGGCGTGTTCTATATAAAGCTAGAGGGGGGGTGAATAGATTTTAACTATTATTACCCAATTTTCGCATGCAAGTCAATTTTACGAAAATGCCCCTACTAGTCAAAAATACATACAAGTGTAATATAGTGCGGAATTTAAATAACACTTGATATATACGTGGAAACCCAACCACTGGGAAAAACCACGGGCTGTTTAGTGCGCCACACTCGTACCTCGAAATCCACTAATCGAAATGGAGTTTACAACCTATGTAGACCTCGTCTAACACTCCGGTCAATAACCCCCCACTTCTACCACTCGGGCCTTTAAAAGTGGCTCTAGTCCAATTGCTTGAGGCCTAAGCAACCTTAGCCTCAAGACTTGATTCTCTAAGAAGAGATTATGCAACCTATGTGAATATGTATGAATATTCAAATAACAAACAAGGCTAGGTAACCTTAGATGCTTATCTAGGATGATGATATAATCAATTTAATCAACCCTAGATATCAATTGCTAAATGACATGTCAAATAGCTTAGCTAATCAAGATTAAGCAAAAACCTAATTAGCTATCACAAAAACAACACTCAATTAATTCATCACAATTAATTCTCTATTCTTGTATTTATCATATGATCAACAACATACAAGTAAATAAATAGAGAATATGCTAGATAGTAAAAATACTAAAATAAGATGAAACTAATCAAAATCTTACCAAGCATATTGTGATGATGCCAATCCAATCATAGATGCTTTCTATGTAGACATAGAGGATGCAATATGAAATTTGATGCAAAAAGGATTTGATTTGAGTGTTTAAAGGTGGGTTCTTGATTTGATTTTTTCTCAAAAATCTCTCTTGAAAGATTAGGGTTCTAATTGCTCAAGAAACTTGATCAGAGATTGAGAAAATAAGATATTTATAGACATCAAGAATTGGGCATGTGAAAAGACACTTTTGCCCCTGAAACGCACCGTTCGGCGGTTTCAATCGGCGGCCAGGCCGCCGATAACGACCGCCGAATTGAGCTCGTGAAGAACAGAGCATTAACGGCGGTTTCATTCGGCGGTTTCGTGACCGCCGATCCAACCGCCGAATCAAACCCGAGAGATTAAAATCGATCAGGTATGAACGGCGGTTTCGAACGGCGGTCATGACCGCCGATCTTGACCGCATAATTGCTTCAGACCAATCTGGACTGGGCGGTTTCATTTGGCGGCCAGGCCGCCAATCATAACCGCGGATCACCAACAATGGTGAAAACCAAGGAGAAGCCAAGGGCATTCTCCATAGGCGGTCTTCGCGCGAAACCAAGCACTCATTAGTGTAAGCGCGGACGTTTCCGAACAATGTCGGGAAACGAATTATAAGGCACATATACACATAACAAGATATATCAACCAAAGTGCTAGTGTGTAGAGTGACATGTGAAGAGATGCACATAAAAATAAGCAAGTATGCAATCATAGCAAGAATGCTAAGTGTGTGTGTGCTACTAAATCTCTTCAAAGAAAAACAAGCACAAGAGATTATACCTTTGGCGTGCTTGTATCTTGAGGTCATGGAAGGGCCTTTGATCTTCAACACTAAACACTTAGACTACCCTTACATTCAAAACCCCAACATGTGGTTTGACCACGAAATAAGCCAATCAACAAAACGGGAATCCTTAAAATCTCCCCCTTTGGCTATTTCGTGACAAAACCACCACTCACATTGATTCCTCACAACAAAAATAAACCTATGGGTCAATGAAGATTTTCTACAATACAAAGAGATATATAAAAATAAAACTTGAAGTCTTCAATCTCTTATAGAACAATCATTCCCTGAAACAAGGTTTCTAAACTTTCCAAAACAAGTAAAAGTGAGATGAATCAAGTGAGGACATAAACAAGCATTTGTATTTCTAAGAAATTAAACACAACATCATGCAATATATGATGAATGCAATGCTCCCCCTCAAAGGGTTACTCCCCCTCAATGTATATTCTCCCCAATGTGCACCAATTGCTACAACAATTTGCACCTCCCCTTACCACATTCTACTCCCCCTTTTTGTCATGATATAGACAAAGGAGTAGTCCCCAACCGGGTCACTCAAGGCAAAGAGAGATAGTAGCATTCTAGTATATGCATAATCAATATAAGTCACTTTATGCAATCTCAATTAATCGGAGAGAAACGAGGAGATTTATTAGATAAAATGTGTGAAACAAAATGCTTTGCATACAAGACATATTGCATTCAAGTCCAAAATACCATGGTATTTGGCAAAGCAAATGACAAAGGTTTCTAATAGGAATTCAAACCAATTTCACCATTGTCATGAGAGAAGCAAGGATATAGAAATTTCATTGATTTCAATTTAAGAACAACTATATCCAACTTTATAAGCTAAACATGTCATGAGCAACTTTGCACCCTATTTGATTTTTCCGGGAATGAAACCCGTATGATAGTAGACATGTTCAACCAATAAAGAAAGAGAGACATTTGGATTGTAAAATCCTTGAATGGATACTAGATCCTTTTTCATTTGAGTCTCATTAGCTTTTTCACACAAGTTTTTGCATTTAAGAACGCAATTATCAATTCATGCTTTTTCATTTGAGCATGTACATGATTTTCATGCTTTTCATAAGACATTAGCATGTTATTTAAGAATCATCATGTCATGGAGATAATCATAGGTCATTCAAATCATACTTCCTACATACATCTCCTAGTCCAAAATGCATGTTTGAACATAAATATGACATGGATTGTAAACAAGCAAGGTTCACACTTATTGAATTGAAAACATATATACATATGTGCAACCAAGCTTACTCAAGCAATCAACCAAGAAGCATAAGATTTTTCAAATTTTTTGCAAGTGACAAGAATGCAAAAATAGCTCTCTTTGCTTGAGTTCCCCATATGGGGTTAGTATCATCCTTCATTAATGAAGGGCATAAGGTCCTATGGACCTACCAAGTCCATTTGACTTGGTTGAACCTATTTGAGACTTGTTAGTCTCATAGCAAGCGGGTTCATTTTTCCTTATCCACATAGATATGACATTTTTCTTCCTAGTGGACAATGGTTCAAGAGTAATAGAATTAATAGGATCATGAATATGAATGTTTTCCTTCCTATTAGCATGCATTCTAGCTCTTATCATTTTCTTTTCAATCATGCTTTTGATTCTACATAATTTAATGAAATGAAAGCAATTTGGTCTAATGTGACCATTAATACCACAAAAGTGACATGTAGGGATAAATTTAGAATTCATACCATGTCCTTGTGCATGCATAGGAGCCATCCCATGACTTTGTGGTTGAGCGGGTTTAGCTTGCTTCCTTGTTTCATTTTGCATGATTGGCCTCTTCCCTTGATGAATATGAGCTTGAGGGAAGTTAGGTTGAGGAACTTTTTGAGCTTGAGGTTGTCTCTTAGGAGCTACCTTCACTTGTGCATTTCTTGAACATTGTCCTAGATCAATTTTCTTCCTAGGAGTGTGCACCGGTGAGGCTTCTATCTTGCCCAAACTCTTGACAAAGACGGTCTTGGTTGGAGTAGTGATCTCCTTTGTTTCTTCATACCCAATACCTCTCTTGTCACAAGGGTTCTTTCCACTACCAAGAATGTGGTCAAGTTTCTTGGTGCTTGTAGTCATCCTAGACAATGACTCTATGGCTTCAACAAGCTCTCTCTTCAACCCTTCTTCATTCCTCTTAGACATAGCTAGCTCATCCCTTAGCTTGTCTTCAATCTTCTTGGATGCCTCCACTTGTTTACTTAAGTGGTCATTGTGTGTTGAAAGTTCTAGATTTTCATCCTCTAAAATCTTCAACTTTATATTTTTCTTCTCCAATGAACTTTCACACTTGACTATAAAGTCATTTACATCCATTTTCTCTACACCTCCATTTGTAGAGATAGATGAGGAGTCATCTTCACTTAAGTTATCTCCTCCACTCTCATTCTCACTAATGGAGTCATTTTCCTCATTTAGACCTCCACCTTGGTCTCTTGAGTCAATGAGAGTCATATCCCAATGAGTAGCTACATATATCTTCTCTAGAGCTACTTCTTCATCTTTTTCTTCTATGGGATCACTAGTCAAGTCATTCTTACCAACAACTTTATCTTCTACACAAGTGGCCCCAAATGTCGTGTAGTTGATGGTAAGCTCATCATCACTTGATGACTTATCTCCCTCTCCGGAGTCATCACTTTCACTCCATGTGGCGGTCATCACTTTTGCCATCTTGTTCTTCAAGTTCCCACAATCCGGTGAGATGTGACCTATACCACCACACTCATAACATTGGACCCCTTTCTTCTCACTATGCTCTTGCCTAGGCTCAAAACTCTTGAAGGGAGCTTTTTTCTTCAAGTCTTGGCCTTTGGATCCAATGCCCTTATTCTCGAACTTGACAAACTTCTTGAATCTTCTAAGTAGCAAAGCCATGTCTTGGTCCGAGTCACCTTTTTCCTCCTTCTCAACCTTGGAAGCTTTCAAAGCAATTCCTTTTTGCTTTTTAGGAGGTGAAATACTAGGAGCCTTCCTAGATTCATAGGCGAGGAGTCTTCCAATCACCTCGCTCGGCTTCATATCCTTGTATGTGCTATTTTCCTCTAAAGCCTGTCACTTTTGATTCGAACCTAGCGGGGAGAGACCTCATAATTTTCTGCTTAACTCTCCTATCCGAATAAGGATCACCGAGTTGATGGCTTTGATTCACAATATCCATCAACTTGACTTCAAAGTCATTGAAGCACTCGTCCTCCTCCATTTTAAGCAACTCAAATTGCGTTTGAAGGACTTGTAGCTTGGAATCCTTAACGACATCGGTTCCCTCATGTGCAACCTGTAGGATATCCCATGCCTCCTTGGCTATCCTAGTGTTCTGAATCAGTTTGTACTGATTTTCATCCACTGCACATAGAAGAGCATGCCATGCCTTCCTATTCCATTTTGAAGTCTCAAACTCTTCAGGTGACCACTGGGACTTTGGCTTGAGTACTTCTTCTCCATCACTTGTGGGAGTCATCATAGGAGGTGCATACCCATCTTCAATTGCCATCCATGCCCTATCATGGATTTGGCACACATATGCCTCCATCTTGCCTTTCCATGAGGCATAATTCACACCGGTGAGGAGAGGAGGCCGTGTGCTTGAAGCACCCTCATGGTTGCCACCGAATCCACTCATTGTCTCAAATGAATGAATGAAATGTATGCAAAATGTATGAATGAGCAAAAATCACACAAATGCACAACACACCTAAAATGAGCTAGGATCACCTAAGTATATCTAGGAACCCGCTCTGATACCAAATGAAAGTAATTAAATACTCGAGGCGTGTTCTATATAAAGCTAGAGGGGGGGTGAATAGATTTTAACTACTATTACCCAATTTTCGCATGCAAGTCAATTTTACGAAAATGCCCCTACTAGTAAAAAATACATACAAGTGTAATATAGTGCGGAATTTAAATAACACTTGATGTATACGTGGAAACCCAACCACTGGGAAAAACCACGGGCTGTTTAGTGCGCCACACTCGGACCTCGAAATCCACTAATCGAAATGGAGTTTACAACCTATGTAGACCTCGTCTAACACTCCGGTCAATAACCCCCCACTTCTACCACTCGGGCCTTTAAAAGTGGCTCTAGTCCAATTGCTTGAGGCCTAAGCAACCTTAGCCTCAAGACTTGATTCTCTAAGAAGATATTATGCAACCTATGTGAATATGTATGAATATTCAAATAACAAACAAGGCTAGGTAACCTTAGATGCTTATCTAGGATGATGATATAATCAATTTAATCAACCCTAGATATCAATTGCTAAATGACATGTCAAATAGCTTAGCTAATCAAGATTAAGCAAAAACCTAATTAGCTATCACAAAAACAACACTCAATTAATTCATCACAATTAATTCTCTATTCTTGTATTTATCATATGATCAACAACATACAAGTAAATAAATAGAGAATATGCTAGATAGTAAAAATACTAAAATAAGATGAAACTAATCAAAATCTTACCAAGCATATTGTGATGATGCCAATCCAATCATAGATGCTTTCTATGTAGACATAGAGGATGCAATATTAAATTTGATGCAAAAAGGAAAGGATTTGATTTGAGTGTTTAAAGGTGGGTTCTTGATTTGATTTTTTCTCAAAAATCTCTCTTGAAAGATTAGGGTTCTAAATCATGTTTGTTATTCCTTATAGGGGTTCCAGAAAAGAAGAAAGCTGAGTAAGAATGAAATCAACTTGCGTTTAGGCAACAGAGCGTTGGTGACCGCCAGTGTAGTGGGAGATATTAGAGTTAATCTAGATTCTTTTAGGCATTTATATTTAATAGACGTTTATTATGCACCTCAATTCAAGAGGAATTTAATTTCAGTTTCTTGTTTGAATAATTTTGGATATTCGGTTACTTTTAATAAAAGTTTTATTATTAGTAAGAATAACAAATTTATTTGCAAAGGTACATTGGAAAATGGCATATTCTATTTACATAGAAATATCTCTCACTTGTTGGACACAGAAATAACGCAACCTAATCATAAAAGAGTAAAATTATCAAAAAATGAAACCTACCTATGGCATTTGCGCTTAGGTCATATTAACCTTAATAGGATTAAAAGAATGGTTAGTGATGGACCTTTAAGTGACTTAAAGGTTAATGATCTACCAACTTGTGAATCCTGTTTGAAAGGTAAAATGACCAAAAGGTCGTTTACGACCAAAGGCAAAAGAGCCACTGAATGTTTAGGATTAATACACACTGATGTATGTGGTCCTATGAGCATTCAAGCTAGAGGTGGATATGAGTACTTCATCACTTTCACAGATGATTACTCGAGATTTGGATATGTGTATCTCATGAGACATAAGTCGGATGCTTTTGACATGTTCAAAGCATTTAAAGCTGAAGTGGAAAATCAGCTAGATAAACATATAAAAATCTTGAGATCTGATTGTGGTGGAGAATATCTATCGGGTGAGTTTCAGTAATATCTTGTTGATAATGGAATTATTTCTCAGTTTTCTACACCAGGTACACCTCAACAAAATGGGGTGGCAGAAAGGAGAAATAGAACTCTTTTGAACATGGTTAGGTTTATGTTGAGTTATTCAACACTTCCTATTTCTTTTTGGGGATATGCTTTACAAACTACAATATACATTCTAAAATGATGTACCATCTAAGTTGGTTCCTCAAACACCGCATGAGTTGTGGACTGGGCGAAAGCCTAGTTTACAACACTTAAGGATATTTGGTTGTCCCGCGATTGTGTTAAAAGGAAAGACAGAAAAGATGGAGTCCCGTTCGGAAACATGTATATTTGTAGGGTATCCAAAAGAAATTAAGGGATATTATTTCTATAGTCCTTCAGATCTTAAAGTATTTGTTTCAACAAATGCTAAATTTCTAGAAAAGGACTATATGAATGATTATGTACCCAAAAGCAGAATTGTCCTGAATGAGATGTCAGGAGATACAATTCCACAAGAGGTTACACAACCTAGCCCAATTGTAAGTTCCGCACCATCACAAAATCAACAACCTACCATTCCTCGTCGTAGTGGGAGGGTTAGTAGAAAACCCGAGAGATACATCGGTCTGGGAGAATCAATGGAGAATTTCCTGAACGATGATAATTTCTAAACATATAAGGAAGCAATGGAGCATGTTGATTGTCGCCATTGGCAAAAGGTAATGCAAGTTGCAAAAATTCAAATATGGATTAAAGCAAGCATCCTGATCCTGGAACATAATGTTCGATCAAGCTGTGACGAACCTTGTGTATGCAAAAGGATTAATGGCGATAAGTTGGTTTTCCTAAATTCTTTATGTTGATGATATACTACTCACTGGAAACGATGTAGGTGAATAGATTTTAACTATTATTACCCAATTTTCGCATGCAAGTCAATTTTACGAAAATGCACCTACTAGTCAAAAATACAAGCAAGTGTAATATAGTGCGGAATTTAAATAACACTTGATGTATACGTGGAAACCCAACCACTGGGAAAAACCAAGGGCTGTTTAGTGCGCCATACTCGGACCTCGAAATCCACTAATCGAAATGGAGTTTACAACCTATGTAGACCTTGTCTAACACTCCGGTCAATAACCCCCCACTTCTACCACTCGGGCCTATAAAAGTGGCTCTAGTCCTAATTGCTTGAGGCCTAAGCAACCTTAGCCTCAAGACTTAATTCTCTATAAAGAGATTATGCAACCTATGTGAATATGTATGAATATTCAAATAACAAACAAGGCTAAGTAACCTTAGATGCTTATCTAGGATGATGATATAATCAATTTAAATCAACCCTAGATATCAATTGCTAAATGACATGTCAAATAGCTTAGCTAATCAAGATTAATCAAAAACCTAATTAGTTATCACAAAACAACACTCAATCAATTCATCACAATTAATTCTCTATTCTTGTATTTATCATATGATCAAAAACATACAAGTAAATTAAAAGAGAATATGCTTGATAGTAAAATACTAAAATAAGATGAAATTAATCAAAATCTTACCAAGCATGTTGTGATGATGCAAACCCATTCATGGATGAATGCAAGATGAACTTTGATGCAAAAAGGATTTGATTTGAGTGTTTAAAGGTGAGTTCTTGATTTGATTTTTTCTCAAAAATCTCTCTTTGAAGTTTAGGGTTCTAAAGACTCAAAGAACTTAATCAGAGAATGAGAAAGTAAGATATTTATAGACATCAAGAATTGGGCATGTGAAAAGACAAGTTTGCCCCTGAAACGCATCGATCGGCGGTTTCAATCAGCGGCCAGGCCACCGATCATAACTGTCGAATTAAACCCGAGAAGAACAGGGGAACAACGGCGGTTTCATTCAACGGTTTCGTGACCGCCGATGTGACCGCCGAATCAAACCCGATAGATTAAATCGATCAGGTATGAACGGCGGTTTCGAACGGCGGTCGTGACCACCGATCTTGACCACAGAATCACTCCAGACCTTTCTAGACTAAAACGGCGATTTCTATTCGGCGACCAGGCCGCCGATCATAACCGCTGATCACCAACAGAGGTGAAAACCAAAGAGAAGCCAATGGCATTCTCCGTGGGCAGTCTTCGCGTAAAACCAAGCACATTTTAGTGCATGCGCGGACGTTTCCGAACACTATCGGGAAACGAATTACTAAGCACATATACATACAACAAGATATCAAACAAAGTGCTAGTGTGTAAAGTGACATGTGAAGAGTATGCACACAAGATCAAGTATGCTAAGTGGGTATGTGCTAACTAAATCTCTTCAAAGAAAACCAAGCACTAGAAATTATACATTTGGCGTGCTTGTCCCTTGAGGTCTTGGAAGGGCCTTCGAGCTTGAAGATCAATCACCTAAACTACCCTTACATTATTAACCCCAACAAGTGGTTTGTTCACGAAATAAGCCAATCAACATATGGGAATCCTTACAGTATCCAAGTAATAAGGGATATAAAGAATAGAACGATTGCACTAACCCAAGCTTCATACATAGATAAAATCTTGTCTAGTTTTTCCATGCAAGATTCCAAGAAAAGTATGTTACTTTTCAGACATAGAATCAAACTTTCTAAGGAACAAGTTCCTAAGAATAAGCATGAAGAGCAATTCATGAGTAGGATTCCAAATGCCTCGACAGTTGGAAGTCTCATGTATGTAATGCTCTGCACTAGACCAGATATTTGTTTTGCTATAGGCATAGTTAGCAGGCTTCAATCGAAACCTGGTCCTGATCACTGGACGGCAGTCAAGCATATTTTCAAGTATCTCAAGAGAACGAGAGATAATATGCTTGTATACTCAGGAGGGGATTTAATTCCTGTTGGGTATACTGATTGATTTCTAGTCGGACTCTGACTCTAGAAAATCCATATCAGGATTTGTGTTTACTATTGGAGGAGGAACAGTCATATGGAGGAGTATCAAGCAATCTTGTATTGCTGATTCCACCATGGAAGTTGAGTATGTTGCTGCATACGAAGTTGCCAAAGAGGCTGTTTGGCTACTCCAATTTCTGATTGACTTGGAAGTGGTTCCCAGTGCGAATAAGCAGATCACTATCTACTGTGACAACAGTGGAGCGGTGGCTAATTCGAGAGAACCAAGAAGTCATAAGAGAGGAAAACACATTGAAAGGAAATATCATCTTTTTAGGGAGATTGTACATAAGGGTGACGTGACGATTTACCAAAATCGCATCAGCAGAAAATCTAGCGACTCCCTTCACAAAGACTCTACCATAAAAGAGTTTTGATGGGCACCTAGAGAACATGGGAATGAGAGATATGACTCATTTGCTATAGCGCAAGTGGGAGATTGTTAGGATTATGCTCAATAGCAAGAGTGTAATATTATAATTGACAATCTTATCATATTAATAAAGTGATTTCTGTTTATTTAACAAAATCTTATAGCATTTATAATTATAATTGTCAAGGTAAATAATCATAAGGTCAAAAGACTATGAGAAAAGAAGAATTGTTCGTACATCTGGATATGTATGAGGTAGACACAATTCTTTAGTTAGTTTTGAATAATATTCACAACTTAAGTTAAAGGTTGGGCACCTTTATCTTGTTAAAGTTGTAGATTCTTTTGCTAGCATTTGAGTGGGATCAAATGTGTTATGATGGGTCTAAATCATCAAAGTGGCTTTGAGTAAAAGAATCTAGTGCACTAGGTGCATTGAACTGGATCATAATGAAATACTTTATCTAGAACCGTCAATAGATAAAAGTTTTTTCATTATGAGGACAATCGGAGAGTCTATCTTAATCATAAGATAAATGATGGACTTATGGTTGCAAGTGGTATCATTTGAGTTATCAATGAGTACGATTATATAGCATAGTCTATCCTTGATAGTTTGGTGATATTCATTTGTTAATCGATAGAGGACTTCATTTATAGATATGGACATCGTGGCTCTATTTATACAATGAGAGTATAATATCATCATATGGATGTTTTGAGGTAATTGGATATAAAATCTCAATGTTGAGTTTTCGATAGTGACTATTGAAAGCATGGCTTCTGGACAAGTCAAAATATCCAAAGTTCAAAATGTGGTCATATGAGTAAATATGGTAACTTGGAGAGCTATAGGCAGTCCATGAGCTCTTGGCAATTACTGATATTATTCACGAGGATTCACTATCTCCAATAAGATTGTCTAGAGTATGAATAAGAATCATTTACTTGTTCTATCTTTATTTAAAAGTGCAATTTTAGTTCTTTAGTGGAATGAACTAAAATTAATAGATCGAACCTAAGTGAATCATTTGTTGATTGTGATTGGGTTATGTCTATTGGAGCTTAAATTTAGATAGCCCGCCAAGATCCCCAATCCACACGGACTTGCATGGATCACTTGATATATTCTACCGGACTAATTTGAGGGTCCATCTAGAATTGTATTAAGGCATGTGGGCTTGTTTCTTTTAGTAAGAATGGGCCTAGTTCACATGTTGGCCTTTTAATTAAGGTCCAATGGATTAAATAAAATGAAAAAAATAATATTTGGCCCATGTATGTGTATATGGGCGGCAAGGCTAAATTATTAGTCTAAAATATTATTTTATTTTATTATTTAATTAAATGGGAATTAATTAATTGATTGATTAATTATTTAATTAAGAATCAAAATCTTTTTCTGACTAGGAAATATGTTTCTTAGTAGTATACTATTGTGGTAGTATAATTAAAATAAAAGACTTTATTTGGTAAGTAGATAAATAAGGGATTTATTTATCTAGTCAAATAAGAAAGTATTTTATATAGTCACAAACACAGTAAAGAGTTGGATTAGGGTTTGGAATTCTAAGGAAATCTACCTAGAGTTAGGATTTAGGTCAAAAGGCAAAAATCCTATTTGGTAGAGGAATTCGGTCACCCTAATTATGTAATGCAAGTTGAATTCTAAGATATATATGTAGGGAAAAATACCGTAGTACACGCAGCGGAAGCGAGACTAAAAAATAGATTTAGTGACTTTTAAAATTTTTCCTTTATGAACCTTAAACCCTTTAATTAATTAAACATGCATATACAATAACCAAAAAGTAGAATACCTTTTGTCGCGTGATCCGATTGACTTACGTCGATGGTAATCCGCAAGATCTTCAATCCTAGCACGAACGTGGATCACCTAGGAGCGTGGTCTCCCTTTTTCTTTGAATTGCAAACCTGTGAATGGACAAAACAAACTTTCTTTTCTTTGTTAGTCACAAAAACATTCAAAAGAATGACTGAGATTATTCCGGTCACTTTTGAGTTCTCAATCTAATGATCGAAACTCGCGTGAACCTAGATCGATATCGTATACACAAGCTTATTGATGATTAAGCAAATAGTATACTATCAAAGAATAATCTAACACTCTTTTATGTTTTAGAAGAAATAAATTAATCTCTCTATGAATTGAGAAGAAGAAGAAAATAGAATCTCAAGCACCAAGCATTAGGTTGGCCGAATTCTATAAGTACATATATATAGGTGGCCAATTTTTCTTTCCTTCTTTCTATTAGGGTTGCCGAAATCCTTACCTAAAAACAACTAGGGTTGCCGCAAATCATATGCCAAAATAGGCTTGTGTTGCACCCTAATTTCCATCTAGTTTAAGACTTCAAACCCTAATCCAACTCATAGATATTTTATTCCTTTTTTATTTGACTAAATAAAAAGACTTCTTATTTGATTAAATAAATAAAATTAATTATTTATTTTCTTATCAAACAAGTCTTTTAATTTTAGTAAACTACTACAATAGTATTACTCTAGGAAATATATTTCCTATTCAGAAAAGATTTGTTTCTTAATTAAACAATTAATTAATAAATTAATTAATTCTTATTTAATTAAAACAATGAAACAAAATAATATATTAGGTTATAAAACCTACTTGCCGCCCCACTTAAACAAATGGGCTATATATTATTTCCTTTATTTCATTTAATCCATTGGACTTTAAATAAAAAGCCCACATGTGAACCAGACCCATTCTTACTAAAAGAAACAAGCCCACATGTCATTCATTAATATATTAATATAATTGAGCAGCCCATTACATAAATAATGTGCAAATTATATTCTTAATATATTAAATGCAATTCTTGATGGACCCTTAAATTGGTCCGGTAGAATATATCAAGTGATCCATGCAAGTCCGTGTGGATTGGGGATCTTGGCGGGCCATCTAAATTTAAGCTTCAATAGACATAACCTAATCACAATCAACAAATGATTCACTTAGGTCCGATCCATTAATTTTAACTCATTCCACTAAAGAGCTAAAACTGAACTCTTAAATAAAGATAGAAAAGGAAGATGCTCCTCATTCATACCCTAGACAATCATATAGGAGATAGTGTATCCTCGTGATTAATATCAGTAATCGCCAAGAGTTCATAGACCGCCTTTAACTCTCCAAGTTACCATATTTACTCATATGACCACGTTTTGAACTTGGATATTTTGACTTGTCCAGAAGCCATGTTTTCAATAGACACTATCGAAAACTCAACGTTGAGATTTAATATCCAATTACCTCAAAACATCCATATGATGATATTATACTCTCATTTAATAAATGGAGCCACGATGTCCATATCTATAAATGAAGTCCTCTATCGATTAACAAATGAATATCACCAAACTATCGAGGATAGACTATGCGATATAATCGTACTCATTGATAACTCAAATGATATCACTTGCAACCATAAGTCCATCATTTATCTCAGGATTAAGATAGACTCTCCGATTGTCCTGATAATGAAAAGACTATTATCTATTGACGGTTATAGATAAAGTATTTCATTGTGATCCAGTTCAATGCACCCAGTACACTAGATCCTTTTGCTCGAAGACACTCCGATGATTTTAGACTCATCATATCTCATTTGATCCCACTCAAATGCTAGCAAAAGAATTCTACAACTTTAACAAGATAAAGGTGCCCAACCTTTAACTTAAGTTGTGAACATTATTCAAGACTAACTAAAGAATTGTGTCTACCACATACATATCCAGATGTACGAACAATTCTTCTTTTCTCATAGTCTTTAGACCTTATGATTATTTACTTTGACAATTATAATATTAAACTATAAATGCTATACGATTTGTTAAACCAGAAATCACTTTATTAATATGAAAAAGATTGTTAATTACAACATTACACTCTTGCTATTGAGCATAATCCTAACAATCTCCCACTTGCACTATAGCAAATGTGTCATATCTCTCAAGCCCATGTTCTCTAGATGCCCATCGAAACTCTTCTGAGGTAGAGCCTTTGTGAAGGGATCCGCTAGATTTTCTGCTGACGCGATTTTGGTAATCGTCACGTCACCTCTTTGAACAATCTCCCTTAAAAGATGATACTTTCTTTCAATGTGTTTACCTCTCTTGTGACTTCTTGGTTCTTTCGAATTAGCCACTGCTCCACTGTTGTCACAGTAGATAGTGATCTGCTTATTCGCACTAGGAACCACTTCCAAGTCAATCAAGAATTGGTGGAGCCAAACAGCCTCTTTGGCAGCCTCGCATGCAGCAACATACTCAGCTTCCATGGTGGAATCAGCAATACAAGATTGCTTGATACTCCTCCATATAACTGCTCCTCCTCCAATAGTAAACACAGCCCCTGATGTGGATTTTTTGGAGTCAGAATCTGATTGGAAATCAGAATCTGTAACCCAACGGGAATCAAATCCCCTCCAGAGTATACAAGCATATTATCTCTCGTTCTCTTAAGATACTTGAAAATATGCTTGACTGCCGTCCAGTGATCAGGACCAGGTTTCGATTGAAACCTGCTAACTATGCCAACAACAAAACAAATATCTGGTCTAGTACAGAGCATTGCATACATGAGACTTCCAACTGCCGAGGCATATGGAACTCTACTCATGAATTGCTCTTCATGCTCATTCTTAGGAACTTGTTCCTTAGAAAGCTTGATTCCATGTCTGAAAGGTAACATACCTTTCTTGGAATCCTGCATGGAAAACCTAGACAAGATCTTGTCTATGTATGAAGCTTGGGATAATGCAATCGTTCTATTCTTTCTATCCCTTATTACTTGGATACCTAGAATAAAACTTGCTTCTCCTAAGTCCTTCATATCAAATTGTTTTGCTAACCATTCTTTTACTGATGTCAATACACCTACATCGTTTCCAATGAGTAGTATATCATCAACATAAAGAATTAGGAAAACCAACTTGTCGCCCTTAATCCTTTTGTATACACAAGGTTCGTCAGGATTCTGAATAAATCCAAAACCTTTGACAGCTTGATCAAACCTTATGTTCCAGGATCTGGATGCTTGCTTCAATCCATATATGGATTTCTGCAACTTGCATACCTTTTCCATTTGGCCCTTTTCAATGAATCCCTCTGGTTGCATCATGTAGATGCTTTCGTCAAGACTTCCATTAAGGAAAGCTGTCTTGACGTCCATTTGCCAAATCTCTAGATCTAAAGATGCTGCAATGGATAAGAGTATCCTAATGGATTTAAGCATGGCCACAGGAGAGAAGGTTTCCTCGTAATCGATACCTTCTTTCTGTGTATACCCTTTAGCTACCAATCTAGCTTTAAAGGTTTCCACCTTACCATCCATACCTCTTTTCCTCTTGTATACCCACTTGCACCCAATGGGTTTTATCCCTTTAGGCAAGTCTACAAGGGACCAGACTTTGTTATCGAACATAGATTCAATCTCAGATTGCATTGCCTTTTGCCAATGGCGACTATCAACATCCTCCATAGCTTCCTTGTACGTGTAGGGATCATCGTCGTCCGGGAGATTCTCCACTGATTCTCCCAGACCGATGTATCTTTCGGGTTGTGTTCTAACCCTCCCACTACGACGAGGAATGGTAGGTTGTTGATCTTGTGTTGGATCGGAACTTACAATTGGGTTAGGTTGTGTAACCTCTCGTGGAATTGTATCTCCTGACATCTCATTCAGGACAATTCTACTTCTAGGCACAAAATCATTCATATAGTCCTTTTCCAGAAATTTAGCATTTGTCGAAACAAATACTTTAAGATCTGAAGGACTATAGAAATAATATCCTTTAGTTTCTTTTGGATACCCTACAAATATACATGTTTCTGAACGGGACTCCATCTTTTCTGTCTTTCCTTTTAACACATGCGCAGGACAACCAAATATCCTTAAGTGTTGTAAACTAGGCTTGCGCCCAGTCCACAACTCATGCGGTGTTTTAGGAACAGACCTAGATGGTACATCGTTTAGAATGTATATAGCAGTTTGTAAAGCATATCCCCAAAAAGAAATAGGAAGTGTTGAATAACTCAACATAGACCTAACCATATCCAAAAGAGTTCTATTTCTCCTTTCTGCTACCCCATTCTGTTGAGGTGTACCTGGTGCAGAAAACTGAGAAACAATCCCATTATCAATAAGATATTGCTGAAACTCACCAGATAGATATTCTCCACCACGATCAGATCTCAAGATTTTTATGTGTTTCTCAAGCTGATTTTCCACTTCAGCTTTGAATGCTTTGAACATGTCAAAAGCATCCGACTTATGTCGCATGAGATACACATAACCAAATCTCGAGTAATCATCTGTGAAGGTGATGAAGTACTCATATCCACCTCTAGCTTGAATGCTCATAGGTCCACATACATCAGTGTGTATCAATCCTAAACATTCAGTGGCTCTTGCACCTTTGGCAGAGAACGTCCTTTTGGTCATTTTACCTTCCAAACAAGATTCACAAGTTGGTAGATCATCAACCTTTATGAAAGTTCTCAAAATACTCGAGGCGTGTTCTTTATAAAGCTAGAGGGGGGGGGGGAGTGAATAGATTTTAACTAATATTACCCAATTTTCGCATGCAAGTCAATTTTACGAAAATGCCCCTACTAGTCAAAAATACATACAAGTGTAAATATAGTGCGGAATTTAAATAACACTTGATGTATACGTGGAAACCCAACCACTGGGAAAACCAAGGGCTGTTTAGTGCGCCATACTCGGACCTCGAAATCCACTAATTGAAATGAAGTTTACAACCTATGTAGACCTTCGTCTAACATTCTGGTCTGTAAACCCCCCACTTCTACCCCGGGCCTATAAGCAAGTGGCTCTAGTCCTAATTTGCTTGAGGCCTAAGCAACTCTTAGCCTCAAGACTTAACTTCTCTATAAAGAGTATGCAACCTATGTGAATATGTATGAATATTCAAATAACAAACAAGGCTAAGTAACCTTAGATGCTTATCTAGGATGATGATATAATCAATTTAAATCAACCCTAGATATCAATTGCTAAATGACATGTCAAATAGCTTAGCTAATCAAGATTAATCAAAAACCTAATTAGCTATCACAAACAACACTCAATCAATTCATCACAATTAATTCTCTATTCTTGTATTCTAGCATATGATCAAAAACATACAAGTAAATTAAAGAGATGTATGCTTGATGAAAAACACTAAAATAAGATGAAATTAAGTCAAAATCTTACCAAGCATGTGATGATTCAAAACCATTGCATGGATGAATGCAAGATGAACTTTGATGCAAAAGGGGATTTGATTTGAGTGTTTAAAGGATGAGTTCTTGATTTGATTTTTTCTCAAAAATCTCTCTTTGAAGTTTAGGGTTCTAAAGCTCAAAGAACTTAATCAGAGAATGAGAAAACAAGATATTTATAGACATCAAGAATTGGGCATGTGAAAAGACAAGTTTGCCCCTGAAACGCATCGATCGGCGGTTTCAATCAGCGGCCAGGCCACCGATCATAACTGTCGAATTCGAGAAGAACAGAGCATTAACGGCGGTTTCATTCAACGGTTTCGTGACGCCGATGTGACCGCCGAATCAAACCCGATAGATTAAATCGATCAGGTATGAACGGCGGTTTCGAACGGCGGTCGTGACCACCGATCTTGACCACAGAATCACTCTTCAGACCTTTCTAGACTAAAACGGCGATTTCTATTCGGCGACCAGGCCGCCGATCATAACCGCTGATCACCAACAGAGGTGAAAACCAAAGAGAAGCCAATGGCATTCTCCGTGGGCAGTCTTCGCGAAACCAAGCACATTTTAGTGCATGCGCGGACGTTTCCGAACACTATCGGGAAACGAATTACTAAGGCACATATACACACAACAAGATATATCAAACAAAGTGCTAGTGTGTAAAGTGACATGTGAAGAGTATGCACATAAAAATAACAAGCAATCATCAAGTATGCTAAGTGGGTATGTGCTACTAAATCTCTTCAAAGAAAACAAGCACAAGAATTATACATTTGGCGTGCTTGTATCCCTTGAGGTCTTGGAAGGGCCTTCGAGCTTGAAGACCAATCACCTAAACTACCCTTACATTATTAACCCCAACAAGTGGTTGTTCACGAAATAAGCCAATCAACATATGGGAATCCTTACAGTATCCAAGTAATAAGGGATATAAAGAATAGAACGATTGCACTAACCCAAGCTTCATACATAGATAAAATCTTGTCTAGTTTTTCCATGCAAGATTCCAAGAAAAGTATGTTACTTTTCAGACATAGAATCAAACTTTCTAAGGAACAAGTTCCTAAGAATAAGCATGAAGAGCAATTCATGAGTAGGATTCCAAATGCCTCGGCAGTTGGAAGTCTCATGTATGTAATGTTCTGCACTAGACCAGATATTTGTTTTGCTATAGGCATAGTTAGCAGGCTTCAATCGAAACCTGGTCCTGATCACTGGACGGCAGTCAAGCATATTTTCAAGTATCTCAAGAGAACGAGAGATAATATGCTTGTATACTCAGGAGGGGATTTAATTCCTGTTGGGTATACTGATTGATTTCTAGTCGGACTCTGACTCTAGAAAATCCATATCAGGATTTGTGTTTACTATTGGAGGAGGAGCAGTCATATGGAGGAGTATCAAGCAATCTTGTATTGCTGATTCCACCATGGAAGTTGAGTATGTTGCTGCATACGAAGTTGCCAAAGAGGCTGTTTGGCTCCGCCAATTTCTGATTGACTTGGAAGTGGTTCCCAGTGCGAATAAGCAGATCACTATCTACTGTGACAACAGTGGAGCGGTGGCTAATTCGAGAGAACCAAGAAGTCATAAGAGAGGAAAACACATTGAAAGGAAATATCATCTTTTTAGGGAGATTGTACATAAGGGTGACGTGACGATTTACCAAAATCGCATCAGCAGAAAATCTAGCGACTCCCTTCACAAAGACTCTACCATAAAAGAGTTTTGATGGGCACCTAGAGAACATGGGATGAGAGATATGACTCATTTGCTATAGCGCAAGTGGGAGATTGTTAGGATTATGCTCAATAGCAAGAGTGTAATATTATAATTGACAATCTTATCATATTAATAAAGTGATTTCTGTTTATTTAACAAAATCTTATAGCATTTATAATTATAATTGTCAAGGTAAATAATCATAAGGTCAAAAGACTATGAGAAAAGAAGAATTGTTCGTACATCTGGATATGTATGAGGTAGACACAATTCTTTAGTTAGTTTTGAATAATATTCACAACTTAAGTTAAAGGTTGGGCACCTTTATCTTGTTAAAGTTGTAGATTCTTTTGCTAGCATTTGAGTGGGATCAAATGTGTTATGATGGGTCTAAATCATCAAAGTGGCTTTGAGTAAAAGAATCTAGTGCACTAGGTGCATTGAACTGGATCATAATGAAATACTTTATCTAGAACCGTCAATAGATAAAGTTTTTTCATTATGAGGACAATCGGAGAGTCTATCTTAATCATAAGATAAATGATGGACTTATGGTTGCAAGTGGTATCATTTGAGTTATCAATGAGTACGATTATATAGCATAGTCTATCCTTGATAGTTTGGTGATATTCATTTGTTAATCGATAGAGGACTTCATTTATAGATATGGACATCGTGGCTCTATTTATACAATGAGAGTATAATATCATCATATGGATGTTTTGAGGTAATTGGATATAAATCTCAATGTTGAGTTTTCGATAGTGTCTATTGAAAGCATGGCTTCTGGACAAGTCAAAATATCCAAAGTTCAAAATGTGGTCATATGAGTAAATATGGTAACTTGGAGAGCTATAGGCAGTCCATGAGCTCTTGGCAATTACTGATATTATTCACGAGGATTCACTATCTCCAATAAGATTGTCTAGAGTATGAATAAGAATCATTTACTTGTTCTATCTTTATTTAAAAGTGCAATTTTAGTTCTTTAGTGGAATGAACTAAAATTAATAGATCGAACCTAAGTGAATCATTGTTAATTGTGATTGGGTTATGTCTATTGAAGCTTAAATTTAGATAGCCCGCCAAGATCCCCAATCCGCACGGACTTGCATGGATCACTTGATATATTCTACAGGACTAATTTGAGGGTCCATCTAGAATTGTATTAAGGCATGTGGGCTTGTTTTTTTTTAGTAAGAATGGGTCTAGTTCACATGTTGGCCTTTTAATTAAGGTCCAATGGATTAAATAAAATGAAAAAAATAATATTTGGCCCATGTATGTGTATATGGGCGGCAAGGCTAAATTATTAGTCTAAAATATTATTTTATTTTATTATTTAATTAAATGGGAATTAATTAATTGATTGATTAATTATTTAATTAAGAATCAAAATCTTTTTCTGACTAGGAAATATGTTTCTTAGTAGTATACTATTGTGGTAGTATAATTAAAATAAAAGACTTTATTTGGTAAGTAGATAAATAAATAAATAAGGGATTTATTTATCTAGTCAAATAAGGAAGTATTTTATATAGTCACAAACACAGTAAAGAGTTGGATTAGGGTTTGGAATTCTAAGGAAATCTACCTAGAGTTAGGATTTAGGTCAAAAGGCAAAAATCCTATTTGGTAGAGGACTTGGGTCACCCTAATTATGTAATGCAAGTTGAATTCTAAGATATATATGTAGGGAAAAATACCGTAGTACACGCAGCGGAAGCGAGACTAAAAAATAGATTTAGTGACTTTTAAAATTTTTCCTTTATGAACCTTAAACCCTTTAATTAATTAAACATGCATATACAATAACCAAAAAGTAGAATACCTTTTGTCGCGTGATCCGATTGACTTACGTCGATGGTAATCCGCAAGATCTTCAATCCTAGCACGAACGTGGATCACCTAGGAGCGTGGTCTCCCTTTTTCTTTGAATTGCAAACCTGTGAATGGACAAAACAAACTTTCTTTTCTTTGTTAGTCACAAAAACAATCAAAAGAATGACTGAGATTATTCCGGTCACTTTTGAGTTCTCAATCTAATGATCGAAACTTGCGTGAACCTAGATCGATATCGTATACACAAGCTTATTGATGATTAAGCAAATAGTATACTATCAAAGAATAATCTAACACTCTTTTATGTTTTAGAAGAAATAAATTAATCTCTCTATGAATTGAGAAGAAGAAGAAAATAGAATCTCAAGCACCAAGCATTAGGTTGGCCGAATTCTATAAGTACATATATATAGGTGGCCAATTTTTCTTTCCTTCTTTCTATTAGGGTTGCCGAAATCCTTACCTAAAAACAACTAGGGTTGCCGCAAATCATATGCCAAAATAGGCTTGTGTTGCACTCTAATTTCCATCTAGTTTAAGACTTCAAACCCTAATCCAACTCATAGATATTTTATTCCTTTTTTATTTGACTAAATAAAAAGACTTCTTATTTGATTAAATAAATAAAATTAATTATTTATTTTCTTATCAAACAAGTCTTTTAATTTTAGTAAACTACTACAATAGTATTACTCTAGGAAATATATTTCCTATTCAGAAAAGATTTGTTTCTTAATTAAACAATTAATTAATAAATTAATTAATTCTTATTTAATTAAAACAATGAAACAAAATAATATATTAGGTTATAAAACCTACTTGCCGCCCCACTTAAACAAATGGGCTATATATTATTTCCTTTATTTCATTTAATCCATTGGACTTTAAATAAAAAGCCCACATGTGAACCAGACCCATTCTTACTAAAAGAAACAAGCCCACATGTCATTCATTAATATATTAATATAATTGAGCAGCCCATTACATAAATAATGTGCAAATTATATTCTTAATATATTAAATGCAATTCTTGATGGACCCTTAAATTGGTCCGGTAGAATATATCAAGTGATCCATGCAAGTCCGTGTGGATTGGGGATCTTGGCGGGCCATCTAAATTTAAGCTTCAATAGACATAACCTAATCACAATCAACAAATGATTCACTTAGGTCCGATCCATTAATTTTAACTCATTCCACTAAAGAGCTAAAACTGAACTCTTAAATAAAGATAGAAAAGGAAGATGCTCCTCATTCATACCCTAGACAATCATATAGGAGATAGTGTATCCTCGTGATTAATATCAGTAATCGCCAAGAGTTCATAGACCGCCTTTAACTCTCCAAGTTACCATATTTACTCATATGACCACGTTTTGAACTTGGATATTTTGACTTGTCCAGAAGCCATGTTTTCAATAGACACTATCGAAAACTCAACGTTGAGATTTAATATCCAATTACCTCAAAACATCCATATGATGATATTATACTCTCATTTAATAAATGGAGCCACGATGTCCATATCTATAAATGAAGTCCTCTATCGATTAACAAATGAATATCACCAAACTATCGAGGATAGACTATGCGATATAATCGTACTCATTGATAACTCAAATGATATCACTTGCAACCATAAGTCCATCATTTATCTCAGGATTAAGATAGACTCTCCGATTGTCCTGATAATGAAAAGACTATTATCTATTGACGGTTATAGATAAAGTATTTCATTGTGATCCAGTTCAATGCACCCAGTACACTAGATCCTTTTGCTCGAAGACACTCCGATGATTTTAGACTCATCATATCTCATTTGATCCCACTCAAATGCTAGCAAAAGAATTCTACAACTTTAACAAGATAAAGGTGCCCAACCTTTAACTTAAGTTGTGAACATTATTCAAGACTAACTAAAGAATTGTGTCTACCACATACATATCCAGATGTACGAACAATTCTTCTTTTCTCATAGTCTTTAGACCTTATGATTATTTACTTTGACAATTATAATATTAAACTATAAATGCTATACGATTTGTTAAACCAGAAATCACTTTATTAATATGAAAAAGATTGTTAATTACAACATTACACTCTTGCTATTGAGCATAATCCTAACAATCTCCCACTTGCACTATAGCAAATGTGTCATATCTCTCAAGCCCATGTTCTCTAGATGCCCATCGAAACTCTTCTGAGGTAGAGCCTTTGTGAAGGGATCCGCTAGATTTTCTGCTGACGCGATTTTGGTAATCGTCACGTCACCTCTTTGAACAATCTCCCTTAAAAGATGATACTTTCTTTCAATGTGTTTACCTCTCTTGTGACTTCTTGGTTCTTTCGAATTAGCCACTGCTCCACTGTTGTCACAGTAGATAGTGATCTGCTTATTCGCACTAGGAACCACTTCCAAGTCAATCAAGAATTGGTGGAGCCAAACAGCCTCTTTGGCAGCCTCGCATGCAGCAACATACTCAGCTTCCATGGTGGAATCAGCAATACAAGATTGCTTGATACTCCTCCATATAACTGCTCCTCCTCCAATAGTAAACACAGCCCCTGATGTGGATTTTTTGGAGTCAGAATCTGATTGGAAATCAGAATCTGTAAACCCAACGGGAATCAAATCCCCTCCAGAGTATACAAGCATATTATCTCTCGTTCTCTTAAGATACTTGAAAATATGCTTGACTGCCGTCCAGTGATCAGGACCAGGTTTCGATTGAAACCTGCTAACTATGCCAACAACAAAACAAATATCTGGTCTAGTACAGAGCATTGCATACATGAGACTTCCAACTGCCGAGGCATATGGAACTCTACTCATGAATTGCTCTTCATGCTCATTCTTAGGAACTTGTTCCTTAGAAAGCTTGATTCCATGTCTGAAAGGTAACATACCTTTCTTGGAATCCTGCATGGAAAACCTAGACAAGATCTTGTCTATGTATGAAGCTTGGGATAATGCAATCGTTCTATTCTTTCTATCCCTTATTACTTGGATACCTAGAATAAAACTTGCTTCTCCTAAGTCCTTCATATCAAATTGTTTTGCTAACCATTCTTTTACTGATGTCAATACACCTACATCGTTTCCAATGAGTAGTATATCATCAACATAAAGAATTAGGAAAACCAACTTGTCGCCCTTAATCCTTTTGTATACACAAGGTTCGTCAGGATTCTGAATAAATCCAAAACGTTTGACAGCTTGATCAAACCTTATGTTCCAGGATCTGGATGCTTGCTTCAATCCATATATGGATTTCTGCAACTTGCATACCTTTTCCATTTGGCCCTTTTCAATGAATCCCTCTGGTTGCATCATGTAGATGCTTTCGTCAAGACTTCCATTAAGGAAAGCTGTCTTGACGTCCATTTGCCAAATCTCTAGATCTAAAGATGCTGCAATGGATAAGAGTATCCTAATGGATTTAAGCATGGCCACAGGAGAGAAGGTTTCCTCGTAATCGATACCTTCTTTCTGTGTATACCCTTTAGCTACCAATCTAGCTTTAAAGGTTTCCACCTTACCATCCATACCTCTTTTCCTCTTGTATACCCACTTGCACCCAATGGGTTTTATCCCTTTAGGCAAGTCTACAAGGGACCAGACTTTGTTATCGAACATAGATTCAATCTCAGATTGCATTACCTTTTGCCAATGGCGACTATCAACATCCTCCATAGCTTCCTTGTACGTGTAGGGATCATCGTCGTCCGGGAGATTCTCCACTGATTCTCCCAGACCGATGTATCTTTCGGGTTGTGTTCTAACCCTCCCACTACGACGAGGAATGGTAGGTTGTTGATCTTGTGTTGGATCGGAACTTACAATTGGGTTAGGTTGTGTAACCTCTCGTGGAATTGTATCTCCTGACATCTCATTCAGGACAATTCCACTTCTAGGCACAAAATCATTCATATAGTCCTTTTCCAGAAATTTAGCATTTGTCGAAACAAATACTTTAAGATCTGAAGGACTATAGAAATAATATCCTTTAGTTTCTTTTGGATACCCTACAAATATACATGTTTCTGAACGGGACTCCATCTTTTCTGTCTTTCCTTTTAACACATGCACAGGACAACCAAATATCCTTAAGTGTTGTAAACTAGGCTTACGCCCAGTCCACAACTCATGCGGTGTTTTAGGAACAGACCTAGATGGTACATCGTTTAGAATGTATATAGCAGTTTGTAAAGCATATCCCCAAAAAGAAATAGGAAGTGTTGAATAACTCAACATAGACCTAACCATATCCAAAAGAGTTCTATTTCTCCTTTCTGCTACCCCATTCTGTTGAGGTGTACCTGGTGCAGAAAACTGAGAAACAATCCCATTATCAATAAGATATTGCTGAAACTCACCAGATAGATATTCTCCACCACGATCAGATCTCAAGATTTTTATGTGTTTCTCAAGCTGATTTTCCACTTCAGCTTTGAATGCTTTGAACATGTCAAAAGCATTCGACTTATGTCGCATGAGATACACATAACCAAATCTCGAGTAATCATCTGTGAAGGTGATGAAGTACTCATATCCACCTCTAGCTTGAATGCTCATAGGTCCACATACATCAGTGTGTATCAATCCTAAACATTCAGTGGCTCTTGCACCTTTGGCAGAGAACGTCCTTTTGGTCATTTTACCTTCCAAACAAGATTCACAAGTTGGTAGATCATCAACCTTTAAGTCACTCAAAGGTCCGTCACATACCAATCTTTTAATCCTATTAAGGTTAATATGACCTAAGCGTAAGTGCCAAAGGTAGGTTTCATCTGTTGATAATTTTACTCTTTTATGATTAGGTTCCGTTATTTCTGTGTCTAACGAGTGAGAGATATTTCTATGCAAAAAGTATAGACCGTTTTCCAATGTACCTTGGCAAATAATTTTGTCATTCTTACTAATAATAAAAACTTTATTAAAAGTAACCGAATATCCAAATTTATTTAAACAAGAAACTGAAATTAAATTCCTCTTGAATTGAGGTACATAATAAACGTCTATCAAATCTAAATGCCTTCTAGAATCCAAATAAACTCTAATATCTCCCACTGCACTTGCAGACACTAACGTTCCGTTGCCCAAGCGCAAATTGATTTCATTCTTACTCAGCTTTCTCCTTTCTTGGAACCCCTGCAAGGAATAACAAACATGATTAGTGGCTCCTGAGTCTATGATCCAAGAATCTGTAGAATCAGCCAAAAAACATGTTTCAAGATAATTCACATTACCTTCTTCCTTCTTATTCTGGGACTTTGGGCAATTTCTCTTCCAATGTCCCTTTTCACCACAAAGGAAGCATTTCCCTTTGATCTTGGTTACTTTCTTGGTGTCCTTCTTGATAGGCCCAAGTTGCTTTTTCTTCTGTTGTTTCTTGACCTTTTGACGGGCCTTAACAGTAGCAACTTTACCAACCATATGAATCTCTTGACCTTTGCCTTTCACAAGGATCTTTTCAGCACTTTGAACATCTTGCATCAGGCCTTGTAAGGTGTATTCCTTTTTGTTCAAAGTGTAGTCCAATTTGAACTGATCAAAGGAATCTGACAATGAATTGACAACCATATCAATCTTTGTCTCACCATCTATCTCAGCGCCATGCAGTTCAGCAATGTTGAGATGTGCTATGACTTTCATCATGTGATCTTTCACAGCCTGTCCAGGTTTCATCCTAAGATTCATAAAAGCAGTCACTGCCTCTCTCTTAGTCGTCCTAGACTTCATAGCAAACATCTCCTCTAGAGACATCATAATATCAGCAGCGGACTCCATTCCTTCATGCTGCTGTTGCAACACGTCGGAGATAGTGGCCATAATGTAACATTTTGCCATATCATCTGAAGTCTTCCACTGCTCATACTCATCTCTATACATTATGCTTGATTCATTATTAGGAGCAGGTGGTTTAGGAGTAGTTAGAACAAACTTATGTTTTTCACTTTGCAGCAACAACCCAATTTTCCTTTTCCATGTGACATAATTATCTCCAGTTAAAGTGTTATCTTTCAGGATGTTCATAAGTGATGGGGTCATGATTTTTGAATAAAACAAAACATATATAAGTAAATAATCATGATAAAGCACTTTTAAATATTTATCTTGAATTAAATAAATAACTCAATCATAAAATTCAACGGTGATCCAACACCCATAAATGTTACGCCTCCTTTGGGAGTTCGCACCATTTACTAGTTAGACTAGGTCCCACCTAATTGTTAACATAACAACCAGCGTTTTCAATTTTAGCCTTGCAATTTTACTGACAAGAACTCTTGGGAGGATATCAATAAAATTACATTGAGTGTGTTACCAAGATATCGACCCTCAGTTTTCTCTCACGAATATCCCTCCTTGGGGAGTAGATCTCGTTTGAGTCCATTGTCTAGTCTATCCTTGTAAGGAAGTATGTTGCTAAATTCCATTCATGGACGCCCCTTGGGGGGATTGCCATAAATAATTAAGCTCAACCAACCTTGGAGGCCATAGGTGTTACAAAAACACCTTCTCCCACTCAATTATTTAAGGCGTGTGATTAAATCCCATAGAATGATTTACCAAGTTATCTAGATGCCAATTTAGATACCTAAATCATTCAATGCATGTTCATACCAAAAGAGATATATGAGTGGCACTCCTATTCTATATGTCATGTTATCATACAATAACAAATATTGTAATATTTAAAGCATAAATTAAATAGCAACAATTTTGGCCCATCCTAGAAAAACAAGTAAATTACAATTGTTTAGGAATACAAGATCTTCAAGTGGCCCATCAACCATACGCTCATCCTTCGGCCTCCACCCATGGGCATGCACAGCCCACAACCCCACAAAGGGGCTGCCATGCGCAGCCCATAAGGCCACACAAGGCTTCCGTGCGCAGCCCACCATGTAATGGGCTTGCCATGCGCAGCCCAATCCAATCCTAGGGTGCGCACGGTGCTCGTTCTCGGTTCCGGTTGCTTCATTTTTCTTCGTGTCTTCGAATCTTCAATACCCGAATACATTACAGCAGTATAAATAATAAAATACTGCAGTATTAAATTTTTTTTTATTTTTTTTTTTATTCACTGCAGTATTTTTTACAAAAAAAAAACTGCACATATATTAAATAAAAAAACTGCAGTAAAATACTGCACTTAAAATAAATAAAAATAAATAAAACCTAGCAACTACCAAGAAGGAATTATGGCGATAATAGACCACCCTTCTTGTTACAATTCCGAAACAAAAATTACATTGAAAATCTAGGACCAAAATCGAGCAATAACAATCCACATAAACATATATAAATCCATACATCCACATGTAATTATATATGCGAATACCTAGAGTGCCATCTCTTTCTAAACATGCATAATCATAATAAAAAGAAATAGATCCACGTATATATACGTTAATTAATTAAAAGGGTTCAACCTAGGCTCTGATACCAAATTGTAGGGAAAAATACCGTAGTACACGCAGCGGAAGCGAGACTAAAAAATAGATTTAGTGACTTTTAAAATTTTTCCTTTATGAACCTTAAACCCTTTAATTAATTAAACATGCATATACAATAACCAAAAAGTAGAATACCTTTTGTCGCGTGATCCGATTGACTTACGTCGATGGTAATCCGCAAGATCTTCAATCCTAGCACGAACGTGGATCACCTAGGAGCGTGGTCTCCCTTTTTCTTTGAATTGCAAACCTGTGAATGGACAAAACAAACTTTCTTTTCTTTGTTAGTCACAAAAACAATCAAAAGAATGACTGAGATTATTCCGGTCACTTTTGAGTACTCAATCTAATGATCGAAACTCGCGTGAACCTAGATCGATATCGTATACACAAGCTTATTGATGATTAAGCAAATAGTATACTATCAAAGAATAATCTAACACTCTTTTATGTTTTAGAAGAAATAAATTAATCTCTCTATGAATTGAGAAGAAGAAGAAAATAGAATCTCAAGCACCAAGCATTAGGTTGGCCGAATTCTATAAGTACATATATATAGGTGGCCAATTTTTCTTTCCTTCTTTCTATTAGGGTTGCCGAAATCCTTACCTAAAAACAACTAGGGTTGCCGCAAATCATATGCCAAAATAGGCTTGTGTTGCACCCTAATTTCCATCTAGTTTAAGACTTCAAACCCTAATCCAACTCATAGATATTTTATTCCTTTTTTATTTGACTAAATAAAAAGACTTCTTATTTGATTAAATAAATAAAATTAATTATTTATTTTCTTATCAAACAAGTCTTTTAATTTTAGTAAACTACTACAATAGTATTACTCTAGGAAATATATTTCCTATTCAGAAAAGATTTGTTTCTTAATTAAACAATTAATTAATAAATTAATTAATTCTTATTTAATTAAAACAATGAAACAAAATAATATATTAGGTTATAAAACCTACTTGCCGCCCCACTTAAACAAATGGGCTATATATTATTTCCTTTATTTCATTTAATCCATTGGACTTTAAATAAAAAGCCCACATGTGAACCAAACCCATTCTTACTAAAAGAAACAAGCCCACATGTCATTCATTAATATATTAATATAATTGAGCAGCCCATTACATAAATAATGTGCAAATTATATTCTTAATATATTAAATGCAATTCTTGATGGACCCTTAAATTGGTCCGGTAGAATATATCAAGTGATCCATGCAAGTCCGTGTGGATTGGGGATCTTGGCGGGCCATCTAAATTTAAGCTTCAATAGACATAACCTAATCACAATCAACAAATGATTTACTTAGGTCCGATCCATTAATTTTAACTCATTCCACTAAAGAGCTAAAACTGAACTCTTAAATAAAGATAGAAAAGGAAGATGCTCCTCATTCATACCCTAGACAATCATATAGGAGATAGTGTATCCTCGTGATTAATATCAGTAATCGCCAAGAGTTCATAGACCGCCTTTAACTCTCCAAGTTACCATATTTACTCATATGACCACGTTTTGAACTTGGATATTTTGACTTGTCCAGAAGCCATGTTTTCAATAGACACTATCGAAAACTCAACGTTGAGATTTAATATCCAATTACCTCAAAACATCCATATGATGATATTATACTCTCATTTAATAAATGGAGCCACGATGTCCATATCTATAAATGAAGTCCTCTATCGATTAACAAATGAATATCACCAAACTATCGAGGATAGACTATGCGATATAATCGTACTCATTGATAACTCAAATGATATCACTTGCAACCATAAGTCCATCATTTATCTCAGGATTAAGATAGACTCTCCGATTGTCCTGATAATGAAAAGACTATTATCTATTGACGGTTATAGATAAAGTATTTCATTGTGATCCAGTTCAATGCACCCAGTACACTAGATCCTTTTGCTCGAAGACACTCCGATGATTTTAGACTCATCATATCTCATTTGATCCCACTCAAATGCTAGCAAAAGAATTCTACAACTTTAACAAGATAAAGGTGCCCAACCTTTAACTTAAGTTGTGAACATTATTCAAGACTAACTAAAGAATTGTGTCTACCACATACATATCCAGATGTACGAACAATTCTTCTTTTCTCATAGTCTTTAGACCTTATGATTATTTACTTTGACAATTATAATATTAAACTATAAATGCTATACGATTTGTTAAACCAGAAATCACTTTATTAATATGAAAAAGATTGTTAATTACAACATTACACTCTTGCTATTGAGCATAATCCTAACAATATATATATATATATATATATATATGAAAGTTTAAATTCGGACATCTATAAATAATATATATGCAAGTTGAATTCACGTGCAAGATATATATAGCAATATATGCAAATTGATTTCATGCAGAGATATACATAAATAATATATTGTGTAAGTAAATAGCCCTAGATATATATATATTTATTATATTATGCAAGGATATCGTAATATACATATATAATATATTGTGCAAGTAAACAGCACTAGAGATATATATAATATATACTGTGCAAGAATATCGCAATATATATAGATCATATATTCGGCAACCCTAAGGTTTTGACAAGAGATTTATTTTTCTACTGCTTGAAAAATAAGAGCTATCTCTTAGACTAGTGTGATAATTTCGGCCAAGAGGTATAGAGAGAAAAGTTGTTCTTATTTCGACAGTGCACTTCTAGTTTTGATATCAAAAGGTTTAGTGCACAATTTCGAATAAGGTTCACGTGAGTTTCGATCATTAGATTGAGAATTCAAAAGTGACTAGAACATTCTTCATTGTCTCTTTGAAGTTTTGTGACTAACGAAAAAGAAAAGATTTTGTTATCCATCCTTAGGTACACAATTCAAAGAGAAGGGAGACCACGCTCCTAGGTGATTCACGTTCGTGATTAGATTGGAAGATTTTGCTGATTACCATTGACGCAACATCAATCGGATCACGTGACAAAGGTATGATATCTTTTAGAAGTATATTAATTAATTAAAGGGTTAAGGTTCACTTTATAGAAAACTTTTAAAATATACTAAACCTATTTTAATCTCGCTTCCGCTGCGTGCAATACATTTTTTTCCCTACACATGGCACATAAATGCAACAAGCTTGATTTGTGGCAATAACGTTTGGGCCACATGAATTTTGAAGATTTAAAAAAGCTTGAAAAACATAGAATTGTTAGAGGTCTTCATAATATTGGTAAGAAGCTTGATGTTGTTTGTGAACCTTGTCAATTAGGTAAACAAACCAAAGTGTCTCATAGGAAGATCACTTATGTTGCTACCAAGAGACCTTTAGAACTTGTGCACATAGACCTAATGGGGCCAATTCAAACCGAGAGCATTAATGGCAAAAAGTACATTTTTGTATGCGTTGATGACTATTCTAGGTTTACTTGAGTTTATTTTCTTAGAAACAAGACCAAGGTTTTAAATGAAAAAGGTTTTGATATCAAGAAAATATGTCGCATTAAGAGTGATCATGTGATGGAATTTGCAAATGCTAAATTTAGTGAGTTTTGTGATAGGTTAGGGATTTCTCATGAGTTCTCCACACCAAGAACTCCTTAACAAAATGGTGTTGCTGAGAGGAAAAACCGTGTTTTGTAAGAGATGGCTAGAGTCGTGCTCAATAGCAAGAAAGTCCCTAGAAACCTATGGGCCAAGGCGGTCAATACCGCTTGTTATGTGTCTAATTGAGTAATTTGAAGTCCCGGTGATCTGTTCATTTCTATACATGTTTTAGGCCCCGAATTCCTATTATTTATGCTTTGTTCTCGAGTAAATTAGGTTGTTTAATGTGTTTATTGAGCATGTGTAGGTCCATTCCATTCTAGTGGTGTTAAATCTTATTTTGGAAGAAAAGGAATCAAAAGATGGAGAAAAGGAGCAAATTGGAAGAAACAATGAAAAGATGATTTTCGGCTAGTGCAGAACCTCTATGTTGCGGGGCTCATATCTCTCAGCTCCGATTGAATTGTGTGTCCTACCACCTATGGATTGAAAGCCCCGGAAGTCTAGTTTCTGGTGCACTTTTTGGATTGCAATTCCGATATTCCTAGAAGAAGTTATGACTGATGTAGTAACCAAAGGTCGGAGCTGAAAAGAATTACCGCGGCCCAGACCGCCGTGGGTGCACAATTGCCTGGGCAGCGAGCTAGAACAGAACAATTCCGCTTCTTGTGCAGCTGTGGAGGCAACTTGCCTGGGTAGTGACCTGGGCAGCGGTAATTCATAAATTTGGTTCGTTTGGGACAGCAAGTGACCTATTTTTGAGAGGATTATATATAGAAATTGATATCTTATTTGGAGAGAGAGACACCACAAGGGGATTAGACCCAAAAACACCATTCTTTCACATTCATTCATTCCATTGATTCTTTCATTCACATCATCCATCCTTGGAGGATTCTTGGAAGCAAGAAGAAGGAGATTTCCAGCCAAGAAGCTATCAAGATAAATATGGGTTTTCTCTACATCTCTTCTATGTTTTTGTTCTCTCCATTGATGTGTAACTAAACCTTTATTAGGGGATTGATGTAACCAATTTTGGACAACTCTATGTAATCAATTAGTCTATCTTTTGTTAATCAATTGGGTTTTAGTCTTGTCTATTGAATTAATTGCTCTACATTACTTATTCGTATTATTTTGTGGCCTCAATTGATATGGGTTTGTGATTTAGTTTATCAATGAGATTAGGGTTTAGATGTGAATGGCCTTTTCCATTTAAACCACAATCATAAGCTTAATAGATTTGAAAGTTAATGTATGCATGGCCTTGCAGCGTTGATTTGGCTTAGAGTTTGGTTCTAAAGGATTTCGTTACCGTCACTTGACACATGGCCTTTGTGCGAGTGGTGGGAAGTGTAGGGAAAAATACCGTAGTACACACAGCGGAAGCGAGACTAAAAATAGATTTAGTATGTTTTAAAATTTTTCCTTTTTATGAACCTTAACCCCTTTAATTAATTAACCATATATAAAGTAATAAAAGTTGAATACCTTTTGTCGCGTGATCCGATTGACTTACGTCGATGGTAATCTGCAAGATCTTCAATCCTAGCATGAACGTGAATCACCTAAGAGCGTGGTCTCCCTTTTTCTTTGAATTGCAAACCTGAGAATGGACAAACAAACTTTTATTTTTCTTTTGTTAGTCACAAAACAATCAAAAGAATACAAAGATTATTCCAGTCACTTTTGAGTTCTCAATCTAATGATCGAAACTCGTGTGAACCTAATTCGATGTTGTACACACAAGCTTATTGATGAAAAAGCAATTAGTGTACCATCAAAAGAATAATCTTTTTCTTTTCTTTTATGTTTTAGTAGAATAAAATCTAATACTTTTCTATGAGTTTAGAAGAAGAAGAAAATTGAATCAATCAACAAGTAGGGTGGCCGAATTCTATAACAAGTGTTATATAGGGTGGCCGAAATTTTTCTCCTCTTCCTATTAGGGTTGGCCGAAATCTCCATGTGGTCCAATTAGGGTTGCCAAATTTCCTCTACAAAAAAGGATTTGTGTTGTACCCTAATTCACATGTTAATTAGACTCCTAACCCTAATTCAACTCATAAGTATTTTTATTCTTTTATTGACTAAATAAAAAGACTTCTTATTTGATTAAATAAATAAACTTAATTATTTATTTTCTTATCAAACAAGTCTTTTACTTTTAGTATAACTCTAGGAAATATATTTCCTGAACAGAAAAAGATTTGTTTCTTAATTAAACAATTAATTAATAAATTAATTAATTCTTATTTAATTAAACAATGAAACAAAATAATATGTTAGGTTAATATTTTAACCTTGTCGCCCCACATGTATAAAATGGGCCATATATTATTTTCTTATTTCATTTAATCCATTGGACTTTAAATAAAAAACCCACATGTGAACCAGACCTATTCTTACTAAAAGAAACAAGCCCACATGTCATTCATTAATATATAAATATAATTGAGCAGCCCATTAAATAATTAATGTGCAAATTATATTCTTAATATATTAAATGCAATTCTAGATGGACCCTTAAATTGGTCCGGTAAAATATATCAAGTGATCCATGCAAGTCCGTGTGGATTGGGGATCTTGGCGGGCTATCTAAATTTAACCTTCAATAGACACAACTTAATCACAATCAACAAATGATTCACTTAGGTCCGATCCATTAATTTTAACTCATTTCACTAAAGAGCTAAAATTGAACTTTTAAATAAATATAGAAAAGGAAGATGTTCCTCTTTCATAACCCTAGACAATCATATTGGAGATAGTGTATCCTCGTGATTAATATCAGTAATCGCAAAGAGTTCATAGACCGCTTATAACTCTTCAAGTTACCATATTTACTCATATGACCACGTTTTGAACTTGGATATTTTGACTTGTCCAGAAGCCATGTTTTCAATAGTCACTATCGAAAACTCAACGTTGAGATTTAATATCCAATTACCTCAAAACATCCATATGATGATATTATACTCTCATTTAATAAATGGAGCAACGATGTCCATATCTATAAATGAAGTCCTCTATCGATTAACAAATGAATATCACCAAACTATCGAGGATAGACTATGCTATATAATCGTACTCATTGATAACTCAAATGATATCACTTGCAACCATAAGTCCATCATTTATCTCAGGATTAAGATAGACTCTCCGATTGTCCTGATAATGAAAAGACTATTATCTATTGACGGTTCTAGATAAAGCTTTTCATTGTGATCCAGTTCAATGCACCCAGTGCAATAGATCCTTTTGCTCGAAGACACTCCGATGATTTTAGACTCATCATATCTCATTTGATCCCACTCAAATGCTAGCAAAAGAATTCTACAACTTTAACAAGATAAAGGTGCCCAACCTTTAACTTAAGTTGTGAACATTATTCAAGACTAACTAAAGAATTGTGTCTACCACATACATATCCAGATGTACGAACAATTCTTCTTTTCTCATAGTCTTTAGACCTTATGATTATTTACTTTGACAATTATAATATTAAACTATAAATGCTATTCGATTTGTTAAACCAGAAATCACTTTATTAATATGAAAAAGATTGTTAATTACAACATTACACTCTTGCTATTGAGCATAATCCTAACACTTCAATCCTGGCACGAACGTGAATCACCTAGGAGCGTGGTCTCCCTTTTCTTTGAATTGCAAACCTGAGAATGGACAAACAAACTTTTCTTTTTCTTTATCAGTCTTAAAACAATCAAAAGAATACAAAAATTATTCCGGTCACTTTTGAGTTCTCAATCTAATGATCGAAACTCGCGTGAACCTAATTCGATGTTGTACACACAAGCTTATTGATGAACAAGCAATTAGTGTACCATCAAAAGAATAATTTCTTCTCTCTTTTATGTCTTAGTAGAATAATCAAATACTTGTCTATGAGTTTAGAAGAAGAAGAAAATTGAATCAACCAAGCCTTGGAGGTGGCCGAAACCTATCACAATAAATAAATAGGGTGGCCGAATTTCTCTTCCTTTTTACTTTATGGTTGCCGAATTCTATGTGGTGTGGTATTAGGGTTGGCCGAATTTCATCACATCACATATATAGGGTGACCGAAATTCAACCCTAATTCCCATCATCCTTTTAGACTCCTAACCCTAATTTAACTCATAAGTATTTTTATTCTTTTATTGACTAAATAAAAAGACTTCTTATTTGATTAAATAAATAAACTTAATTATTTATTTTTCTTATCAAACAAATCTTTTACTTTTAGTATAACTCTAGGATATATATTTCCTGATCAGAAAACTGATCAGAAAAAGATTTGTTTCTTAATTAAACAATTAATTAATAAATTAATTAATTCTTATTTAATTAATAAATTAATTAATTCTTATTTAAACAATGAAACAAAATAATATGTTAGGCTAATATTTTAACCCTGCCGCCCCACTTGTATAAAATGGGCCATATATTATTTTCTTATTTCATTTAATCCATTGGACTTTAAATAAAAAGCCCACATGTGAACCAGCCCATTCTTACCAAAAGAAATAAGCCCACATGCCTTTCATTAATATATAAATATAATTAAGCAGCCCATTAAATAATTAATGTGCAAATTATATTCTTAATATATTAAATGCAATTCTAGATGGACCCATAAATTGGTCCGGTAGAATAAATCAAGTGATCCATGCAAGTCCGTGTGGATTGGGGATCTTGGCGGGCTATCTAAATTTAAGCTTCAATAGACACAACCTAATCACAATCAACAAATGATTCACTTAGGTCCGATCCATTAATTTTAACTCATTCCACTAAAGAGCTAAAATTGAACTCTTAAATAAAGATAGAAAAGGAAGATGTTCCTCTTTCATAACCCTAGACAATCATATTAGAGATAGTGTGTCCTCGTGATTAATATCAGTAATCGCCAAGAGTTCATAGACCGCCTATAACTCTCCAAGTTACCATATTTACTCATATGACCGCGTTTTGAACTTGGATATTTTTACTTGTCCAGAAGCCATGTTTTCAATAGTCACTATCGAAAACTCAATGTTGAGATTTAATATCCAATTACCTTAAAACATCCATATGATGATATTATACTCTCATTTAATAAATGGAGCCATGATGTCCATATCTATAAATGAAGTCCTCTATCGATTAATAAATGAATATCACCAAACTATCGAGGATAGACTATGCTATATAATCGTACTCATTGATAACTCAAATGATATCACTTGCAACCATAAGTCCATCATTTATCTCAGGATTAAGATAGACTCTCCGATTTTCCTGATAATGAAAAAAAACTATTATCTATTGACGGTTCTAGATAAAACTTTTCATTGTGATCCAGTTCAATGCACCCAGTGCACTAGATTCTTTTGCTCGAAGACACTCTGATGATTTTAGACTCATCATATCTCATTTGATCCCACTCAAATGCTAACAAAAGAATTCTACAACTTTAACAAGATAAAGGTGCCCAAATTTTAACTTAAGCTGTGAACAATATTCAAGACTAACTAAAGAATTGTGTCTACCACATACATATCCAGATGTACGAACGATTCTTCTTTTCTCATAGTCTTTAGACCTTATGATTATTTACTTTGACAATTATAATATTAAACTATAAATGCTATAAGATTTGTTAAACCAGAAATCACTTTATTAATATGAAAAAGATTGTTAATTACAATATTACACTCTTGCTATTGAGCATAATCCTAACAATCTCCCACTTGTGCTATAGCAAATGTGTCATATCTCTCAAGCCCATGTTCTCTAGATGCCCATCGAAACTCTTCTGAGGTAGAGCCTTTGTGAAGGGATCCGCTAGATTTTCTGCTAACGCGATTTTGGTAATCGTCACGTCACCCCTTTGAACAATCTCCCTTAAAAGATGATACTTTCTTTCAATGTGTTTTCCTCTCTTGTGACTTCTTGGTTCTTTCGAATTAGACACTGCTCCACTGTTGTCACAGTAGATAGTGATCTGCTTATTCGCACTAGGAACCACTTCCAAGTCAATCAAGAATTGGTGGAGCCAAACAGTCTCTTTGGCAGCCTCGCATGCAGCAACATACTCAGCTTCCATGGTGGAATCAGCAATACAAGATTGCTTGATACTCCTCCATATGACTGCTCCTCTTCCAATAGTAAACACAGCCCCCGATGTGGATTTTCTGGAGTCAGAATCTGATTGGAAATCAGAATCTGTATACCCAATAGGAATTAAATCCCCTCCAGAGTATACAAGCATATTATCTCTCGTTCTCTTAAGATACTTGAAAATATGTTTGACTGCCGTCCAGTGATCAGGATCAGGTTTCGATTGAAAACTGCTAACTATGCCAACAGCAAAACAAATATCTGGTCTAGTGCAGAGCATTGCATACATGAGACTTCCAACTGCCGAGGCATATGGAACTCTACTCATGAATTGCTCTTCATGCTCATTCTTAGGAACTTGTTCCTTAGAAAGTTTGATTCCATGTCTGAAAGGTAACATACCTTTCTTGGAATCCTACACGGAAAACCTAGACAGGATAATGCAATCGTTTTATTCTTTCTATCCCTTATGACTTGGATACCTAGAATAAAACTTGCTTCTCCTAAGTCCTTCATATCAAATTGTTTTGCTAACCATTCTTTTACTGATGTCAATACTCCTACATCGTTTCCAATGAGTAGTATATCATCAACATAAAGAATCAGGAAAACCAACTTGTCGCCTTTAATCCTTTTGTATACACAAGGTTCATCAGGATTTTGAATAAATCCAAAACCTTTGACAGCTTGATCAAACCTTATGTTCCAGGATCTGGATGCTTGCTTTAATCCATATATGGATTTCTGCAACTTGCATACTTTTTCCATTTGGCCCTTTTCAATGAATCCTTCTGGTTGCATCATGTAGATGCTTTCGTCAAGACTTCCATTAAGGAAAGCTGTCTTGACGTCCATTTGCCAAATCTCTAGATCTAAAGATGCTGCAATGGACAAGAGTATCCTAATGGATTTAAGCATGGCCACAGGAGAGAAGGTTTCCTCGTAATCGATACCTTCTTTCTGTGTATACCCTTTAGCTACTAATCTAGCTTTAAAGGTTTCCACTTTTCCATCCATACCTCTTTTCCTCTTGTATACCCACTTACACCCAATGGGTTTTATCCCTTTAGGCAAGTCTACAAGGGACCAGACTTTGTTATCGAACATAGATTCAATCTCAGATTGCATTGCCTTTTGCCAATGGCGACTATCAACATCCTCCATTGCTTCCTTATACGTGTAGGGATCATCGTCGTCCGAGAGATTCTCCACTGATTCTCCCAGACCGATGTATCTTTCGGGTTGTGTTCTAACCCTCCCACTACGACGAGGAATGGTAGGTTGTTGATCTTGTGTTGGATCGGAACTTACAATTGGGTTGGGTTGTGTAACCTCTCGTGGAATTGTATCTCCTGACATCTCATTCAGGACAATTCTACTTCTAGGCACAAAATCATTCATATAATCATTTTCCAGAAAATTAGCATTTGTCGAAACAAATACTTTAAGATCTGAAGGACTATAGAAATAATATCCTTTAGTTTCTTTTGGATACCCTACAAATATACATGTTTCTGAACGGGACTCCATCTTATCTGTCTTTCCTTTTAACACATGCGCAGGACAACCAAATATCCTTAAGTGTTGTAAACTAGGCTTGCGCCCAGTCCACAACTCATGCAGTGTTTGAGGAACAGACTTAGATAGTACATCGTTTAGAATGTATATAGCAGTTTGTAAAGCATATCCCTAAAAAAAAATAGGAAGTGTTGAATAACTCAACATAGACCTAACCATATCCAAAAGAGTTCTATTTCTCCTTTCTGCCACCCCATTCTATTGAGGTGTTCCTGGTGCAGAAAACTGAGAAACTATCCCATTATCAATAAGATATTGCTAAAACTCACCAGATAGATATTCTCCACCACGATCAGATCTCAAGATTTTTATGTGTTTCTCAAGCTGATTTTCTATTTCAGCTTTGAATGCTTTGAACATGTCAAAAGCATCCGACTTATGTCGTATGAGATACACATAGCCAAATCTCGAGTAATCATCTGTGAAGGTAATGAAATACTCATATCCACCTCTAGCTTGAATGCTCATAGGTCCACATACATCAGTGTGTATCAATCCTAAACATTCAGTGGCTCTTGCACCTTTGGCCGAGAACGACCTTTTGGTCATTTTACCTTCCAAACAAGATTCACAAGTTGGTAGATCATCAACCTTTAAGTCACTTAAAGGTCCGTCACTTACCAATCTTTTAATCCTATTAAGGGTAATATGACCTAGGCGTAAATGCCATAGGTAGGTTTCATCTATTGATAATTTTACTCTTTTATGATTAGGTTCCGTTATTTTTGTGTCTAACGAGTGAGAGATATTTCTATGCAAGAAGTATAGACCATTTTCCAATGTACCTTTGCAAATAATTTTGTCATTCTTACTAATAATAAAAACTTTATTAAAAGTAACTGAATATCCAAATTTATTTAAACAAGAAACTGAAATTAAATTCCTCTTGAATTGAGGTACATAATAAACGTCTATCAAATCTAAATACCTTATAGAATCCAAATGAACTCTAATATCTCCCACTGCACTTGCAGACACTAACGTTCCGTTGCCCAAGCGCAAATTGATTTCATTCTTACTCAGCCTTCTCCTTTCTTAGAACCCCTGCAAGGAATAACAAACATGATTAGTGGCTCCAGAGTCTATGATCCAAGAATCAGTAGAATCTGCCAGAAAACATGTTTCAAGATAATTAACATTACCTTCTTCCTTCTTATTCTAGGACTTTGGGCAATTTCTTTTCCAATGTCCCTTTTCACCACAAAGGAAGCATTTCCCTTTGATCTTGGTTACTTTCTTGGTCTCCTTCTTGGTAGGCCCAAGTTGCTTTTTCTTCTGTTGTTTCTTGACCTTCTGACGGGTCTTAACAGTAGCAACTTTACCAACCATATGAATCTCTTGACCTTTGCTTTTCACAAGGATCTTTTCAGCACTTTGAACATCTTGCATCAGGCCTTGTAAGGTGTATTCCTTTTTTCAAAGTGTAGTCCAATTTGAACTGATCAAAGGAATCTGACAATGAATTGACAACCATATCAATTTTTGTCTCACCATCTATCTCAGCGCCATGCAGTTCAGCAATGTTGAGATGTGCTATGACTTTCATCATGTGATCCTTCACAGCCTGTCTAGGTTTCATCCTAAGATTCATAAAAGCAGTCACTGCCTCTCTCTTAGTCGTCCTGGACTTCATAGCAAACATCTCCTCTAGAGACATCATTATATCAGCAGTGGACTCCATTCCTTCATGCTGCTGTTGCAACACGTCGGAGATAGTAGCCATAATGTAACATTTGGCCATATCATATGAAGTCTTCCACTGCTTATACTCATCTCTATACATTATGCTAGATTCATTATTAGGAGCAGGTGGTTTAGGAGTAGTTAGAACAAACTTATGTTTTTCACTTTGCAGCAACAACCAAATTTTCCTTTTCCATGTGACATAATTATCTCCAGTTAAAGTGTTATCTTTCAGGATGTTCATAAGTGATGGGGTCATGATTTCTGAATAAAACAAAACATATATAAGTAAATAATCATGATAAAGCACTTTTAAATATTTATCTTGAATTAAATAAATAACTCAATCATAAAAATTCAACGGTGATCCAACACCCATAAATGTTACGCTTCCTTTGGGAGTTCGCACCATTTACTAGTTAGACTAGGTCCCACCTAATTGTTAACATAACAACCAGCATTTTCAATTTTAGCCTTGCAATTTTACTGAAAAGAACTCTTGGGAGGATATCAATAAAATTACATTGAGTGTGTTACCAAGATATCGACCCTCAATTTTCTCTCACAAAAATCCCTCATTGGGGAGTAGATCTCGTTTGAGTCCATTTTCTAGTCTATCCTTGTAAGGAAGTATGTTGCTAAATTCCATTCATGGACGCCCCTTGGGGGGATTACCAATAAATAATAAAACTCAACTAACCTTGGAGGCCATAGGTGTTACAAAAACACCTTCTCCCACTCAATTATTTAAGGCGTGTGATTAAATCTCATAGAATGATTTACCAAGTTATGTAGATGTCAATTTATATACCTAAATCATTCAATGCATGTTCATACAAAAAGAGATATATGAGTGGCACTCCTATTCTATATGTCATGTTATCATACAATAACAAATATTGTAATATTTAAGCATAAAATAAATAGCAACAATTTTGGTCCATCCTAGAAAAGCAAGTAAATTACAATTGTTTAGGAATACAAGATCTTCAAGTGGCCATCAACCATACGCTCATCCTTCGGCTTCCTCCCATGGGCGAACACACCCCACAACCCCACAACCCCACAAAGGGGTTGCGCACTGAGGCCACATAGGGCTGCCGTGCGCAACCCACCAAGATTTGGGCTTGCCATGCGCAGCCCAATCCACTCCTAGGGTGCGCACGGTGCTCGTTCTTGGTTCCGGTTGTTTCCTTTTTCTTCAAGTCTTCGAATCTTCATTACTCGAACATACTACAGCAGTATTTAAACTAATAAAATACTGCAGTATTTTTTTTTTTTATTCACTGCAGTACTTTTACAAAAAAAAAACACTGCACATAAAATTAAATAAAAAAAAAACTGCAGTAAAATACTGCATAAAAAAAATAAAATTAAAAGAAAACCTAGCAACTACCAAGAAGGAATTATGGCGATGATAGACCACTCTTCTTGTTACAATTCCATAACAAAAATTACATTGAAAATCTAGGACCAAAATCGAGCAATAACAATCCACATAATAAAATAATAACATATATAAATCCATACATTCACATGTAATTATATATGCGAATACCTAGAGTGCCATCTCTTTCTAAACATGCATAATCACAATAAAAATAAATAGATTCACGTATATATACGTTAATTAATTAAAAGGGTTCAACCTAAGTGAAACAAATTATAGCACGGTGTGTATAAAACTATCTAGAGGGGGGGGGGGTGAATAGATTTTAAACTTTTTACCCAATTTTTCGTGTTAGTCAAAATTACGAATTTACCCCTAAATAGATAAAGCAATAAATCAAGTATAAAATGCGGAAATTAAATAAGACTTGATTTTTACGTGGAAACCCTCACGGGAAAAACCACGGGCTAGTAAGTAAGCCACACTCGAACCTCGAATCCACTAAATGTGTAAAACGATTACAACCTAATCCCGGAAGTAATCACACACCTACCTAATCCCGGTATGAGTGAACCTAGTCCAATTTTGCTTGCGATCTAAGCAACCTAATCCCAGATGCTACACACAAGACTTACTTTCTCTATGAAGAGAATAACAACCCTAAGTGAATATATGAATATTCAAAATGCAACATAGAGCAAGGGAAACCCTATATGCTTATCTAAGATGATTAATATGCAATTAGAGCAATCCTAGATATCAAAACTAAATGACATGTCAAATCAAATTGTAAGGATTCCCGTTTTGTTGATTGGCTTATTTCGTGGTCAAACCACATGTTGGGGTTTTGAATGTAAGGGTAGTCTAAGTGTTTAGTGTTGAAGATCAAAGGCCCTTCCATGACCTCAAGTTACAAGCACGCCAAAGGTATAATCTCTTGTGCTTGTTTTTCTTTGAAGAGATTTAGTAGCACACACTCACTTAGCATTCTTGCTATGATTGCATACTTGCTTATTTTTATGTGCATCTCTTCACATGTCACTTTACACACTAGCACTTTGGTTGATATATCTTGTTGTGTGTATATGTGCCTTATAATTCGTTTCCCGACATTGTTCGGAAACGTCCGCGCTTGCACTAATTAGTGCTTGGTTTCGCGCGAAGACCGCCTATGGAGAATGCCCTTGGCTTCTCCTTGGTTTTCACCATTGTTGGTGATCGGCGGTTATTATCGGCGGCCTGGCCGCCGAATGAAACCGCCGTTTCAGTCCAGATTGGTCTGAAGCAATTATGCGGTCCAGATCGGCGGTCACGACCGCCGTTCGAAACCGCCGTTCATACCTGATCGATTTTAATCCCTCGGGTTTGATTCGGCGGTTGAATCGGCGGTCACTAAACCGCCGAATGAAACCGCCGTTAATGCTCTGTTCTTCACGAGCTCTATTCGGCGGTCGTCATCGGCGGCCAGGCCGCCGATTGAAACCGCCGAACGGTGCGTTTCAGGGGCAAAATGATGTCTATAAATATCACACTTTCTCTTTATCTGAATTAGTTCTTTGACTCTTAAGAACCCTAATCTTCAAAGATAGATTTTGAGAGAAAATCAAATCAAGAACTCATCTTTAACCACTCAAATCAAACCCCTTTTGCATCAAATTTCATATTGCATCTCCTATGTCTATATAGAGTGCATCCATGTATGGGTTTGCATCATCACAACTTGCTTGGTAAGATTTTGATTAATTTCATCTTATTGTAGTATTTTAAATACCAAGCCATCTCTTTTAAATTACTTGTATGTTTTTGATCACAAGAAAAGAGATTATTTGTGATGAATTGATTGAGTGTTGTTTTTGATAGATATCTAGGTTTTTATAATCTATGATCATCTATGCTATTTGACATGTCATTTAGCAATTGATATCTAGGGTTGATTTAAATTGAATATATCATCATCCTAGATAAGCATTTAGAGTACCCTAGCTCTTATTGCATTAATTGAATATTCATACATATTCACATAGGGTTGTTTCTCTTCATGAGAATAAGTCTTGAGGCTAAGAGTGCTTAGGCCTCAAGCAAATTGGAATAGGGTTGCTAATAAAGCTGGGTAGAAGTGAGGGGTTACAGACCCGAGGTCTACATATGTAAACTTCATTTCAATTAGTGATTTCGAGTTCCGAGTGTGGCGCACTATACATCCCATGGGTTTCCACGTATACATCAAGTGTTATTTAAATTCCGCACTATATTACACTTGTATGTATTTTTGACTAGTAGGGGTATTTTCGTAAAATTGACTTGCATGCGAAAATTGGGTAATAATTAGATAAAATCTATTCACCCCCCCTCTAGCTTTATATTGAACACACCTCGAGTATTTGAGAACTTTCACAAATAGTTTAGCTAATAAAGATTAAGCACAAAACCTAATTAGCTATCACAATACAACTTCTCAAACATACATCACACTAATCTCAATCTTGTATCAAAAGATATATGAAAAACATACAAGTAATAAATTGAGATTGCTTGTTAAGAAAAAACACAAAATATGTAAGATATTAGTGAAAAGCTTACCAAGCAAAGTATGATGAAGAATCCATGCAAGATGTCATCTAGATGATCAAGGATGATGCTAGATGATGATTGATGATCATGGAAAAGTGTTTGAGTAAACTAAAATTGAGTTCTTTGGAATTTATTTTCTCTTTGAAAAATCTCCTAAGTATGGAATCTGAATATGAACTCTTGTAATTGACCTAAAGTCAAAGTGGCATATATGTAGGAGGCCAAAACAAAGTGTGGTCGTTTTGATAAGTTTGCCTCAATATTGCCTTGGGCGCTGTACGTAGAGCGCCTCTTGTACAGCGCTTGTACAGCGCCCCAACTCTGTTCTCACGGGAAAACAAAGTGGCGCTGTACAAAACGCTGTCGTAGAGCGCTTTGTACAGCGCTTTGTACAGCGACCCAATAGCGACCGAATTAAATCGATCAGGTCTAAACAGCGCTCAATGGGCGCTGTTCGTACAGCGCTTCTGTAGAGCGCTTTTGGGAGCACCCAATGCAAAAATGCAATCCTAAGTCTAAGCATGTCAATGCAATTGGATATGCAAGATGCAATCAAACTAACATGCAAGAAGAGATGTTAATGAACATTAATCCACAAAAGTAAGACACACAACATACAAGTATTAAACATATGCATGAGTTGTGAGTGTGTGCAACTATCTCTTCAAGACAAGTAAGCACAAAGAAATATACCTTCGTTGCTTATCAACACGAGGTCTTCAAAGGGCTTCGAACAATAAACCCGATACCTAGGCTACCCTTACAAAGAATCCCAATGTGTGGTTTGTCCATGAAATAAGCCAATCAACAAATGGGAACCTTACACTAGGCTCTGATACCAATTGTAGGGAAAAATACCGTAGTACACGCAGCGGAAGCGAGACTAAAAATAGATTTAGTATGTTTTAAAATTTTTCCTTTTTATGAACCTTAACCCTTTAAATTAATTAACCATATATAAAGTAACAAAAGTTGAATACCTTTTGTCGCGTGATTCGATTGACTTACGTCGATGGTAATCCGCAAGATCTTCAATCCTAGCACGAACGTGAATCACCTAGGAGCGTGGTCTCCCTTTTCTTTGAATTGCAAACCTGAGAATGGACAAACAAACTTTTCTTTTTCTTTGTCAGTCTTAAAACAATCAAAAGAATACAAAAATTATTCCGGTCACTTTTGAGTTCTCAATCTAATGATCGAAACTCGTGTGAACCTAATTCGATGTTGTACACACAAGCTTATTGATGAACAAGCAATTAGTGTACCATCAAAAGAATAATTTCTTCTCTCTTTTATGTCTTAGTAGAATAATCAAATACTTGTCTATGAGTTTAGAAGAAGAAGAAAATTGAATCAACCAAGCCTTGGAGGTGGCCGAAACCTATCACAATAAATAAATAGGGTGGCCGAATTTCTCTTCCTTTTTACTTTAGGGTTGTCGAATTCTATGTTACCAACTCTAAGGGAGCAAAATCATACCTCGGCGAGCAGAGAAGCCTCCTTGGTGGCCATAATCTCCGTAGGCAAAGAAGACATTGATTGCAGACTCCCGCCGGGACACGCCGCGATGAACTTGGAAACAATATCATCTTGGCTGCCTTCTTGTGACCTTGACCCGGATGAAAGGCTAGCAGGGGGAGCTCTAGGGGTGGAATCCTTTCCTTTGTCCGCCCGGGCAGGTTTAATTTTCTCCGCCCTAGTGGAACGCATGACGGAAGAAATCTGAGAAGAAGGGGGGATTGCTGTAACTGTAGGCTTAACAATCTTAGCGGATGGCTTCGCCCTGGGGACTAGAGAAGTTTTGACTTTCGCAGCCTTTGCCAACATCTCGCTAAGCAAGGGACGAGCGGTAATTTTTGTTAGAGAAGGTTCTGGGAAACGAAGCAGGGACTCCACCAAGATAGGAGGAGAGGAAGGTGCCGAGAAGTGAGACCCCGAGGTGACCCCGGCGCCAGGAGGAGAAGGAATGGGAGAGCGGGTTGCTTGAGGAGCCGGGATTGGCAGTCTCGTAGTAGTAGGAGGGGTTGCTGGTGAAGGGACTGCTGAAACTGCAAGAAATATATACATAAGATAAGATGTAATATTAAACATAGAAAGAGAGAATGGAGGAAGGATGTTTGGCAAAACATGATCACTCACCCGGTTCAGCGACAGATATCCTCAGATACCTCTCTAGCCGGGCTCCCTCGAAGGAGTCACAGGAGGGGTACTTCATGTTAATATAACCCCGCTCCTGGATCCTTTTTAGAATCCCTCTGGATTCAGAAGATAACTCCTTTGAGCTTCATTTGTCATTGGGAGAGAACTGGGTAGGAACGGAATATTCAGTCCCTCCGATATGCACTGAGCGGCCCCATTCCCCTTCGACTACTACCCATTCGTCCTTCCAAGAGGGATTATATTTCACGTTTGCCCCGGGTACAATGAACTTCATTTTATTACTGGGTCTCAAATAAAACTGACCCCGGGGTGATAGGTTAGCTACCTGGTAGATATAGCGGATCTCGTCAATGCCCACTTCCCTCTGAATGTTGTCCCTCTCGCATTGCTCTCTCCAACGCACCAAGAGCCCTGTCAAGTTCTTCCAGAACCCGGGAGAAATTTGGAGTGGGGCCAGTTCCAAAGCTACGAGAGCTCGGCGGAGGGAAGGGTGAAGTGGGAGCCGGACCCCGCATTTAAAGGCGGCAATGTGGATCAGCAAACGACCTTCAGAGGGGGTGTAAACGTCATAACCCAGATAAGGGAGAGACAGCGAGAGGTAATCTGGTATCCTAAAGGTCCTCCTCAATCGGTTGAGAGTTTCAGATGTGCAGACGGAGTCCGGGATAATCCGGCCATCGTGGAAGGAGGACAATGGGCCTATGTAAACCCTAGTTAGACCAATAATCGGGGCATTCCCCTCATCTGTCTTGTTTTCAGCTTCATCATCTTCTTCTTCATCAGCGATTCGGGCTGGATCTTCGGGCCTGATGCCAGAACCTGACCCGACTCTTTGATTCTCGCTAGAACGACGGTGTTTTAGCGGAGTACTATCGTTAACGACGTCGCCCACGTCCCGACCTCGTTTCGGCTTTTTAGACGTCGGGGAATCATCACCTGATCCCATTCCCCCCGCATCAAGCATCTCGTCAATGCTATCAGGAAGATTCGGTGAAGAAGGTGGAGGATTAGCCAAGACCGCCAGGCTATCTTCTGGAAGGACCGATGTAGGAGCTGTTTTATTGGAAGGTGAGGCCATTTGAGTAAAAAAAGGAAAGCAAAGAGGATCCTTAGAAGAGAAAGAAGAAGAGACAGAAGTTCTAAGAGGTTCAAATAAGCGTGAATATGTGAGGGGAGAAGGAAGGGTACATTAATAGGCAAAAAATGGGCTAATATCGAGGTAGAGGAAGAAACGGGGTCGGAGACGAATCATGACAGTTTCGAGGGAATCGCGCCAAAAACGGCCGATTTAAAACTTGAAAATAGACATTATCTGACACGTGGGACGAGTATTAAATGTAATCAAATCCAAGAAAGATACTCTCATCAATTATGGAAGCCAACTGGACGAGACTAGATGAGCGGACAATATGGAAAATCCTTCGAGTGATGAGGAAATCCTGACTCCAACCCCTACAAGACACCGGTGTAGTCAAGAGGGACTTCTGTTAACCACCATAATTGGCAGGGATCAATAAAGAATTTTCCACTAGCTTACAAGAGAAAGCCGAGATTCGAAGTAGAGGCGAAAAGATGTCAGGGTACCCCGCCTGCTAGCTGACGGGCTAGAACCTTTGCCTACCTAGGTTAGGTCCAGAATTCCTGGAGACACAATCATCACCCGATTCTGGCTCCCAATTACCCCGGATACCCCGATACTCGAATATCCTGGTACCCCGCTACTTGAAACCCCGATATCCGTAAACATCGCTTTTATCAGAAGCGTGAGTGACGTGGGGTACCTGGGATACCCCGACCAGCGAAACACGTGACAAGCATGTGGCAAGACATATACCAGGATCCCGATAGGTTGACCCCGCTGAAGCAGAAGGCGGGCACCCCGAAGAACAGACTACATATATAGAATAGACATTAAACGTCACCGTTCGAGATAAAAACTTAAGTTACAACGCGGCATTCATCCCCGCCAAGTCAGGGTCCTATTTTAAATAGGAGTCAGCTCATTTGGAAACCGGAAAAGAAGGAATCACCAGGCCCTTCAGGATCAATTTCCCGATGAGTTTGTCGGGCTCCACATGAAGACCCGTGTATCACTGAAACCCTAGACCGAGGTTCTAGGGGTGCTCAACAAGAAAGCAGGCCTATATATTAATGATATGTTCATAAAGAAAGGGGAGAACCCTAATTGATTTTTCCACTTATCGACAGACACGAAAAGCTCCATCGCCATCGTTTTCCTTCAGTCTTGTTTTCTTTTCCATATTGTAGTATTGATAGTTGAAATACCGGATTGTAAGAAATGGTATTGCAGATCCACATATATAAATATAAATTGCTTTTTAGCTTTTATAGATCCACCATATAAGAAATTCGTTCATCCCATTACTTGTATTCATCGTAATATCAGACTCACGATACCCCGCGGGATTCCAGGTTACAGAGTATCCCGCTAGCCCAGGTCTAATCTGATCCGGGTCCATCACATACTGTTAATTCAAAATTGCACCTGGGTGACAATTTTGGGTTAACAGAAGTGGTGCCATTTTGCAAATTTGCTAAAAAACGCCGATTCTGCGCCTTTAATTCTGTGGCCACGGACCGCATAACAGGGCGCTTAATTCATTCAAACTGAGTTGACTAACAACTCTGCGCCCTAGGCCGTCGATTTGAGACCTGACGTTCTGGTCCCTTTTTAGCGGCCTTTTTTACAGCCACTAAACACCGAACCAAAGGCGCCGATTTGGACCTGAAACAGAGTACTTCAAAATGCGCCCTTGTTCTGCGGTCACCGATCGTCGAACAGGGCGCCGATTTGCTCTGTAGCTTTCAGCATAAAATCAAAACATATTAAGGCACAACAAACGAGAGCAATCAACAATCAATGCTTGAAGAGATTTTCAAAGCAATAAGGTGCACAAATAAGAACACACAACATATAAATAAGAACAATACATGAGATGTGAGTGTGTGTGTGCAACTAATCTCTTCAAAGCAAATTAAGCACATAGAAGTTTACCTTTGGTGCTTATCAAGATGAGGTTTTGAAAAGGCATTGAGCTTGAACACTAATATCTAAGTTACCCTTACAATGAATCCCCAATATGTTGTTTGTCCACGAAATAAGCCAATCAAGATATGGGAATCCTTACAGGAGTGTTTGTTGAGAAAGAGACCTTTGCCAATTTCTGGAGAAACTTATGGGCCGGCAGATTGTTTCGGTCATTTGCCAAGCGCCCGCTTGAGACCTACCAGGAGGCCTATGATAGGGGGCTGGAGCAGGTGGACATAGATGAGCAACTCCGAGTCAAGGTTGAACATGATGAAGCCCGAACATCTAAACGGTCTAAGAAAGAATCTCCAAAATCAGCACCTGCAAAGAAGTTCTAGAACCCTCCTCCGAATCGATCAACGTATAGGTCGCCTCCTCCCCAACATCGGGAAAGATACCCGGCTAGAAGGACTCCTCCCCGGGCAACACCTCCACTTAGAGAAGTAGCCCGGGTATCAAGTGAGGAAGACTGGTACAACCATTACACTTCTCTCAATGCCTCTTGAGAAACCATATACCTGGCTATTCAAGATAAAGGCTTACTTAGGAAGCCAGATCCAATAAAGGTCCTAGCCGATCAAAAGAACAGTTACAAATACTGTGATTTTCATGAAGATGTCGGGCACAACACATCCGAATGCTACAGCCTCCGTAACCAGATTGAGGGATTAGTGAGAGGAGGACTTTTAGTCAAATTTTTGCAACAAGTGCGAGATAGCATCAAGGTGGGAAAAGAGGTGCAAAGGGAAATGCGAGATACAAAGGAAATAAGGAAGGACGAGGAAAAAGATTTGATGCAACAGATTCAGGTTATTCATACCATTAGCGGAGGCCCGACTCTAGCGGGAACTTCCAACAACGCAAGAAAGAACCATGCTAAAAAGATCCTAAGGCTGGCCGTTGGTTAGGATGTGTTCCGGGTATCCAGAGGATCATGAGAATACCCACGATCCGCTCAGATTATTTTCATCGAGGAAGATGCTTATAACACAGTACAACCCCATGATGATCCAATGGTGATCACAGTACAGATTGCTAATTGCCGGGTTCACTACATCCTAGTAGACACCGGGAGCAGCGTGGATATCTTGTTCAAGGGAACGCTGGAGAAGCTCAATCTGAAGAACCCTTGCTACAACAGCTGCACTACCCCTTTATACGGTTTTACAAGGGACTCCGTGATGCTAGTAGGAACACACATTTTGCCAGTGATAACTGGAGAAGCCCTTATTCAACAGAACATCATGATAGAATTCATTGTGGTGGATACCCCGTCTGCCTACAACGCAATTCTGGGAAGACCTTTCCTATCGAGAATCAGGGGAGTCCTATCCATTTATCATAACGTATTGAAGTTCCTGGTCGGAACCGGGGTAGGAGAGGTCAGGGGGGATCAACAAGTAGCCCGCACCTGTTATGATGTGTCGGCCAACCCTACCACATTGGCCAAGCAGTACTCTCATGTGACTCGTGAACCAAGCCACATGATTTCATAGCTGGAGGGTCATAAAAAAAAAGAGCGGGGGTAGAATTGGAAAATACCCTGCAGAGCAATCTGGAGACATGGCTGGTTACTCGGAAGATCACCCCTGGAAAGTTGATCACCTTAAGAAGTTTTGTTCTTGAAGTTCAAGGAGAAATGTTATCTCGGTTGGTACACTTCTGATGTATGTACCCCGATTTTGCTTTGTATTTGCTTTTGAGAAATTCAATAAAGTCAGCTTTTATTCTCCTACGTGGTTCTCCTAAGTTCGCCTAGCAAGCTTTCACCATTTTTTCTAATCTCAAGACCAGGAAAGGCCACGTGGCACTCCTGCTGCCTTGGACGGTGTATACCCTTCTCCAAGAAGGATCTGGTGCTTGAACGCATAAGAGGCATAGTTACCTGCTAGAATCTACCATACCAAGACCAGGAAGGCCTATACGGACCTCCTGAAGCCTCGGACGGGGAAGCCCCCTTTCCAGGAGAAACCTGGTGCTAAAGTGGCCTTAGTCGCCTACCAGGACAGATCGCCAAAGGATCAAGACGTCCCCTTGGGATACTTAATGCATCACTACGCTATATCTCCACACGGAAAACCTGGTGCTAAGGTGGCCTCAGTCATCTACCAGGACTGATCACTAAACGGTCAAATTACCTAATCGGGATACTTGACACCTCACTCCTCTATGTCACACATGGGATCCTAGCAATTAAGTGCCCTTGATTGACTAACATGACCAATCAGTGGGGACCCAGGTCACCAACCTAAGGTACCGGACACTTCATCCCCAATAGATGATCATGATACATCAACCATCGGAATCCTCGATAGGAAATTCATCAAGGTATCTTACTCAGACAAACAGTGGTTAAATCAGAGTATCTATGCAGTTTTGGCTTTACATCCGGGAGGCGATCCAACCAACCTGATGTGTAGAGCAGAATAGAGCTTTCTAGCCAAGATAGTTCCACATCTAAGCACGTCTACCTAGCTGAGAACGTAGCCGACTAATGCTAGGGGGACTATCGTCCCAAAATGGCTACCAGAAAATAAGACAAGTAAAAATCCCCCTATGGCCAACCGAGCGAGATTGAAGCTATGCGTTATAATAGTCCAAGTAAGTCTTACTTGAATCATACCCAAGCATACAAGTATCATCCTACGCCGGGATGTAGATTCTATAGACAAGCATATAAGGAAAGTAAAATAGAATGATTGCAAAAAGGAAGAGGAGTTCATTCAATTAATCAGGGTGCCCAATCCCTATTCACGGGCTAAAAAAAAACGACAGTTAGAAAGAAAATTAACAAAAGGAAATTCAACGTTTCATTATTTGTCCCCCACCAACCCATCTTGCCCGGATCCATTTTCCTCCTTGTCTTCTTCATCACCTGCAGCATCATGAATCTCCTCAGCTCCTGTCACAACCCCTCATATAGGAGGATCCACTATCTTAGCAAGATGCACAAAATCCCGCCCTAAGTCATTTGGTACAGCCAGGGGACTCTGAGTATCCTTTTTGACAGATTCAGAAACAATGGCAGCTTGAGAAGGACCTCCCTGGTCTTGATCTTCAAATTGGGCAGCCTGGGCCATAATCTGACCTCGATCCCAATTGAGGGTGGTCTGCAAGTCAAAGGGAGGAGGAAATGCCTTGGCAACTTCATATGAAGCGGTAAAGTACCCATCCCCAAAGTCAAAATCCACTCGAGATTCCAAAATGCTCATGGAACCCCGTAGAGACCTGTTTTCATCCAAAAGGATAGCCATCTCAGCCTTGATAGTCTCCCTTTCAGCTCGGCGGCGGGTTGATTTGATAGTCTCCATGTCATAGGCGTGTGTTATCTGCTTCAGCTCCACCAAGGCAACTTTCCTACCAGCTTCAGATTCGGAGGCAGATTGGACCAGGGAGATAACGTTTTCCTCAGCATGGGCTAGATCATGCCTAATCTCCTCCAAATTAGCCTGAAGCGCCAGGTTGGCCTCTTTCAGGGCAATGACCTATTGCCCCATGGCCAAGGCAAATTTGAAACCTTGTCGAATAATGGGAGTAAGATAAACTACCCACAAGACAAAACTTATACCCAACAAACTAAAGGGTCAAGACTTATACCTCGGCAAGCAGAGAAGCCCCTTTTGACGCCAAGATGTCAACGGGCAAGGAAGACACTGACTGCAAGCCCCCACCAGGGCAAACATCGAAAAAAGGTATAAAGCCGTCTAGAGAGGCTCAATGAAGACTTAACCCAAACTTGAAAGAGGTCGTGAAGGAAGAGGTCCTAAAGCTACTTGAGGTGGGTATTATATAAATCTGACAGTAAATGGGTGAGTCCGATCCATGTTGTGCCAAAGAAGTTTGGGATAACGGTGGTAGCTAATGAGAACAATGAGTTGATTCCTACAAGGAAGACGACAGGATGGAGAGTGTGCATAGATTACCGTAAGCTCAACATGGCAACTAAAAAGGATCACTTTCCTTTGCCGTTCATTGATCAGATGCTCGAGCGTTTGGCGAGACATGCTTATTATTGCTTCTTGGATGGATTTTCAGGATACAATCAAATTGCCATAGCTCCGGAGGACCAAGAGAAGACAACGTTCACATGCCCCTTCGAGACCTTTGCTTATCGAAGAACGCCTTTTGGGCTGTGCAACGCCCCTGCCACCTTCCAAAGATGCATGATGTCAATCTTCTCCAACATGCTAGAGAAGTATATTGAGGTATTTATGGATGATTTTTCTGTTTTTGGTAATTCTTTTGACCTCTGCCTTGATAACTTAACTAGTGTTTTGAAAAGATGCACTGAGACCAATTTAACTCTTAGATGGGAGAAAAGTCACTTTATGGTGAAATTTGGAATAGTGTTAGGACATGTGATATCTGATAAAGTCATAGAAGTAGATGGAGCTAAAATTGAAGTAATTGCAAAACTTCCACCTCCCACTTCGGTGAAGGGTGTAAAGAGTTTTCTTGGTCATGTAGGTTTTTATAGGCGTTTTATCAAAGATTTTTCAAAAATTAGTCGCCCCATATGTAACCTTTAGTCTAAGGATTCTACATTTGTTTTCAATGATGAATGTTTGCATGCTTTTGAATCTCTGAAAGATAAATTGACATCTACTCCTGTTATTATGCCTCCTGATTGGTCCCTACCATTTGAATTAATGTGTGATGATGCATCAAACTATGTTGTAGGTGCTGTTTTAGGACAGCAAGTAGATAAAGTTCCACATGTTATTTACTACACTAGTCGCACTTTGAATGATGCACAATTGAATTACTCAACTACTGGAAAAGAATTGCTTGCTGTTGTTAGTGCCTTGGAAAAATTTCATCAATATCTAATTGGATCTAAGGTCATTGTTTATTCTGATCATGCTGCTTTGAAATATTTACTAACAAAGAAGGAAGCGAAACCGAGATTACTACGGTGGATCCTTTTGTTGCAAGAGTTTGATTTAGAAATCAGGGATAAGAAGGGCAGCGAAAATGTGGTAGCTGATCACCTTTCTCGATTAGTGGAGGATGAGAATGTGGAAGAAATCACTAAACTTGTGCTAATCAATGAAAATTTTCCAGATGAGCAGCTGATGGATGTAGGAGTCAATGATCGTTGGTATGCGGACATCGTGAATTACCTTGCAAATGGCATCGTACCAGCTGATCTGAACTCACAAGTAAAAAGAAGATTCATCTCCATCACTAGGCAATACTTTTGGGACGAGCCATACCTGTTCAAATATGGCGCTGATCAGATCATTCGAAGATGCATCCCTGAAGAAGAGCAGCAAGATGTGCTGAAATTCTGCCACAACCTTAGTTGTGGAGGGCACTTTAGTGCCAAGAAGACTGCTCTGAAAGTTCTCCAATCAGGTTTCTTCTGGACCTCTTTATTTAAAGATGCTTACACCTTTTGTATTTCTTGTGACAGGTGCCAGAGAACGGGGAACATTGGCAAAAGAGATGAGATGCCCCTTTCAAGCCAGTTGATCGGTTCATTTCTATACATGTTTTAGGCCCCGATTTCCTATTATTTATGCTTTGTTCTCGAGTGAATTAGCTGGTTTAATGTGTTTGTTGAGCTTGTGTAGGTAACATTCCATAAAAGTGGTGTTGAATCGTATTTTGGAAGAAAAGAAGTCAAAAGATGGAGAAAAGGAGCAAATTGGAAGAAACAATGAAAAGATGATTTTCGGCCAGTGCAGAACCTCTATGTTGTGGGGCCCATATCTCTCAGCTCCGATTGAATTGTGTGTCCTACCACCCATGGATTGAAAGCCCCGGAAGTCTAGTTTCCAGCGCACTTTTTGGATCGCAATTCCGATATTCCTAGAAGAAGTTATGACCGATTTCGTAACCAAAGGTCAGAGCTGAAATGTTTACCGCTGGCCAGACCGCCCCTCGTGCAACCTGCCTAGGGAGCGGCCTAGGCAGCGACCCAAAGTAGAAGAATTTCCGCTTGACGTGCAGCTGCCGAGGCAACATGCCTCCAGAGCGACCCAAGGAGCGGAATTACGTATTTTTGGCGGATTTCAACTCCGAATTGGTCCAGAACTGTTCCAAAACTTCCCAAATCAAATCCTAATAACTTTAGAAGATCAAGACATGTTTGGGAAACTTCCTAAACTCAAATTAGGAGTCAATCATCAAGATAGGAAATCCAAGTTAGGAAAGGATTCTCATTCCTTGTTTCATTCTACTTTCCCACTTGGTGTATTTCCTGAACCTAAGAATAATTGGGGGTTCACAAGGAAAGGTCACCTATAAATACTTTATATTCTTTTCAATTGAAGAGGACAGCCAAGGGAGGTTCCAAGCCACAGAAGGGGGCCGTCCCCCATCACTCCGACCACCACACACATGGGTTTTCTCTTCATCTCTTTTATGTTTTTGTTCTCTCCATTGATGTGTAACTAAACCTCTAACTAGGGGATCAATGTAACCGATTTTGGATAACTCTATGTGAACAATTAGTCTATCTTTTGTTAATCAATTGGGTTTCATTTTGTTTATTGAATTAATTGCTCTATTCTACTTTCTATGATTATGTTGTGACCGCAAGTGATTTGAGTTTTGCAGCTTAGTTTATCTTTGAGATTAGGGTTTAGATGTGGATGACCGTTCCATTTAAATCTGAATCAAAAGCTGAATAAATAAGAAAATTGATGTATGCATGACCGTGCTATGTTAATTTGGCTTAGAGTTTTGTGTAAAATATGGGTTTTGACAATTGCTCATTACATGACCGTGTGTGAGTAATAGGAAGAACCCTAGATCATTATTCTATATTCGTTGCATGACCGTGTGTGAGTATTGGAAAGGATCTTTGAACCTAATTGAATTATCTTGAAAACAAGCCCGTAAACTAGATTGAAGTGTTTAACGAGACTAAGTGTGAGCATTGAGTGTCTAAGAAAGGTGCATCGATTCCCTAGTATTTCTCTCCATATATTCATCCCTTGAGTGATCTTTGATTTAATTTGATTTTAGTCTTTAGTTCAAGTGGTCATAATTTAGGTTAATTTTAGATTTCAACAAAATTCCAAAGAATAGCATTATGCAATTTAGTTTTTCGCATTTAGAGTAATTCTTGCTAGATTAATTGGCTTTGACCGATAGAATCGCCGATCCCAGTGAACGAACTTTCTTAGTAAATTGAACACAGATTTTACTGCATCACCAGTTGGTAGTGGAGATATTTGACGTGTGGGGAATAGATTTCATGGGACCCTTCCCATCCTCACACGGGTTCCTGTACATCTTGGTTGCTGTAGATTATGTCTCAAAGTGGATCGAAGCAATTGCAACCAAGACAAATGATAGTCAAGTGGTGGTGAAGTTTGTCAAGGAGAACATATTCACCAGATTCGGTACACCTTGTGCAATAATAAGTGACGGTGGAAGCCATTTTTGTAACAAGGTATTTGCCTCGTTATTGAAGAAGTATAGTGTCAAACACAAAGTGGCAACCCCGTACCATCCGCATACTTCAGGACAAGTTGAAGTGAGCAACAGGCAGATTAAACAGATCTTAGAGAAGACCGTGCAACCGAATAGAAAAGATTGGTCAATCAAACTTAATGATGCTTTGTGGGCATACAGAACTGCCTACAAAACCCCGATAGATATGAGCCCGTATAGGATAGTCTATGGCAAGGCATGCCATCTTCCGGTGGAGTTGGAGTACAACGCCTATTGGGCTCTGAAGAAACTGAACTTCAATTTAGACAAGGCAGGGGAAGAAAGAAGCTTGAAAATGTGTGAACTTGAGGAGCTCCGGAACAATGCATATGAGAATGCGAAGATATACAAAGAAAGAATGAAGAAGTTACATGACAACAAAATCCTTCGGAAAGAGTTTCATCCTGGAATGCTTGTCTTGTTGTATCAATCGCGATTGAGGTTGTTTCCAGGGAAGCTGAAATCTAAGTGGACTGGCCCCTATAAAGTAACTCAAGTCTTTCCGCATGGAGTTGTGGAAATTGAAAATCTTCGTGACGCTGGAAAATTCAAAGTAAATGGCCATCGACTCAAGCCGTACGTGTGTGTGTCTAAGATAAGAAGTGTTGGTTTCTCCCTGCTCAATGAGCCGTAAGGCTCTTGCGTGTCTCGCCTAGACGTTAAATAAAGTGCTCGGTGGGAGGCAACCCACCCAGGTATTCTCCTTTGACTTTGCTTTTTGTTGGGTCTTAAATTAGTGTTCCCCTTGCTTAAATACAGGTTTGGAGGTGTTGTTTTTATAAAAAAAAAAAAAAATATATATATATATATATATATATTTGCAAGTCAGGTCAACCGCTGTCATGCTCGCAGCGTAACTGGAGCGGCAAGGGAAGCGGTGTATTATGTTCTTGAACCACTGTCACACTGCTGTGGATTAATTAGGAGCGGTCATGACATCGGTAATACCTAGGCAAATCGCTGCCACACCGCTGTTGCAATAGGGAGCGGTAATGGCAGCGATACCTACTGTCCTCAAACCGCTGCCAAACCTCTGTGTATTAATTGGGAGCGGTATTTGCTGGGACGACCGCTGTGGAAGCGCTGTCACAACCGCTGCGCAAGCCACAGCAGTACCAAAGTGAAACGGTGCGTTTCACAATTGATGGTTGGCCATCCAATAGGAGAGGACCGTTGCCCATACCATTGCGGCTTTGGCAGCAGTAATGGTAGCGGTCGTGCCCTAATTATAAAAGGAACAGTTCAGCGAGAGCCTGTCGTTGTCTCCTTTCTTCTCCCTTTCAAAATTTTTTTTCTTCCCTCTTTTTCTCTTTTCAATTCCGGTCACTTCCACCACCAGGTATGAACTTCAACTCTCATTCTATTTTGATTTTATGTTGATTATTGCCTTTTTATTGTGTGTTTCCACTCCCTTCTCCCATGATTTTCTTCACTTGATGTTGTTAGGGTTTATTAGACCAAAAATTGGGGATTTCGGGTTTGGGGTGGTTTTGGCCATTGTATGTGTTGTTTGTTGATTGCATAGGGTGTAGGCAATAGGTGGAAGTGAGTTTGTGCTATAATTTTCAATACTATACACTACAAAAAAAAAATGGTCTTTTCCCGTCGAAAATACGCTTTTCTGATGGGAAAAGGCCGTCGGAGGCCGTCACAAATACGTTTGTCGGAAAAAACCATTTACTGACGAGCCGTCACAAATACTACCATTTCCGACGGCTATGGCTGTCGGAAAAGATAAAAATGTCGTTGGTAATAGTAATTAAGGGTGGACAAAATTACTTGCATTTTTCGACGGCTTTACCGCTATTTCCGACGGCAATAAGCTGTCGGAAATAGTCGAATTATAAAATAAAATAAAAAAAATATAGTGCGACTCTACTTGACAGGTGCCACCTCACCTGACACGCGCCACATCACCCAGCAACGTTAAATCCATGAAACTCATGGGGTTCGAACCCTTGACTTGAATGACAATAAGGGTTACCCTTACCATTTTGCTATAACTTTATATCTGATATGTTTTGCATACTATTTATATATAAGCTATTGATATTTTTGTAAACTATCTAATTAAATATATATTTTTTATACTATTTAAATATAACTATTGAGATATTGTTTTTTAAAATAATATTTTATTGAAATTATTAGAGTTTGTTTTAAAAAATCTGATATAGTGTCACTAAACATAACTAAAAATAACTAAATGTTCTTGTGATTACTAATAATTTTACTATATTTTATATTTAGTTAATTTAGTAAGATGTTTCCATAAAGTAATTCGAATTAAATTTTAGCATTTCCGATGATACTTTTTATGTTGTTAGAAAAGTGAGTAATATTGACGGCTTATTTGACTATTTTTGAAGGCCCAAAAGTAGTCGGAAATGCAGTACTGTTATTTATTATTTTTTTTTATTTCCGACGGCACAAAAAGTCCCACAAGTCATCGGCATAACTCGACAACTTGACACAACCCAAATCAATCTTGTAGATGTCATGTACGAGGGCGTCGTAATGTTCCTTGACATCCCTACGTGACTTTCTACATAGTTGACTGGCGATATTTTGCCATCGGGCAATTTTTCAAGATAAAATTGCTTATAATAAGAGGGAGTTCCTAAAGAATGATGTCAATATCTCACAAATCCCTGCATCATAACCCTGACAAATGTTTTGTGTATTTCTGTTGCATCAAAGTGTTCACTCCTGATTTTTGCACATATATGTCATTGTCCATATAGCAATTTAAGGAAAATCAGGTGTATTAAATGCTTACTACGAAATAGAGTTTATATAATTATTTTATCTAACTTTTTATTTTTCAAGAAAAAATAAATCATGAAATTTTTATTTATACAAATTATTTGAAGAAACTTTATATAAAAATATGTTTTTGACACTTAAAAAAAATTTAATCTTTTCCAAAAAAAAAAAAAATTAATCTTTTCCGACGGCATTTAGCCGTCGGAAAAGACCATTTACCATCGGAAATGTGACTATTTCCGACGGCAATTAGGCCATCGGAAATGTTGGATTACTTTTTCCTCATTTCCAACGGAACAAGACTATTTCCGACAGCACAAAGACTATTTCCGACGGTCATTTGGCCGTCGGAAATGTCGTATCAGATTTTTACTCATTTCCGACGGCACTGATATGGCCGTCGGAAAAGGTACTATTACCGACGGCAATTAGCGCCGTCGGAAATAGTTCGTCACTGATAGGGCTTTTTCTTGTAGTGATAGTTTAGCAATTACATGAGAAGTTATATTTGATATTGTCAAATATTTGTTATTCTATAATCTGTTTGTGTTGTGTTGTGCTGAATGAAAAGAGATGGAATATGTGCAATGTAGGCACAAGGTTTATTGATTTTACATTCAGAATGCTGCTGAAATTTTGTTAATGTAAGGATTCTTATTACATTGATTGGCTTATTTCGTGGACAAACCACATTTTGGGGTTTGATGTGTAAGGGGTTTAGTTGATTGATGAACAAGCTCAAATGCCCTTTCAAGACCTCAAGGTGACAAGCACTCCAAAGGTATATCTCTAGTGCTTATTTTTCTTTGAAGAGATTAGTTGCACACACACACTTAACATACATTGCATATGTGTGCATTCTCTTCACATGTCACATTCCATACTTGCACTTCTTTGTTATATTTTTATGTGTGGATTTGTCCATAGATGAGTTCCGAGCGATTCGGAGACTTATCTATGTGTTTCAGATGATTTCCGAGATATTTGGGACATTCCATGTTTTTATCGGAAACCGAAATTCAATTCCGAGCTTAGAGTGGAAAGTCATGTAATTTTCCATATTTATGATTAAGTCCGGATCTATATTCTGAAGATGGAATCGAATTATGAGTTCTGAGGCCAATTGGATTGAAAATCGCTCGGAACAGAAATCAACTTAGTGTGGCATGAAAGCCACACCAATAGAGGGTTGGCTTGTGAACCCCCGTGCAGCCCACGCCAAATATTTCTCTCTGTCCGCGTTGCACCCACGGCGCACACACGCATTTCAAAGCTATTTATTGTGTGCTTTATGTTACATGTGAGCTTGTTTGTGTTGTGCGTGCATGATGCATGAGTGGAGTTGACTTGACAATTTATTGGACTCTTTGACTTTCTCTCACGTGAGCTCACCTCACAGGATTAATTTAATTTTGATTCATATTCCAAAAGTTGTGCGTTTTGTGTGTTAATATATATATTTACATAAAAACGTGCACCTCTGATTTTGCAAAACCTGATATATATATATATATATATATTCTTCTTGACTTGGTCGCATATCAAGAGAGAAAAAAATATACTTTTGACTTTTTGAGAGAGAAAGAGAGATTCTTGAGAGAGAAAGCACCAAGCTTGCTTCTTTAACTCTCCAAACCCAAAACCCATCATCTTCATGCATCTCTAAGCATCTTTAAAGCATGGGTTTTCTTCAACACACATGGTATGATATGTTGAACACTATTATCTTACATAATTAGTGTTTTTACTTATCAATTTATCTCATTTATTATTTGTATGCTCTAAGAGTAATTTCTACATACAAGATTGAGATTATGTGTTGATTGGGTTTTTTTGTGATAGCTACGTTTTATTGTTTATATGTCATCTAGCTAATTAATCTCATTACATGATTGAGATTGTTTTTTGATAGCTAGGATTTCATGATTGATATATACATCTAGCTAATTAATCTCATTGAAATGTTTGAGAGTGTTTTTGATAGCTATTGTATCTAGGATTGGTTATCCTCTACATAGCTAAGCTTTATGACATGTTATTTAGCTCTTGATATCTAGGATTGTATTTATTGTCATATGATCATCCTAGATAAGCATATAGGGTTACCTAGCTCTATTTGTTCCTTGAATATCATCATATATTCACATAGGCATTTTTATCTCTTCATTGAGAAGTAAGACTTGTGTGGCTTCCGGGATTAGGTTGCCTTTTATCACAAGCAATTGTAAGTCTTGTGTGATGACCGGGATTAGGTCGTACACCGGGATTAGGTGTTCACATAAGCAACTGGACTAGGTTCACTCATACCGGGAGTAGGTAGTGGTAGTGAGTTACATACCGGAATTAGGTTGTAATCTTCATTATCATTAGTGGATTCGAGGTTCGAGTGTGGTGCACTTACCAGCCCGTGGTTTTTCCCGTGAGGGTTTCCACATAAATATCAAGTGTTATTTAAATTCCGCACATATTACACTTGCTATTTTATATTGTCTAGTTTGGGGCATTTTCGTAAATTTGACTAAACGCGAAAATTGGGTAAAATTATTAAAATCTATTCACCCCCCTTCTAGATAGTTTTATACACACCGTGCATTATTTGTTTCAGTTAAATATCACTATCCCATTCGGGTTGGTAACTTGCTTGTTTGCTTGTTTATTAACCAGGTATGGCGAGGACGGTAGTCCGAGGAGGTCGTGTTCCATCGGATCCTAGCAGACGAAGAGAGAAGAGGCCGGTTGAACATCAATTCAAAGGTCATCCAAAGTACAAGGATAGGGTGAAGAAGACTAGGAATTTCATTCTGGAAAGGGGTATAGCTGTGGAGGAATTAGGAGAGACACCGATTCCTGCTACTGTTGAGACCAGAGGATGGGTAGGGTATGTGCGTCGGCCCTGTAATGCCAACATCACCCTAGCCCGAGAGTTCTATGCCAACATGGTGGACGCACAGTATTCTGCACATAGTGTAGTCTTGGTTAGAGGAGTGCCTATGGTGGTCTCTGTGGAGGCGATTAGGGAATATTTTAGCCTACCACCACATGAGATGGTTGAGGCAGCGTACCCGGGCAGGTACGAGTTAGGATGTGCGCTTCGTAGAGAAGGCGGAGCTGGATGGGATGGGCAGAAATTGCTGAGAGGAGATTTGCATCTGGAAACTGTATTCTGGAACCTGTTTATCTCGGCTTCCCTTAAGCCGTCAAGTCATACTAGGGAGATTTCAAGGAAGTATCTCAGATATTGTATTCAATAAAGACGAGGAAATACTATGATGTTGCGAGCTTCATTAAGAAAGAGATCTGAGGTTGTCGGCGACTGCCAGGTTCTACTATGATTTTTCCTTGTTTGATCATGGCCATGTGTGCCGTAGCTGGGATAGTGGTGGATGACGACGCCAGGGATGAGAGGACAGAGCCGGACAGACCACTGACACTTGCCACATGGAACACACAGGCAAGCATTCGTAGCCTACCCACTATTGGTGAATTCCCCGCGCGTAAGAGACGTCGGGCAGGTGAGGCCGATGATGATGATGAGCCTTTGGATGATGTAGACCATCAGATTTTGGAGGAGCAGACTCAGAGAGATTCAGGAGCTGGGTCGTCAAAGTAGAGACCTGAGTGGGTAGAGTACATGCTATCAACGATGAAGGGCTATGTAGATATAGGGATAGCGGGATTGAGGACTAAGATGATCTCCCAGCTGAGCACTATGCAGGTTTCGATTGATGAGATCCGTCAGGCCACAGTCCGGGCAGCCCAGCCCAGCCCAGCCACAGCATGGAGATGATAGATTTGCACCTGGCCCGAGCCAGCAGCGAGATGATAGTTGCTAGAGGCACTGTAGACGGACCTGAGTCTACACAAGGATATGTTTCTTTTCTTTATTTTCTTTATTTCCTTTATTTTTCTTTATTTTCTTTTGTTTTAAATTGTGGTATTCAGGATTTTCTTTGAATTCAGTTTATTATGATAACTTTCTGCTATTTTATTTTGTGTCCTTATTGCTCTGCCTTGGCCTTTTTCCTATTTGTCTTGTGCTTTGATGTCATAACATTGAGGACAATGTTGGATTTAGGTTTGGGGGTGCGATAGTTTATTTTTGAGTCAAAATTTTTGTTTTGTTTTGTTTTGTTTTTAGGGTCTGTCGTTCCTGCGTCTTTCGAGACTAGACACTTCTGTTAGGATTATGCTCAATAGCAAGAGTGTAATATTGTAATTGACAATCTTTTCATATTAATAAAGTGATTTCTGGTTTAACAAATCTTATAGCATTTATAGTTTAATATTATAATTGTCAAAGTAAATAATCATAAGGTCAAAAGACTATGAGAAAAGAAGAATTGTTCGTACATCTGGATATGTATGAGGTAGACACAATTCTTTAGTTAGTCTTGAATAATGTTCACAACTTAAGTTAAAGGTTGGACAACTTTATCTTGTTAAAGTTGTAGAATTAGCATTTGAGTGGGATCAAATGAGTTATGATGAGTCTGAAATCATCGAAGGGTCTTCGAGTAAAAGAATCTAGTGCACTGGGTGCATTGAATAGGATCACAATGAAATACTTTATCTAGAACTGTCCGTAGATAAAAGTTTTTTCATTATCAGGACAATCAGAGAGTCTATCTTAATCCTGAGATAAATGATGGACTTATGGTTGCAAGTGTTATCATTTGAGTTATCAATGAGTACGATTATATAGCATAGTCTATCCTCGATAGTTTGGTGGTATTCATTTGTTAATCGATAGAGGACTTCATTTATAGATATGGACATCGTGGCTCCATTTATCGAATGAGAGTAGAATATCATCATATGGATGTTTTGAGGTATTGGATATTGAATCTTAACGTTAAGTTTTCGGTAGAGTCTATTGAAACATGGCTTCTGGACAAGTCAAAATATCCAAGTTTAAAATGTGGTCATATGAGTAAATATGGTAACTTGGAGAGCTATAGGCGGTCTATGAGCTCTTGGCGATTACTGATATTCATCACGAGGATACACCATCTCCAATAAGATTGTCTAGGGTACGAATGAGAAATATTTACTTATTCTATCTTTATTTAAGAGTTCAATTTTAACTCATTTTTTAGCTCTTTAGTGGAATGAGTTAAAATTAATAGATCAGACCTAAGTGAATCATTTGTTGATTGTGATTAGGTTATGTCTATTGAAGCTTAAATTTAGATAGCCCGCCAAGATCCCCAATCCATACGGACTTGCATGGATCACTTGATATATTCTACCGGACCAATTTATGGGTCCATCTAGAATTGTATTTAATATATTAAGAATATAATTTGCACATTATTTATTTAATAGACTGATCAATTATATTAATATATTAATGAAAGGCATGTGGGCTTGTTTTTTTTAGTAAGAATGGGTCTGGTTCACATGTGGGCTTTTTAATTAAAGTCTAATGGATTAAATAAAATAAGAAAATAATATTAAGCCCATATATGTATGAGGTGGGCGGCAAGACTAGTCTTGTAGTCTAAAATATTATTTTATTTTATTGATTGATTAAATGGAAATTAATTAATTTGTTAGTTAATCATTTAATTGAGAATCAAAATCTTTTTCTGATCAGGAAATATGTTTCCTAGAGTTATACTATTGGTAGTAGTATATTAAAAATAAAAGACTTATTTGGTAAGAAGATAAATAATAAGGTTTATTTATCTAATCAAATAAGGAAGTCTTTTAATAAGTCATAATAGGATTAAACACTAATGAGTTGTATTAGGGTTAGGATTCTAAGGTTGATAGGAATTAGGGTAAAGCACAAATCCTCTTTGGGAGAGAATTCGGCCAACCCTAAATCCTAAAACAAGAGAATTCGGCCAACCCTAATAACACTATATGAAGATTTCGGCCACCCTATATATTTGATAGGATAGCATTCGGCCACCTGTTTTCTTCTTCTCCTAGCTTGAGTGAATTATTTCTTTTGCTTAGAAAAATAATTCATACGCTAGACAAGTGTTAAATTCGGCCAAGAGAGAAATAGAGAAAGGGAGTTCTAATTTCGATAGTGCACTTGTAAGCTTGAATATCAAAAAGCTTTGTGCACAACTTTGAATTAGGTTCACGCGAGTTTCAATCTTAACGGTTGTTAAATTCAAAAGTGACCGGAACATACTTTCTAGTTTCTTGGATTTTATTGTGACTAACGATCAAGAGGAGAGATTTTTTCTTCCATCCTTAGGTACGCATTTCAAAGAAAGAGAGACCACGCTCCTAGGTGATTCACGTTCGTGATAGGATTGGAAGATCTTGCGGATTACCATCGACGCAAAGTCAATTGGATCACACGACAAAAGGTATTCTACTTTTTAGTATATATATATGTTTAATTAATTTAAGGGTTAAGGTTCATAATATGAAAAAATTTTAAACTATACTAAACTCAATTTTAGTCTCACTTCCGCTGCGTGACCGTATTTTTTTCCTACAACTTCAATGTGTGCCTTAGAGATGATGTGCATTAATCAATGAGTTTACACTAACATCTTGCCATTTAGGGTAATGCATTGCATTTTTCAAAATTATGACATGCTTTTGACATGATAATGGATAGAATGCTGAGTTGAATTGCCATGATTAATAGTGGAGACTACCCTTGTGAGTTCACTAAGCCAAAAAGCGTACATAAATAACATACTTTGAGGGTCATGTTGTTTCTACTCTTTAAACACTCAGTAGGTTCTTAGCATTAGATTCGATCTCTATAGGTTGTACATTGAGCATTATAGAACGATCATCATAAAAGATTTCGCATGTTGCATTTTGATCTTGAGTAAGTCGAATCAGTGGAAGTGATATAGACTATGTGTGCTTTAAGCTACTTAAAAGGCCTTAAATATTTCCTACCTATATGTGTGTGCTCCATAGCCCTGTTTGAAGCCAAACACTGATTGCCTTTTTTTTTTCTTTCTTCACCACATTAACTGTAACCCAAATAAGCCAATGATTTAGCCATACCTTATAGCTTGGGATCATACTTTGAGAAAGGTGAAGAGGATGTACTATTTTTGCACGTGACTGTGTGCATAAATTGCTGCTAAAATCAAGGAAACAAAGAGCTGCATTCAATCCAAAAAGTTCTGAAGCTGAAAATAACACAATAGATGTAATCTCTGATTCATTAAAAAAAAAATGTGTTGATAGAATCAGAGAATAGAATGTAAAGGGGTGTGATAAAGTCAAATGAAGACTACAAGTTTGAATCTATTCAAAGAAGATGGCAAAAAGGGAGAAAGGAAAATTTTGAGGAATTAATTAATAAGTGGTGACATTCCACTTGAAAAGGAGACCACGAGACTTGTGCGAAGCCGAAAGGGTAATAGAAGACTCTTATGGTATGATCCTAGGTTTTTGAATTCCAATTTTCCGTTCTTTCTTAACCCTCACCCAATGGCCCCATTACAACCTGAATGAAGTCTACTTGATCTGCTGGTTATCCTTGCTATGATAGTAGAATTGTGATGTGTGATTATCTTGTTCATAATGTTCGATTCGTTTCATGAGATCTTTTGCATACAAATCAAGCGTTCCTTCAATGTTATATCTATATGCAATAATAATTTAAATTTTTCTTATGCATAACTTCCAATCGCATATGCTTGATGAGTGATTTTACCTAGGTTCTATGAGAATTAATGAGTAATATCTTATGAGAATTAGAGTCGAGGAAAATTATATCTATGGCTTTTTGATGATGTGTCCTGGAAGTTAGAATGTTTTGAGCTTAGGCTTTTCAATTCAAATTGAGCAATGCTTTCAGACTTGTGACTTAATATTAGTCTTTACTTATTGGCTTTTGTATGCATTGTCTCAACATGGGCACATATTGTTGTATTTTGGATGACTGGTTGTCACAGGATATGTTTGTGGGTGTCATAGCTGTAAACCCTCAGGAGATAAAACTCCTCCTACTAGGGACACCTAGAGGTTTAAAGGCTTGTAGCATGTGCCCAATGCTATCGTGTTCCCTACGAAAGTGGCTTTGTTAGGTTTTATATTTTCTAGTTTAGTTTTTAGGTTTTGTTTTCTTAGTTTTGCTCGAGGGCTAGCAAAAGATAGGTTTGGGGGTATTTGATTGGTCATTTATTGTATATGTTTTTGATCCCCATTCCTCCAATCAATTGCTTGTTTCTCGGGTCTTTTTGGGATTTAATTTGTGTGTTTGAGCATTTTCAAGATTTTGGATCCAGCTGAATAATTTGAAGAATATCAGGCAAAAAGTGCTATTTTAGAAGATTCTAGGGACTTTCTTGCAAAAGGCCAAAAAGTGTTGTCAAAACCGCTCCTAATTAATTGGCAGCGGGTCAGCAGTGTTCCAACATCAGTGGTGTTTGCTGCCTTGACCGCTGCAGGACCGCTCTCAATACGGCAGTGGTTGTCCGTAATGCGTCAAGACCTCTGCCCATACTGCTGCGGCTTTGGCAGCGGTAATGGCAGCGGTTTGGCTTCTCCGTCTTAAAAAGGGAGTCTTTTCACGTCTGGGATCTGGGAGCTGTATATATAGAGAGATTAATAGGTTTTTCTCTCTCGGCTGGCACTTCTCGCTCTCTTTCAGATACACAACAACTCATCCCACAATTCCCTCATTCATCTTACTCATAGAAGATTCGAAGACGAAGGAGATTCCAACATCGAGGATTTGAAGAATTTGTTGAAGCTTTTCAATGGGTTTTATCTTTTCTCCCTCTTGTTTCTTTGTTTCTGATATGTGTAACTAACTCCATATTAGGAAGTCAATGTGAACCTCTATGAATACTTTTTGTTAGAATTGATTATATTTTCTTAATTCAAGTTTTGATTCATTCAATTCATTCTAGATCATAATTCTTTTTTCTTGTTGATGCATAGTTTTATGCTAGGTATGAATTTAGGGTTTTTGATGATTTAATGGTTGAGATGCTCGTGGGTTTCACCATTCTCAACCAATCTTTAATTGAATGGATAAAATTATTAACCCTAAGTGTTTGGACGTAATTTTGGTTCACTTGTTCTTTCGCTTAATGGGTTTTTGGTTGTAATTTATATCTCAAGTTTTTGAAGTAAATTAAATTATAATTGAGAACACTTGATTCATTCCATTATCATATGGTAATAATCATAAATAAGATAAGAACGAACCCTTAACTGGATTAACATCTTTTATCAAAATCAATTCGAAGCATTGAGTAAACGTAGTTGGGGAGCATTGATGACCTAGTCCTCTTACCTCTTGATCACATTCACATATTCTTATTAATTGTTTTCTTAGATAATTCTGTTCTAAACCAATCATTCAATCAATTAATCAATCAAAATCTCTTGGATACTGTTAATTGCTTAGCTTTAATTAGAACTAGTTTAATCAGTAAATCACTTTTCCTCGTGGGAACGATCCCTACTTGTCGCTGTACTTATCTCACGATTCGTGCACTTGCGAGTTAGGTTTTTATAACACGATTTTACACATCAGCGGTCAAATAAAGCAAGCTACTAATCATGCCACGATATAACGTTTGTTCCACACTTTTACCACTCGCATCCTTGCTTAGCTTCAAAGTGGTACTCATGGGTGTATTACAATGTTTGGCATTTTCAAGACCAAACTTCTTTACTAGTTTTTTGGCATATTTAGCTTGGGATATAAAAATCTCATCATTTAATTGCCTAATTTGCAAACCTAGGAAGTAACTAAGCTTACCAACAAGACTCATCTCAAATTCATGAGACATGACATCAACAAATTGTTGGACTTTGGTGTTGTTGGTTGAGCCAAATACAATGTCATCAACATAGATTTGAGCTATAAATAACTCATCTTCGTTTCTCTTGATGAACAAGGTCTTGTCAACACTACCTCTTGTGTAGTCATTGTCAACAAGAAATTGATTGAGGCGCTCATACCAAGCCTTCGGTGCTTGTTTCAACCTATACAAAGTCTTTTTGAGGCGATAGACATGGTTGGGGTGGTGAGCATCCACAAACCCCTTGGGTTGTTCAACAAACACTTCCTCTTGCAAGAAGCCATTGAGAAAGGCACTCTTGACATCCATTTGGTGTAATTTGAACTTGTGAATACACGAGATGGACAAGAGAAGCCTAATGGACTCTAAACGGGCAACGGGAGCAAATGTCTCCTTAAAGTCGATTAATTTGAGAGTACCCTTGTGCTACAAGTTTAGCCTTGTTCCGCACTATGTTGCCATCCTCATCGGATTTGTTCCTATAAATCCACTTAGTGCCTATGACATGTGTCCTTTTAGGCCAAGGAACTAGAGTCCAAACCTCATTCCTTTCGAATTGGTTTAGCTCTTCTTGCATGGCAAGAACCCAAAATTCATCATCTAAGGCTTCATCAATCTTTTTGGGTTCTATTTGAGAGGTGTAGCATGTGTAGCTAATTAGATTAGCAATTTGACGCCTAGTCCTAACACCCTCATTTACCTCTCCAATGATGTCATTCTTATCATGGAGTTGTCTAACCCATGGAGCGGGTTCTTTAGAGTTCAAGAGAAGAACTCTATCAATAGGTTGTGTCCTTATAATCACCATTGGACGACCCAACATTGGGAGACTCCACAACCTTCTCCGAAGGAGAATCATCATCTAAAACTACCTCCTCCTTATGGTTACTAGACTTAAGCCTTTCATCATCAAATACAACATTGGATGATTCCATGACACTTAGAGTCTTTAAATTAAAAACTCTATAGGCTCTACTATTTAAGGCATAGCCAATAAAGATACCTTCATCACTCTTAGCATCAAATTTGCCAAGTTGATCACGGTCATTTAAAATGTAGCATTTGCTTCCAAAGGAGTGAAAGTAGTTAACATTTGGCCTTTTTCCTTTCCATAGCTCATAGGAAGTATTTCTAGTTCCGGGCCTTAGGAAAACTCTATTTCCTATATAGCAAGCCGTATAGACGGCTTCGGCCCATAGGTTCTTAGGGACATTGTTGCTAAGCAACATCACACGGGCCATCTCTTGAAGGACCATATTCTTCCTCTCAACAACTCCATTTTGTTGAGGTGTCCTAGGAGCCGAAAACTCATGGGAGATGCCTAGACCATTACAATAGGTTTCAAATATGGCATTCTCAAATTCCCTCCCATGGTCACTTCTAATCCGTTTTATGCTTTTAATGTTAGAGTTCATTTCATTTTGAATTTTATTACAAAGCATTTTAAATTTATCAAATGTTTCGGATTTTTCTCTAAGAAAATATGTCCATGTGAACCTAGAGAAATCATCAACACAAACAAAGATGTATCTCTTTCCACCTAAACTCTTGCTTTGAATAGGACTCATTAGATCCATGTGGAGAAGCTCTAGGGGCTCCTTGGTGGAGAGATACTTGCCCTTTTTGTGCATGCTTTTGGTTTATTTTCCTTGTTGGCAAGGTCCACAAACACCATTGGCTTTCTTCCCAAGCTTAGGGAGGCCACGCACACAATTGAACTTTCCAAGGGTTCGTAAATCCCTAAAGTTCATGTGGCCAAGTCTTTCATGCCACAACTCTATTTGCTCATCCATGGACACATTGTTTGAGACTATTCTAGCTTCAAGACAATAATAATTGTCACTAGATCTCATTCCTTTCAACAAGGTTTGTTTATCGGGCTTTAGGATTGAGCAATCATTTTTACTAAACATGACGGAATATCCTTCATCACTAAGATGAGAAATGCTTATTAAATTGACTTTCAAGCCATCAACAAACAAAGCATTAGATAAGGAGGGTAAATGGGGAACGGAAATGGTTCATTTCCCTACAACTTTCTTTTTGGATCCATCACCAAAAGTGACATATCCTCCTTCCTCCATAGCAAGAGTCTCGAAGAAACTTTTGTTTTCCGTCATGTGCCTAGAGCACCCACTATCTAAATACCAAAAATTAGAAGAATTTGCCTTCAAGGCTATTTGAGCAATATGGCAAACATTTTCATTCTTTCTAATCCACCTAGAAACAATATTAGCTTTCTTAGTGGTCTTTGGTATATGGGCTTTAGTTATCCTAGGATCATGCACATCAATTTTATCATTCCTAGGAACATGCATCTTGGCTCTATTCTTTCTCTTTTCAATCATGCTTCGTGTTCTACACATTTTAATATATCCAAAACAATTTGGTCTAATATGACCATCAAATCCACAAAAATGACATATAGGAATAAAATAAGGAATCATACCTTATCCTTGTGCATGCATGGGAGCTTGTCCATGTCTTTGTGATTGAGTGGGTTCAATCCATCTTTATTGTTGAACCGGTCTAACTTGCTTCCTAGCTTGAGATTGCGTGATTGGTCTCTTTCCTTTGTGAGCCAATAGTGGAGGAATGTTGGCTTGAGGGACCCTAGAGGGTTGAGTTAGAGATTGCCTTCTTGGCACCAACTTCACTTGTGCATTCTTGAACATTGTCCTAGTTCTAACTTCTTCATAGGAGTTTGCACGAATGAAGCTTCTTCGTTCCCCAAACTCTTGACAAACACGGTCTTGTTAGAGGTTGAGATCTTCTTGCCATCTTCATACCCAAGACCCCTCTTGTCACACGGACTCTTTCCAACACCAGGTATATGGTCAAGCTTCTTGGTGCTAGAATCCATCCTAGTCATAGACTCTTTTACTTCTTCAAGCTCCATCTTAAGCCCTTCTTCATTCCTCTTAGATAAGTCTAACTCCATACTTAGCTTATCTTCAATTTTCTTCAGTCTTTCCACTTGTTCACTTAAGTGGTCATTATGAGATGAAAGTTCAAGATTTTCTTTTCTCAATCTTTGAATCTTTCTCGTGCTCTTGATTGCTAAATCATTAAACTCGGCATGGTATTTAGCAAGCACCTTTTTCTCCACAAATCCATTTATGGAGTTAGAAGAGGAATCACTTTCATCTTCACTTGAGTCATTTTCTTCTTGACTCTCTTCCTCTCTTTCACTAGCACTTTTGCTTTTGTGAAAGGAGGCAAAAGCTAGTAGGAGGTTAGCCATGAGCTCTTTATCATCCGAAGACTCATCTCCGTTATTGGAGTCATCACTACTTCCACTCCAAGTGGCGGCCATCACTTTTCCCTTTTTCTTCTCATTGTGATTTGCACATTTGGGGGCAAAGTGACCTATCCCACCACACTCAAAGCATCGGACCCCTTTCCTTTCAGTCTTCTCTTTCCTTGGCTCAAACTTGTTGTAGGAACCCTTTTTCTTGAAGTTTTGACCTTTGGAACCAAAGTCGTTTTTCCCGAACTTCATCCGAGTCATTCTTCTTTGCCTCCTTTTCATCCTTGGAGGCTTTCAAAGCAATTCCTTTTTGCTTTTTAGGAGGTGTGGAGATACGACCCTTCCTAGACTCATAAGCTAGAAGTCTCCCAATCACCTCACTCGGCTTCATATCCTTATATCCACTATTTTGTTCTAAAGCCGTTACCTTAGATTCAAACCTATCGGGGAGAGATCTCATAATCTTTTGCTTGATTCTCTTATCCGAATACGGGTCACCAAGTTGATGACTTTGGTTGACTATGTCCATCAACTTGATCTCGAAGTTGTTGAAGCACTCATTCTCCTCCATTTTAAGCATTTCGAATTGAGTTTGGAGGACTTGAAGCTTGGAGTCCTTCACCACTTCGGTTCCTTCATGTGCAATCTCTAGGATGTCCCATGCCTCCTTAGCTATCCTAGTATTTTGAATCAATTTATATTGATTTTCGTCCATTGCACATAGGATGGCATGCATCGCCTTCCTATTCCATTTTGATGCCTCAAACTCTTACGCGTTCCATTGCGCCTTAGGCTTGAGCACATCCTTTCCTCCACCCGTAGGAGTTATCATGGGTGATGTGTAGCCGTCTTCAACCGCCATCCAAGCTCGATCATGGATTTGACATATGTACGACTCTATCTTGCCTTTCCAAGAGGCATAATTCAACCCGGTAAGAAGCGGAGGCCTTGTGCTAGAAGCACCCTCGTTGCCACCACCATTTCCATCGTTTCCACTCATAGTGTTTATGAATGAATGAAATGAATGCAAATGTATGAATGATCAAAAATCACAAAAAATGCAAAACACTTTATTTTTGTGTGCATTCTCTTCACATGTCACATTTCACACTTGCACTTTTGTATTGTATCTTGTTGTGTGTTTGTGTGTCGTGTAATTCCTTTCCATTTATGTGATCGGAAACATCCGCGCTTGCACGATGGTGTGCATGTCTTAGCGCGATGATTGACCACTTGAGAAGGTCTCATTCTTCTCTTGGATTAGAGTTTGATTTGTGTTAATCGCCAAAAATGGCAGGGATCAAAGAAGAATTTTCCATCCAGGGTCCAGATTGAGAAGCAGGATTCAGCTACCTCCTAGAGAAAATCTAGACCCCGAATATCCTCGTACATTTCCAACCTATCCAAACTAGGGTCAAGGACGTTAATACTCCTGTGTAAACAAGCAACTCAGAAGACCAGGTCCTAAGGACCTCGCTACTACATAGACCGGGTACCCCGATACTATATCGTTTTGATACCTCGATACAGCGCCAATTGGTACCCCGGTACCTTGACATACTGATACCTCAACCCGGTAAAAGCCTAGCTACCTCGTCCTCCCACAGGATCAATGGGCTATATACTCAAAATATCAAGAAGAGCAGAACACAAAGATAAGTCTAACGCGCTTAAGAGGCTGCCTAAAACGACAATAAAACGCCATCGTTCAGGTCAAGTAAAGAGATGTGTACGTTCCTGCCACCAAGAGTCCTATTCGAACTGGGAGTCAACTCCCATACAATTTGCCAGAGAAAGAATTGCTCGATTCTAGAGATCAAATCCCACGAAAATTTCTCTTATTGCCAAGGAAAGTCTTATAATTGCCAAAACCCAAGACCGAAACTATAGGAGTGCATGGCAAGAAACGAGACCTATATATATGACGCATTCGAACTGGTTCTACAAATGTCACTACAAATCAACCTATTCTACCTCGGTTATGCTAGAGGGATGCGCGAGTCTGGTGACCCTATTGCAAGTGCACAAGTCGTTGGACTAGTGTAGTGAGCAAGTAAGGGTATCGTTCCCACGAAGAATTAGCAATATTTTTACGCCTAAGTAGCAATTCTCTACAATTTCCAAACTATGCTAATAAAGGTCTAATTAAATTATCAAAATGATTAACGCATTAACTATGCTAATATTGAAATTGGCTAAGTAACAATTACCACTAATTGATTTAAATTCTAGGTTAAAAGTTGTTAGGGAATCGATTCATTCTAGTATTAACCTAAATACTAATCAACCATTCTTTAAGCTCAATCACAATTCCCTAACATGCATCTATTCATATGAAATTATAAGCATTAAACCTCAACTCCAATCATAATCTAAGGCTAGAAAAGTGATTAGAGGAGATTTACTCAAGGTGTTAGTAGAGATTTACAAGTTAGTAATCTCTACAACATAGATGGCATAAGAGGTATATGCAATAAATGGTCTTAAGCATACAAGTTCATCAAGTTATTGTGCATTAATGAAGGATTGGTAGTTGCAACTACCACTCATACATGAATTAAAAGGCACATGCATAACTTGAGAAGGTGATATCAATATGATTGATTATATGGCAAGGTTAATACAAGAATTACATCTAATCCCCTAACAAGGAGGATTTAGTTACACATAGAGTCAAAGTTACAAAGAAATGTAAACAAAGGAAACATCACCAATCGAAATTCTTGTGAAGTGGAAATGATCCTCTTTGCAAACCAAGAAACAAACTCTTCTAAGGCAACTTGAAGTAATCACACAAAGGAACCAAAATATGGGTGTTTGGTTGCCTAGAAAGTAGCTAAGAAAGCTATCTTGACTTTTCTACAACTATCTAACGAAACCTTCCCTATTGATTTCCCAAAAACTCTATGTTACTTCTCCAAATTCTTTGTATTTTCTCTATCTACTTCTAACTAAAAATTGTCTATCTTCTCCCTTTTTTCTAAGTGTGTTGGTTGAGAGTATTCATAGAGACATCCCCTTTATTTCTCTGTGCATTCTCGATGGTGTGGGACTCTCAAGGACATTAGGTGGCAAAAAGGAGTCATTTGATTGGCTTTGAGGTGAGATTCAATCCACTTGCAGCTCGACAGTGTGCTCATCGGGTATGTGCGGCGGCTTTGTTCCCGCGGCATGAATCCGCCAGGCTTGTATTTTCTTTCTTCGCGAACTTGTTCCGAGGGACTTGTCTCTCCGTGAATCATGCCTGAACTCGTCAGAATTGCCGCGGGTTTGTACGGCGAGACTATTCCAGCAAGGCAAAGAGTCTAAGCTCACCGGACACTTTGAGGTGCATCCCTGCGGCTTCATTCTAGCTGGGCAGAGTGTCTGAGCTCCCTGGACAATGTTGCGTGTGCCGCGGCTTTGTGCGGCGGGACATGTCCTGCCGACCAGGATACATGAACCCGCTGGGCTTGCTCTTCTTCTACTTTCTGCCTCATTTGCCCTCTTTTCCTTTCTTTGGACCAAAATGCCCCTAAAACGCCTGAGTTACCTGAAAAGACTTATTTACAACATTAAATACATAAAATGCTCGGAAAACGGTTACAAAAACCAAGTAAAGGGGCGCTTAAATGTGAACATTTAGCGTGCGATCAAACCCATAAACCTGACTTTTTCTCATCCTCGAGCAAACTATAAATGCTAAAAATTAACTAAAAGCAACATCCAACTATGTACTGAATATACAACGCACACTAAAACGTTTCCGAGAGCCAATTTACAAACATGCTAAAAGATGTGATTAGTTAGGAAATAAACATGCGAAAACCTCTGGTTAGATGCTAGCACAATTACATCCCTCGAAAACACACAACAAGGTGTATCCCACACTTTAAGTACCTAGCTTCAAAAACAAAGCACTCAAAAGCAAGAACTCAATTCGCCTTGACTCTATCCTTACCGGATTTCATTCTGATTTTCTCTTAGAACCTAAGTTGCTCTCAAATAACATATGCGAGTGAAAATATATATATATAAATCAAATGTAATGCATACGTAATCCAAATTAAAGCACAACTTGTGGAAACTGTTTCATGAATGAATTGATATGCCACAAACGTGGAAAGAGCATGCTCAACTCGAATTCCCTAGTTAGACTTCCTAAAAGATCAACTAGGTCTTTCCATGGTTGTAACGGGGCCATATGGTGATATGGAAAAATCACTGGAATTCTGAAGTATTTGATCAACCTTGTGATTTCGCTTCCTTAGCTCAATATCAAAATGTTTCTAAGCGTCTAGGCTAAAATTCCATTTTCTTTTCTTCTAATTAGTACACGGATTCAAACACTTATAAATAAGTATCGTGGCTAAATTATTTATTCCATTTTTTTTTTTACAAGTGTCCATAATTTGCACAACTATCTATCATCGCCTGAGTACACGTTATTCACAGAATTTTGAGCTATCCTAATGCCATGCATACTCCTTGATCAAAATACAACATCATTCCAAGTGATATATATGGGTATATGGGTGTGATGGAAAGAACGGTTTGTGTTTGGCCTCAAAATTGGCAATTGGAGCACACATCACAATATGGTCAGTGTTTGGTCATTTATAGCTAAGCACACATGCCTAGAATCATTTCCAGAAGTCTATCTAACGAGGGAATACAAGTCTGACAAGCAGTCCACAATTTTATTGTTCATGGCATCCAATTATGCAAATGAGATCATGTATCAATTGGAAAAGTGTTTACCCTCATAAGGTGAAAATTTAGGCTCTGTTCCTTACGGTAAGTCTCCACTATTGGTTAATGAAATCTTGCGCTCAGTTCTATTCACTAGGCAAAAGAGAAAGGGACTATTACACCATGTGCAATGTCATCTCGAAATGCCATTGTGATAGCTACAATTTAGTGATCAATGCATGCACAATTCCTTAATCAATCACATACATCTTAGCATCTTATTTAAACACATATGTTCCCTTGGCTCAATCGGAAAGTTTTTGGAATTTTTTTTTGTTTTTACACAATTCAACTAAGGAAAACAATATATACAAGACGCTATATACAATATATACAATCATGTGAAGGATTGGAAAAATGTTAATGTGCCCACACCCCCAAACCTAAACTCGACATTGTCCCCAATGTTGGCACACGGAAGACAATAAAAGAGCTCGTCGGTTTGGTTGTTTGGCCAACAAACAACTTCCCAATCTCGTGCAAAAAGGAACCTATATGTACAAACACATGATATCCTATCCATCCATGCACACTACATTCAAAATATCCTATTCAACTTGATAGTATCATCCTAGGCACTATCAATCAACCACACAAAAATTTCCACACTTAGATCTAAACATGTTACTAACTACGAAAATTATATGCAAGTAAGCACTATATATATAATAATGAAACTAAAAATACTGTAAATACAACCCAAAAGCAAGTACTGGGTATACAAAAATGCGGAATAATGCTTCGCCCACAAAAATCCATGCGGAGTACCAATCCTCATAAATCGAAATGTCATCGTCACAAATAAAAATGTTCCCGTCACTAGTGTAACTGGTGCTACTGCTGGTGCTGGAGATGTCACTGCTGCTGCTAGGGTCTAAAGGGGTGAACTGAACTCCTCGAATGGAGTAATGGAAAATAGGCTCAGACGGAGGTGGTAGTCCTACGTATGGAACTATGCTCGTCAGGGACTCGGGCTCCTCCACAATGTACTCCACCAGATGAGTACTCGTCTCCTCGTATTCATCCAGAAAAAGCTCGATGCTCACCACATGCGATCCCACATACTCCACATGCTCCATAAACTCAGGTACCTGCTCCTGGAATGGCTTCTGATCCTTCATCCTTTCCGGATACAGTCCTCACATCTGGTCAGGTAGACTTCTCTCTAACTCCGGTCTCGTTATCACCTGCTCTAAAACCTTCTGCTCATCATATAGTAAGTCCATGAAGATGACGTTCTGCTGATATAGGTCTAGCGGAGCCATGGGACTGAAAAATAAATCATTAAAGTCAATAAAAAGGTAGGGGTTAGGTATACCTGTCTCTAAAATGGTCGGAATAGCTGATGTCTCGACTATGGCAGGTGGCTCCTCGTGCTTATGCTTCTGACGGCGCTCCTGCTCCTGATCACCAGACTACTCGCTATTGGCCTCCGAAGGCTGCTCTAGCTGGTTTCCTGCCAAGTGCGCGACTACCTTCGTCTAATCCTTCACCTGCTTCGCGAGGCGGCGTATAGTCTGTGCCAAAGTGGCATTGGAATCCACCAAGTCCTTATGGGACTGCATCATACTCTTCGCCCAAGCCGGCATGTCATCCTCTCTCTTTAACTCTAACTCCTCAGAATCGCTATCCTCAACTCCTAAATCAAATTCCTTAGCTTGAGCCTGAACATCTAATCTCTCCCGCTCTCTCATCGAAATTGACCTACACTGGGCCAACCATTGCTCCCTCTACTCCCTTACACTGAGGAGTCGCTCTATCCCTAGCTTGCTTTCGGTAGCCTCATTGTAGGCTCTCCTACCTACGGTCCCCAAGGGAGTCAGAAGCCCATCTGATGGCAAGTCTACCCGAATACCTGCCTTCCGAGCAAAGTGGGTGATAAGGCAAGGAAAAATGAGGCTCAGATTGCATCTCTGCCCAGACTTTGCTATCCATCTCACTATGGTGCGCCCAACATCAAACTCCAACTTGTTTATCATTTGGTAAAGCATGATGGCTATGTGGCTCTTCAAGTCTATCCGGTGGCTGCTGGGAATGAGCGAATAACTGAAATATACACTCCAAAAGTGCTCCTCAAATCCCAACTCTCTCTGATGGACCTTGCGGTCCTTGCCTTCCCAGGGAATGTCTTCTATCCTTGTGAGAGCTATACCGAACTGTCGATCATACTGCTCGAAGAGGGCATTGGGCGCATACCTTTCCTCCCACTGAGGGTAGCTCTAAGTGTGGAGGTATTCATTTATCTATGCCGCAGTCATAGAGATCGACTTCCTTCGGATCACAACCGGAGCTCCATTCTCGAATTCGTTCGGATCTATAGCAGCGTAGAACTCTTGAACAATCTTCCGGTTGGCCCTCTTTGGATACGAGACATAGGACTCACACTTCCTTCTATGAATTTCGTCGAAGATCACCGTTTGCCCTAACTCATCGAAGTTCACATCCCTCTTGATGATCATAGGTCGCCTAGTGGTGCCTTCAAGCCTCTCCCTAAATATCTCGTCTGCTGTCCTCTCTGGGCGTGCGGACTTTTCCTTCCCCTTTCGGGATGAATCCCCTTGCTCAATTATGGAAGATTTCCTCTTCGGTGCCATCTGTTGTTAGAGCAAAGAAAACGCAAACAACAACTCCAAACAAGTAAGCGTTTGGAAGTGACAACATTTCAAAACTACATTTTATCTAAATACATCCTACATGAAACAAATTAACGGTGTGTAAACTAATATTAATCGGGAGGGGGGGGTGAATAGATTTTAATTGTTACTACCCAATTTTCGCATGTATGTCAATATTACGAAAATGCCCCTAACTAGTCAATATAAATACCAAGTGTAATAAGTGCGGAATTATAAATGACACAAGATATTTACGTGGAAACCCTTACGGGAAAAACCACGAGCTTTTATGTGCGCCACACACGAACCTCGAATCCACTAATTGAAATGATTACAACCTAATCCCGGTTTAATGATCTAATCCCGATCAATAGTAATCACCACTACCTAATCCCGGTATAAGTGAACCTAGTTCGATTGCTTGTGATTTAAGCTACCTAATCCCGATAGCAACACAAGACTTAATTCTCTAAGAACATATTACAACCTAAGTGAATATATAAAATATCCAAAATGCAATTTAGAGCTAGGTTACTCTATATGCTTATCTAGAATGATGATTTTGCAATAAATTCAATCCTAGATATTAAAAGCTAGATGACATGTCAAATAGCTTAGCTAAACATAGATTATAAAAACCTAGATAGCTATCAAAATACAACACTCAATAATGTCAATACAACAATCTCTATTTTGTATCTAGATATATTCTAAGAGCATACAAATAATATAAGAGATGTCACTGATAAATAAAACACTAATTATATATGATAATAGTGAAGAACTTACCAAAGAAAGTGAGTTGACCAAAACCCATGCAAGCAAGCATCCTAACTATGCTAGAAAATGCTTAGATGATAATTTGATGCATATGAGAATAGGTTTTGAGTGTTAAGAAAGTGTTCTTGATTTAATTTTCTCTCAAATGTCTCTCTTTGAAGTTTAGGGTTCTTAGAGTTAAAGAACATTAATTCTGAAAATGAGAAAGTGTGATATTTATAGACATCAAGAATAGGGTATGTGAAAAGACAAGTTTGCCCCTGAAACGCACTGATCGGCGGTTTCAATCGGCAGCCAAGCCGCCGATTCTAACCGCCGAATTGAACCCGAGAAGAACAGGAGAACAACGGCGGTTTCATTCACGGTTTCGTGACCACCGATCCAACTGCCGAATCAAACCCGAGAGATTAAATCGATCAGGTATGAACGGCGGTTCAAACGGCGGTCGTGACCGCCGATCGTAACCGTAGAATTGCTCCAAACACTTCTAGAAGCAAACAACGGTTTCATTCGGCGGCCAGGCCATCGATCATAACCGCCGATCACCAACAGAGGTGAAAACCAAGGAGAAGCCAAGGGCATTCTCCATGGGCGGTCTTAACCAAGCACATTCTAGTGCATGCGCGGACATTTCCGAATACTATCGGGAAACGAATTACAAGACACAAAGACACACAACAAGATATATAAATCAAAATGCTAGTGTGCAAAGTGACATGTGAAGAGTATGCACACAAATGCAAGTATGCTAAGTGTGTGTGTGCAATCTAAATCTCTTCAAAGAAAACCAAGCACTAGAGATTATACCTTTGACGTGCTTGTCCCTTGAGGTCTTGAAAGGGCCTTTGAGTATGATCCTCAATCATCTAAACTACCCTTACACACAAACCCTAACACGTGGTTTGTCCATGAAATAAGCCAATCAAAGAAATGGGAATCCATACACTACATCTATGTGTAATATATGTGTTTATGTTCTTGTGCCAATATCAAATCAATTCATCAAGTGAGGCAACAAATAGGATCAATATCACTTGGATATGTGCCAACATGATTCACAACAATGCATGCATTATTTTCAATCAATTAGTCACTCAAATTTGAACACCATTTCATTAACATGTTCAAATCATTTTTAACATCTCAATTGTGCATTACTTTCAATCAACATTCTTCCTAACATTAATTAACCAAAAACATCTCAATTTGAATCATTGTCAATCAACATTCTTCCCAACATTCATTCAATCAATTCATAATAGTTCATCTGTACCTATCAATCCATCATCATACCTATTCATGTACCTAATTCGAGCAATGATACAATCACAAGAATCAAAAACATAGAAATTATAATTTCAAAACCCCAAACTCAGCCAAATCCAAACCCTAACATGGAAAAGTTACGAAATTGAATCATACTTGGGGAATATTGGTCGAAATCGTTCCTAATATGCATAACTAACACAAATTGCAACAATCAATCCTAAATAATTCAATCAAAATCAAGAAACTTGCAAGAACCCTAACTGTCGCAACCTAGGGCAATTCTAGATAATTTTGACATGATTTCGTGATTAAATGAGATGAAAGTGAGATGACTTACCTTTGCCTTGTGTTTTTGACTGGATTGGAACAAGATTGGTGAAGAAGTTTCATGGATTTATGTGGGAGAATTGAAGAAATTTGAAAAAGGGGAAAGGTTGCTCGTGAAAACGACAGCCCCTATTTATAGAAAAGGATTCTCGCGGGTTTATTCCCGCTGCACGAACCCACCGTGCTTGATTTTTGGCTCAAAACGTTGTGTTTTACCTGATTTTTGATTGCCGCAGAATCGTGTATGGCGGGTTTATTCCTGCGGAATGAAACCGTTGGGTCTTCCTATTTCTGGCGAGTTCATCTCTTCTGGACGGCTGGAATATTCTAGCGGCATGAAACCGCTGGAAACTCTCCTCTCCTCTCCTTTCCTCTCCTGGCGACTTCAAACATTCTGGCTGGCGGGAAAAGTCTTGTCGAGATGGAACTCGCCGAAATCTTCCACAAGTTACCGCGGGTTCATACCTTCTGGATGGCTGGACACATCCCGTGGCACAAACTCGTCGGAATCCCGTTCATTTCAAAAGCATCTCCGTAGGTTCATTCAGTCTGTATGGCTAGACATATCCAACGGCACGAACCCGCTGGAGTTAAAAATCCTTCACTTTCAATCCTTTTCATTTTCTTTCTTGATTTCCTAACACCTGCACATCGTGGCACAACAAGCACACAAAAGACAGCACATATTTCCTACGTCGATTAATCTACACGAATATGTTTAACGTATAACGAGGATTTTAAAACCCCCAAACCTTTCTTTTGTCCACCTGATCCTTTAAAGATTTAAATTTGAAAGCTCGTCGGGTAAACAAGAGCTCGATTTAGGTTTTCAATTTCCCAATCATACATTAAAACAACTCAATTTATGGAAAGCTTAAATACTTACAATGCAAAAGACACCAATGTTGTTAAATGTGTCTTTGATATACAATCTATGCACACTTAGACAAGCATCAAACCATTCACCTCCTCCATGCCCCATCTAGAATGGGTGGTTCAATAACAACATACCCCTTATCTTTCTTTTTGACCCAAATGGGTCCTTTTCCACCAAGCCCCTCCAACTTGGATTTTGCAATCCAAATGAACTTGACTTTGGCTTTGGGAATTGGGGTGACATATTTTCTAACTTGCCATCTTTTGTTCGGACAGTTAGGCCTAATATGGCCTATTCTATGGCAGTAATGACATATGGGAGTGAAAGTAGAAAATGTACCTCCCGATGTAGACTGTAGAGGTTGAATGTTGTTCTTCCTTCTAGGCCTCCGCCTAGGTTTTGGTTTCGGAGCAACAGTATGGGTCTCCTCGTGTGATACATGCATTGTCTTCCTTGGAGGTGGCTTTACCACATCTTTGGACTTGACTGGCATGCCTATCTTTGGCATAGCAATTTCAACTCGAGTTTCCCGACTCTTCACTCTCAAGATTTCTAGGGCCTTGTCCCTAGAATGTATTTCCTCCTCCATGACCTTCATCTTGCCTTTGAATTCCTTGCTCAATGACTCATTCCTTTCTCCAAATTCATCCTTCACTAGGGAGAAGTCATCCTCGATCTTGTCTTAGAGGGCACAATTCTCTTCTAAAGCCTCATCAAGCTTGGTAGTGAGTTCTGATGCGCACGTAATGATTCTAATAAACTATCCCTAATGGCGCCAATAACTTGATCGGCGCACGCGGGACACACGATAGTTCTATAACTATCGGTAAATGATGGTACGTGCGTGCGAGTGTATTTCTACCTTTTTCGCAAGTATACGAATCGTTCGCCACGTATAGTGGTTACGAGTAAGGGTATCGTTCCCACGAGGGAGGATGGTTGGTACACGTAAAGTCGGTTCTACGTCTTATGTTATAATTAAGCTAATTACAAACTTTACAGTAATTACAAGTGCATGGAAATGTAAACGGAGATGGCGGCAAGTAAGCTACAACTAATCTAATGCACGGCGATTATACTAATATGGCATGTAAAGTAAATGGAGATTAAATTACACTAATGCGGAAAACTAAAAGCGATGCGAATCCTACGATCGAGGATACGCAATCTCTATACCACAATGACAATTATAATTAACCTAAACTAACTAGATTAGCAACTAAGGCAAATAAGTAAATTAACCACTAAAGCAATATAATTAAGTTACACTAATTTAACTACAACTAACTAAATTATCATTAACTAACCTAACTAACTAATTCTTGCAAAGATTATGCAAGAGCAAAGATACAAATGATGAGGAATATATCAATTGATCTCAATTAAGCACCTATTGTTCTATGGAATATGCAATATAATCCTACCACTCAATTACTATCAACTATGGATATAGGATGACAATAATAGAGAGGTTTACAATCCTAGAACATGAGAACTAGCTAATATGCATGGACATGCAAATACTAACCCAATCCTCTCCACTAGAGATAATCAATGTTGGAAAACAAAGTTTACATGTTACTAGTGATCAATTAACAACATGTATACATTCAATCTAATTCAATTCAACATGTGATAACTCAAGATGGATATAGTAAAGGTAAGATCAATTAAATACAAGATAAATCATCTAAAATCCATTCCTCAACATTCAAAGTTTATTACACATACATGTTCATGAATTACAAATAAATGGAAGAGAAGTAAAAGTAAGAAGAAACCACAAGTAGGAAGCGTCTTGTTCTTCAATAGAGCACCAAGCCTTCTTCTTCCAAGCTAGGAAATCCATATGAAACCATGTAGTGTTGAGGTGGTGGGTTGTAAGCTAAACTAAGGTTTCTAGCTATTGTATTATATTTAGGGTTTATTGGTGTAAAAGGGTATGTATTTGGATATTAGGGAATATGCTAAGCTATTTGGGTGATAATTTATGTGAGTTTGGATATTAGGGATTGTGTTTAAGGTTGGGAAAGGTGAATATATATAGTAGGGAAGGTTTGGGCAAGTTTGGACGTGCAAAACTCATAAGTCGGTTGTTCCGGTGGGCTTGGAACCCCTGCCTCACAGGTTCATTCCCGTCGTCGAAAGTCGCGATGGATTTAGAAAGGTTGGCCGCGAGTTCTGACCTTCTGGACTGCGGGAATGTTCCGGCGGCATGAAACCACTGAATCTTGGCAAGTTTGGGCGTCTTTGGGCGTGAAAGAACCCGCTGGAAGTGAGCTTGAAGCTTGCATTTCCATGGAAGTTGGTGGACTTGGATAGGTAAGGAAATGTGTGCATGGGAGCCTAAAAGTGGGCCCATTGTGATCGGGGGGACTGTGGTCATCAATCTGGGCTGATCGGTGCTAGAAAACTAGTCATAAAATGGCTGGAATTAGTCGGGTAAGTCACCGGGTCAACCTGGTCTGAACCGGGTTATTGGCGGGTCGGGGCGGGTCGACCCGGCAGCAGGTTAAAGATGACCTGACGTCATGCTGACGTCAGGCATGACGCTTGCAATATCAAAACGGCGTCGTCTAGCATGCTGACGTGGTGCTGACACTGACTTTTGCTGGCAAATTACAATCTGGTCCCCTGTCTTCTCTCTTAATTGCAGAATATTCAATAAGGTCCTGAATTTTGCACTTTTACCCCTGATTTGTCCACAATTACACAATTGCCCCTGAACTTCCCTAATTACCTGAAACACTTATTTATTCCGTTAAATACTCGGTTTTACCCGAGAAACAAGCACAAAAAGCTAGGTAAAGGGAGCGCTAAATGTGAACATTTGGAGCACGATCAAGTTCGAAATTCCTTTCCACCAACTCCCGATTCTCTTCCTTGAGTTGAGCAATGGTATCTTCGTAACTTGATGAGTCGTGCTTCAAGAGCGGGGTCTTATTAGTCACCTCGCTGTGAGTGAATGCTATGTACTCCCTGAAAGTAGAGTGGGGTTCATCATCCTGTTCGGCACTTGCGATGTTAAAACAGACACTACCCTTTAATGGGTTCTTCATGCTTTCAAACACCTCAAACTCTGCTGTTTGGCCTAAAACCATCATGGAGAGTCGTCTCTTGTGGACATCGATTATTGCCTTGGCAGTTGATATAAACGGTCGCCCTAGCAATATCGGCATCTTCCTTGCCTTAGATGAATCACTTTCCATCTCTAGAATAACAAAGTCAGCTGGGATGATCAGTTCTCCCACCTTGACTAAAACATCTTCGACCACTCCTGTTGGATGTCGTACTGAGCGGTCGGCTAATATTAACTCCATGGTAGTCGGCTTCAATCCTTCTAATCCTAAGTCCCTGAATGAAGCATACGGCATTAGGTTGATTGAGGCTCCTAGGTCTAACATTGCCTTTTCCTTCCGAATTTCACCAATTGATATGGTAATGATGAAACTTCCCGAATCCTTCATCTTAGTTGGCAATGCCGTTTCCATGGCTGCACTTGCTTCTTTGGAGATCACTATTCTCTCTAGAAATTCCTTCTTTCGCTCCTTTGATTGAGCTCCTTGAAAAATTTGGCGTATGCGGACATCTTTTCAATGACTTTGTTAGGTCTCATATTTTGATTGGCTTGTTTCGTGGACAAACCACATGTGGGGTTCATTGTAAGGGTAGCTTAGGTATTGGTATTCAAGCTCAAGGCCCTTTCAAGACCTCATCTTGATAAGCACCAAATGTAAATTTCTAGTGCTTACGTGCTTTGAAGAGATCTAGTTGCACACACACATAACTCATGCATAAATGTTATTCTTGTATGTTGTGTGTTTTTATATATGTGCATTCATATTCTTGAATATCTCTTCATGCATGTTTTATTGAGTGCATCTTGTTCAATGACAATGCCATGACATGTTAGGCATTAGGATGCATTCACTTCCCACACTTGCACTTCATGTTTGCTAGTTTTAAGTGTGGTGTAATTCGTTTCCCGAAATATGATCGAAAATGTCCACGCTTGCATGATGGTGTGCATGTCTTAGCGTGATGATTGACCACTTGAGAAGGTCTCATCCTTCTCTTGGATAAGTGTTAAATTTGGTTGGGTTGATTGGATTTCAATGTTTCAAGTGTTTTCAAAACTGACCTTTGCATGGTCTTGTGACCATAACTTTTTGTACAAAGCTTCAAAATGAGTTTTGAAAATTTATGTACAAACTAGACACTCATACCTTTCCAACGGCATATTATTTGTAATATTTCATGACCGTTTGGATTGGTTTTAAAATCTCCAAAATTACAACCAAAATAGGGCAACTCTGTTGTTATCCGTTTATGACATTTGGTCATTCAATTGACCATACCTCTTTCTACAGACATTTAAATGTCATTCTGTAAAAACTAGTAGAAATTAGACATCCATACCTTTCCAACGATATATCATATGAAAGTTTTCGATGTCGTTCGGTCATGTTTCAAAGCGCTCAAATCTTGAGCCATTGCACTGACGCGTGTACCTCTAAAATGCCTATAATTTTTCCATTTCTTCCAAAACGACATAGTTTCACTTGGGCATTATAAATACATATCTTTCTCATCATTTTGAGGGCTGAGACACAAAATCAAACCCTAGAGAGAGAGGCTCCATATTCTTGAGAGAGAACGAGAGACTTGAGAGAAAAAGCTTAAAGATTACATCTTTATCTCTTTAAACCCATTCCCACATGCACAAATCATCATCTAGGTATCATCTAGGTTCATCTAGTATGTGCTAATGCATGAGTCTTCTTCAACACACATGGTATGATTTGTTAAACACTAATTTCATCTAATCTTAGTGTTTTTACTTATCAATTTATCTCTTTTATCACTTGTATGCTCTTTGAGTAATTTCTACATACATGATTGAGATTATGTGTTGATTGGGTTATTTATGTTAGCTAGGTTTTCATGCCTATTTTATATCTAGCTAATTAATCTCATTATATGATTGAGATTATTTTTGATAGCTTAATTGATTAGGTCATTATTGCCTAAAAGCTATGCCATAAACATTCTTGTGTGATTTATTGATAACTAGGTTGATAGATTGTATTTTAATCAACTAGTTAATCTTTTGAATGTTTGTGGGTTATTTGTGATAGCTATTGTATTTAGGATTGGTTATCCTTAACATAGCTAAAGTTGTATGCCATGTCATATAGCTATATTTGATATCTAGGATTGATTTTATTGTCATCATGTAATCCTTGATAAGCATTTAGTGTACCCTAGCACTTATTGCATATTTGGATATTTGCATAATATTCACTTAGGGTGTTGATCTCTTCGGAGAAGTAAGTCTTGTGTGATGAATGGGATTAGGTCGTACATCGGGATTAGGTGGTCACATGAGCAAATTGGACTGGTCCACTTTTACAGGCCTGCGGGTAATGGTAACGGGTTATTGATCGGGATTAGATCGTAAATCATGATTAGGTTGTAAATGTTATCACAATTAGTGGATTTGAGGTTTGAGTGTGGCGCACTTACCAGCCCGTGGTTTTTCCCGTGAGGGTTTCCACGTAAATATCAAGTGTTATTTAATTTCCGCACCATATTACACTTGCTATATTATATTGTCTAGTTTGGGGCATTTTCATAAATTTGACTAAACGCGAAAATTAGGTAATAACGATTAAAATCTATTCACCCCCCTCTAGATTAATATTATACACACCGAGTATTTGTTACAGACTTCAAGTAGAGGAAGGCTCACATTCACCTTCGATAGGATGTCATAGATCTCCCTGAAAGCTTGGTCCAATTTCGACTTTTGAAGCCTTCTTGGAAATGGAATTGGAGGCACATACGGGTTAGGAGATTTGTGTATCCTTGAAGTATCCTTGTGCCCTATCGCAGGGTCCCTATCCCTACTTGGATATCGAGATCATTCTTACTAGGTACTTCCCTGTCTGCTGAAGCATTAACAGGAATATTAGAAAATTCAGCTGGAGTCGGGTTAGAAAGTACCTTACCACTTCTAAGTACCATGGCTGCCCTTGCTTGCTCTGATTGACTGGGAAGCTTTCCTGGTTCCTTCCTCTTACTCACCTCTGCATATTGACCTATCTATCTTTCCAGTGTCTTGACCACCCCTTCCATAGAGGTGATCCTTGTATGGGTAGGATTAGTGTGGTGATACTGATTAGGGGGGCGGTACTTGATATTTCTCTAGCCCTGTTGGCGCCATGGTAAGGCTTCCTTCACCTTCCATGGTTGGGTACTCTGTTGTGGTCTTGGTTGGTGTCCCTGAGGTGGATACCAGTTGTTGTTGTTGTTGTTGTTGTTCTGCTGAGGCAACTGAGGGCTCAAACAACGGTTGTTCCCATAATTCAGGTTCGGATGCCTTGCCCATCCGGGATTGTACGTGTTGGAGAAGGGATCATCCAACTGTCTTGACTGACATGGCGGATACACCACTTGTAATTCTTCCTTCCTGGATGGCACTGGCTCAACCATGGGATTCATGTCCATCCCACAGTTTTCCTTAACAAAAACTTGATTGGCTTGCATAGGTTGCTTCCCGAACCTACTCATGAGTGTCTCAATGTTTCTGCTCATATCACTCATTTGGCTTGCCATTTCCATGCTCACTCCTCCTCGACTACCTCGACTGTTTCTCAGCTAGGAATTCTATTCAAGCATCTTGTACTTATCAAACACAAATTATGTCGTCTTCTCTTGCATCGCTCCTCCACAAGCTTTGTCAACAATTGCTTGTGAGAGCCCCGTCAATCCATCTTAAAACGACTGAACCTGTGATACCAAGGTATACTCGTGGTGCGGGCATTGAGCTAAAAGTAACTTGAATCTACCCCATGATTCATGAAACGCATCCCCTTCCCTTTCCTAGAAATCAGCTATCATACTTTGTATTTCCTTAGTCTTCCATGAGGGAAAATATTTGGTAAAAAACTTCTGCTCTACACCGCTCCATGTGGTAAGTGATCCTACCGGTAATGCCATGAGCCACTTCTTGGCATCATCCCTCACACAATACGAAAAACATCGCATGCGTAAGTGATCCTCCGTCAGATTCCTAAGTGTGAAAGTAGTAACCACACTGTAGTACTCCTTCATAAATTGAAGGCAATCTTCACTTAGGCCTCCACCAAAATGCGAGAGTGTGTTGTAGTGCAAGTTTTTCAGTTCGTAATTCCTCTGGCATCATCTAGCAATATAGTTGAAGGGTGCGATCCAACTGTAGGCAGTGAGAATTCCTTCATCATACGTTGATCCATTACTTGCTCTGGTCCCTCTGATGAACTGCTAGAAGAGGTTGAGCCAATTTCAAGGTCGGATAGTCCTCTAGGACTGTCCATCATGGTCGGTAGCCTAGCCATTCGATCAATATTATCAACAAAAGGTAAAAGCGGACTCCCCAAAGATCGTCTTCCGTGCATCAGTTAGTAACATGTAACCTGAAGGTACACTAACAGAAACTACCAAAAGGTCAAGTGCTCAACACAGAAATTTACTGCAATTATATATAGATTACACTACTAACACTCTACAATAGCGTAAACGCTGTTCCCCGGCAGCGGAGCCATAGATTTTGACGCGTCTGAACCGGTTATACAAATGTCACTACAAATTAACCTATTCTACCTCGGTTATATTATAGGGATGCGCGAGTTTGGTGACCCTATTGCAAGTGCACAAGTCGTTGAACTAGTGTAGTGAGCAAGTAAGGGTATCGTTCCCACGAAGGATTAGCAATATTTTTACGCCTAAGTAGCAATTCTCTACAATTTCCAAACTATGCTAATAAAGGACTAATTAAATTATCTAAATATTAACACATTAACTATGCTAAGATTGAAATTAGCTAAGTAACAATTACCACTAATTGATTTAAATTCTAGATTAAAAGTTGCTAGGGAATCGATTCATTCAAGTATTAACCTAAATACTAATAAACCATTCTTTAAGCTCAATCATAATTCCCTAACATGCATTTATTCATATGAAATTATAAGCATTAAACCTCAACTCCAATCATAATCTAAGGCAAGAAAAGTGATTAGAGGAGATTTACTCAAGGTGTTAGTAGAGATTTACAAGTTAGTAATCTCTACAACATAGATGGCATAACAGGTACATGCAATAAATGGTCTTAAGCATATAAGTTCATTAAGTTATTGTGCATTAATGAAGGATTGGTAGTTGCAACTACCACTCATACATGAATTAAAAGGCACATGCATAACTTGAGAAGGTGATATCAATATGATTGATTATATGGCAAGGTTAATACAAGAATTACATCTAATCCCTTAACAAGAAGGATTTAGTTACACATAGAGTCAAAGTTACAAAGAAATGCAAACAAAGGAAACATCACCTATCGAAATTCTTGTGAAGTGGAAATGATCCTCCTTGCAATCCAAGAAACAAACTCTTCTAAGGCAACTTGAAGTAGTCACACAAAGGAACCTAAATATGGGTGTTTGGTTGCTTAGAAAGTAGCCAAGAAAGCTATCTTGATTTCTACAACTTTCTAATGATACCTTCCCTATTGATTTCCCAAAAACTGTATGTTACTTCTTCAAATTCTTTGTATTTTCTCTGTCTACTTCTAACTAAAAATTGTCTATCTTCTCCCTTTTTTCTAAGTGTGTTGGTTGAGAGTATTCATAGAGACATCCCCTATATTTCTCTGTGCATTCTCGGTGGTGTGGGACTCTCAAGGACATTAGGTGGCAAAAAGGAGTCATTTGATTGGCTTTGAGGTGAGATTCGATCCACTTGCAGCTCGACGGTGTGCTCAGCTGGTATGTGCGGCAGCTTTGTTCCCGCGGCATGAACCCGCCAGGCTTGTATTTTCTTTCTTTGCAGACTTGTTCTGCTGGACTTGTCTCTCCGTGAATCATGCCTGAACTCAACAGAATTGCCACGGGTTTGTGCGGCGGGACTATTCTAGCAAGGTAGAGAGTCTGAGCTCGCTGGATACTTTGAGGTGCATCCCTATGGCTTCATGCGGCGGCTTCATTCTAGCTGGGCAGAGTGTCTGAGCTCGCCAGACAATGTTGCATGTGCCGTGGCTTCGTGCGGCGGGACATGTCCCGCCGACCAGGATGCATGAACCTGCCGGGCTTGCTCTTCTTTTATTTTCTGCCTCATTTGCCCTATTTTCCTTCTTTTGGACCAAAATGCCCCTAAAACGTCTAAGTTACCTGAAAAGACTTATTTAAAACATTAAATACATAAAATGCTCAGAAAACGGTTATAAAAACCAAGTAAAGGGGCGCTTAAATGTGAACATTTAGCGCGCGATCAATATACGTCATGTTATCATGCAAAAAAGGGATGGCCACTTGAGTCCAAACCTACGATATACTTTTCTACTTATCGACATGCACGGGAGCTCCATCGCCATCGCCAACCGAGATTTAACCCTATCACCATAGCCCATAAAAAACATTCCATTGTATTCATATTACGTAGTGATTATCAATAAAAAGTGTGACTCATTCAAACCTTATTATTGTATTATCATGAACTCACCCACTGCATTGTATGAAACTTGTTTTATTGAGGATCGATAGATATCGAACTACTTGATATCACTTCCATCGGGATCTACCCCTAATTCCGGTGCGTAAAGTTGTTAATTGGGATTTCACCCCGGTGATGATTTTCGGTTAACACTTTTGGCGATGTCTGTGGGAAACACTTTCCCAACCAATTACCAAAGGATAAGCTTGACTCTACCCAGAAGACCCTGAGATGAGACTCAGATCTTCTCAAGGGCAGCCTGACCCTTCGGGACCCCATTCCCTAGCTTCCACTCAGAGGAACCAAGTGAGGAGGAGAGGAACGAGAAGCCAGATCCTGGCACTGATCTCACTTAATACCGGCTCTGCGCCCCAGGGCCCCACGGTTCAAGAGATCCATCGGGATACTATTGAGCAGTACGCCGCAGCTTACGTGGAAAGTATCCGCCTCTAGATGATCGCCCAAGGAATACCCTTCGAAGCACCCAAGCTCGAATGAGAAGCCGGACCGAGTACCCGGGTACCAGTCTTTGATAGACTCGGACCACCGCTGCCAGTTCCCAGTCATCTTGGAGATTTCAGACCCCGACAGGTGAAATCAACATTTAATATTCCTCCCCGAAGGGATTAGCCGATGATCAAACCGGCAGCGGAGAAGAGGGAACCGCAGCCCGATGCAGATGGAAACACCGGGTCTAGGAGAAACCCGTAGGGTACCTGGCCCCCGAAGAAAGAACGCAAGGAGGCAACCTTGGTATCCGAAACTTTAGATAATGAAGGCTCGATAGCCCAATCCAAGCATGATGGATCCAAGCGCCTTGAAGATCGGATGACCAAAATGGCGAAGGAACTTGAAGAGCTAAGGAAGGAAAAACACCGAAGCACCTGGAAGAACCCCTTGGGGGAAATGAATGCTCCTTTCTCTAGAAAAGTCAGGGAAGTAGAGTTACCACCCATGTAAGGATTCCCATATCTTGATTGGCTTATTTCGTTGACAAACCACATATTGGGGCTTTGAATGTAAGGGTAGTCTAAATGTTTAAGGTTGAAGCTCGAAGGCCCTTTCAAGACCTCAAAGGACAAGCACGCCAAAGGTATAAATTCTTGTGCTTGATTTTTCCATGAAGAGATTTAGTAAGCACACACACACTTAGCATACTTGCATTTGTGTGCATACTCTTCACATGTCACTTTACACACTAGCACTTTGGTTGATATATCTTGTTGTGTGTATATGTGCTTTATAATTCGTTTCCAGACATTGTTCGGAAACGTCCGCGCTTGCACTAATGAGTGCTTGGTTTTGCGCAAAGACCGCCTATGGAGAATGCCATTGGCTTCTCCTTGGTTTTCACCATTGTTGGTGATCAGCGGCCTGGCCGCCGAATGAAACCGCCGTTTCAGTCCAGATTGGTCTGAAGCAATTATGCGGTCAAGATCGGCGGTCACGACCGCCGTTCGAAACCGCCGTTCATACCTGATCGATTTTAATCTCTCAGTCTAATTCGGCGGTTGGATCGGCGGTCACGAAACCGCCGTTGATGCTCTGTTCTTCACGAGCTCAATTCGGCGGTCGTTATCGGCGGCCTGGCGGTCGATTGAAACCGCCGAACGGTGCGTTTCAAGGGCAAAATTGTCTTTTCACATGCCCAATTCTTGATGTCTATAAATATCTTATTTTCTCATTCTCTGATTAAGCTTCTTGAGTTATTAGAACCCTAAACTTTCAAGAGAGATTTTTGAGAAAAAATCAATTCAAGAACTCACCTTTAAACACTCAAATCAAATCCTTTTTGCATCAAATTTCATATTGCATCCTCTATGTCTACATAGAAAGCATCTATGATTGGATTGGCATCATCACAATATGCTTGGTAAGATTTTGATTAGTTTCATCTTATTTTAGTATTTTTACTATCAAGCATATTCTCTTTTAATTTACTTGTATGTTGTTGATCATATGATAAATACAAGAGTAGAGAATTAATTGTGATGAATTAATTGAGTGTTGTTTTTGTGATAGCTAATTAGGTTTTTGCTTAATCTTGATTAGCTAAGCTATTTGACATGTCATTTAGAAATTGATATCTAGGGTTGATTAAATTGATTATATCATCATCCTAGATAAGCATCTAAGGTTACCTAGCCTTGTTTGTTATTTGATTATTCATACATATTCACATAGGTTGCATAATCTCTTTTTAGAGAATTAAGTCTTGAGGCTAAGGTTGCTTAGGCCTCAAGCAATTGGACTAGAGCCACTTTTAAAGGCCCGAGTGGTAGAAGTGGGGGGTTATTGACCGGAGTGTTAGACGAGGTCTACATAGGTTGTAAACTCCATTTCGATTAGTGGATTTCGAGGTCCGAGTGTGGCGCACTAAACAGCCCGTGGTTTTTCCCAGTGGTTGGGTTTCCACGTATACATCAAGTGTTAATTAAATTCCGCACTATATTACACTTGCTTGTATTTTTGACTAGTAGGGGCATTTTCGTAAAATTGACTTGCATGCGAAAATTGGGTAATAATAGTTAAAATCTATTCACCCCCCCTCTAGATAACATATTTAGAACACACCGTATTCTTTTCAATTGGTATCAGAGCGGGTTCCTAGATATACTTAGGTGATCCTAGCTCATTTTAGGTGTGTTGTGCATTTGTGTGATTTTTGCTCATTCATACATTTTGCATACATTTTATTCATTCATTTGATACAATGAGTGGATTCGGTGGCAACCATGAGAGTGCTTCAAGCACACGGCCCCCTCTCCTCACCAGTGTGAATTATGCCTCATGGAAAGGCATGATGGAGGCATATGTGTGCCAAATCCATGATAGGGCATGGATGGCAATTGAAGATGGGTATGCACCTCCTATGATGACTCCCACGAGTGGTGGAGAAGAAGTACTCAAGCCAAAGGCCCAGTGGCACTGAAGAGTTTGAGACTTCAAAATGGAATAGGAAGGCATGGCATGTTCTTCTATGTGCAGTGGATGAAAATCAGTACAAACTGATTCAGAACACTATGATAGCCAAGGAGGCATGGGATATCCTACAGGTTGCACATGAGGGAACCGATGTCGTTAAGGATTCCAAGCTACAAGTCCTTCAAACGCAATTTGAGTTGCTTAAAATGAGTGCTTCAATGACTTTGAAGTCAAGTTGATGGATATTGTGAATCAAAGCCATCAACTCGGTGATCCTTATTCCAAATCCATGATTTATCTAATTATACCCAATTTTCGCAGCAAGTCAATTTTACGAAAAATACCCCTAGCAAGCATGTGATGGCGGAAAAGTAAATGACACTTGAAGATGGGAAAACCACGGGGTAGTGCGCACCTCCTATGTTACACCCTCAAGTGATTCTCGGACCCCACCCTAGATAACCTCAGCTATGACACTACCAATCGCCACTCTTGGTTCAATCCCTAGTGAATCCCCTGATACACTACTCTTGGCGTGAGTACTCTTTTATAGCTAGTCCAATTTGCAAAGGCCCAGACTTCAATCTCTCAAAAGGTGCACACCTATGTGAAGATGAATATTCAATTAATGAGACTTCAAATGCTTACCTGATTATAAGATGACAATATAATCAATCTAGATATCACATATAGCTATATGAAGCATATAACTTTAGCATGATCACCAATCCTAGCATGTGATAAAATAATCTATCAACCTAGTTATCAATACATCACACTTCTAGCTTTTGCAATAATGACCTAATCAAATAAGCTAGAACAATAATCTCAATCAATAAATGAGATCAATTAGCTAGATGGCATATGAACATAAAGCCTAGAAAATCAGTACAAACTGATTCAGAAGTCCCATGCAGCTATGATAGCCAAGGAGGCATGGGATATCCTACAGGTTGCACATGAGGGAACCGATGTCGTTAAGGATTCCAAGATTTCTAACGGCGGCCAGGCCACCGAACAAGTCCTTCAAACGCAATTACCGTGCACGCGCGGAGTTGAACATCCTTAGGGAAACGAATTACTCCAACTAAACGCTAACATACATGAAGGAGTGTGGGAGAATGACGCCTAACAGTCATGCATTATCTTCAATGACTTCAACATGCAAGAAGAGAATTGAATAAATCAATAAAGCACAAGCACACAAAATATAAACACACCATACAAGATAAGGTTATGCATGTTGTGTGTGTTGTGCAACTAATCTCTTCAAAGCCATGTAAGCACTAGATATAACCTTTGGTGCTTGTCCTCTTGAGGTCTTGGAAAGGGTCTTGATCTTCAACAAACACCTGATCCTTATTCGGATAGGAGAGTTAAGCAGAAAATTATGAGGTCTCTCCCCGTTAGGTTCGAATCAAAAGTGACGGCTTTAGAGGAAAATAGCACATACAAGGATATGAAGCCGAGCGAGGTGATTGGAAGACTCCTCGCCTATGAATCTAGGAAGGCTCCTAGTATTTCACCTCCTAAAAAGCAAAAAGGAATTGCTTTGAAAGCTTCCAAGGTTGAGAAGGAGGAAAACGGTGACTCGGACCAAGACATGGCTTTGCTACTTAGAAGATTCAAGAAGTTTGTCAAGTTCGAGAATAAGGGCATTGGATCCAAAGGCCAAGACTTGAAGAAAAAAGCTTCCTTCAAGAGGTTTAAGCCTAGGCAAGAGCATAGTAAGAAGAAAGGGGTCCAATGCTATGAGTGTGGTGGTATAGGTCACATCTCACCGGATTGTGGGAACTTGAAGAACAAGATGGCAAAAGTGATGACCGCCACATGGAGTGAAAGTGATGACTCCAGAGAGGGAGATAAGTCATCAAGTGATGATGAGCTTACCATCAACTATATGGCATTTGGGGCCACTTGTGTAGAAGATAAAGTTGTCGGTAAGAATGACTTGACTAGTGATCCCATAGAAGAAAAAGATGAAGAAGTAGCTCTAGAGAAGATAAATGTAGCTACTCATTAGGATATGACTCTCATTGACTCAAGAGACCAAGGTAGAGGTCTAAATGAGGGAAATGACTCCATTAGTGAGAATGAGAGTGGAGGAGATAACTTAAGTGAAGATGACTCCTCATCTAACTCTACATATGGAAGTGTAGAGAAAATGGATGTAAATGACTTTATAGTCAAGTGTGAAAGTTCATTGGAGAAGAAAATATAAAGTTGAAGATTTTAGAGGATGAAAATCTAGAACTTTCAACACACAATGACCACTTAAGTAAACAAGTGGAGGCATCCAAGAAGATTGAAGACAAGCTAAGGGATGAGCTAGCTATGTCTAAGAGGAATGAATAAGGGTTGAAGAGAGAGCTTGTTGAAGCCATAGATTCGTTGTCTAGGATGACTACAAGCACCAAGAAACTTGACCACATTCTTGGTAGTGGAAAGAACCCTTGTGACAAGAAAGGTATTTGGTATGAAGTAAGCAAGGAGATCACTACTCCAACCAAGACCATCTTTGTCAAGAGTTTGGGCAAGATAGAAGCCTCACCGGTGCACACTCCTAGGAAGTAAATTGATCTAGGACAATGTTCAAGAAGTGCACAAGTGAAGGTAGCTCCAAAGAGATAACCTCAAGCTCAAAAAGTTCCTCAACCTAACTTCCCTCAAGCTCATATTCATCAAGGGAAGAGGCCAATCATGCAAAATGAAACAAGGAAGCAAGCTAGACCGGTTCAACAACAAAGAAGATTTGAACCCGCTCAACCACAAAGTCATGGGATGGCTCCTATGCATGCACAAGGACATGGTATGAATTCTAAATTTATCCCTACATGTCACTTTTGTGGTATTAATGGTCACATTAGACCAAATTGCTTTCATTTCATTAAATTATGTAGAATCAAAAGCATGATTGAAAAGAGAATGATAAGAGCTAGAATGCATGCTAATAGGAAGGAAAACATTCATATTCATGATCCTATTAATTCTAGTACTCTTGAACCATTGTCCACTAGGAAGAAAAATGTCATATCTATGTGGATAAGGAAAAATGAACCCGCTTGCTACGAGACTAACAAGTCTCAAATAGGTTCAACTAAGTCCAATGGACTTGGTAGGTCCATAGGACCTCATGCCCTTCATTAATGAAGGATGATACTAACCCCATATGGGGAACTCAAGCAAAGAGAGCTATTTTTGCATTCTTGTCACTTGCAAAAAAATTTGAAAAATCTTATGCTTCTTGGTTGATTGCTTGAGTAAGCTTGGTTGCACATATGTATATATGTTTTCAATTCAATAAGTGTGAACCGTGCTTGTTTACAATCCATGTCATATTTATGTTCAAACATGCATTTTTGGACTAGGAGATGTATGTAGGAAGTATGATTTGAATGACCTATGATTATCTCCATGACATGATGATTCTTTTATAACATGCTAATGTCTTATGAAAAGCATGAAATTCATGTATATGCTCAAATGAAAAAGCATGAATTGATAATTGCGTTCTTAAATGCAAAAACTTGTGTGAAAAAAAAAACAAAAAACAAAAAAAACTTATGAGACTCAAATGAAAAAGGATCTAGTATCCATTCAAGGATTTTACAATCCAAATGTCTCTCTTTCTTTATTGGTTGAACATGTCTACTATCATACGGGTTTCATTCCCGGAAAAATCAAATAGGGTGCAAAGTTGCTCATGACATGTTTAGCTTATAAAGTTGGATATAGTTGTTCTTAAATTGAAATCAATGAAATTTCTATATCCTTGCTTCTCTCATGACAATGGTGAAATTGGTTTGAATTCCTATTAGAAACCTTTGTCATTTGCTTTGCCAAATACCATGGTATTTTGGACTTGAATGCTATATGTCTTGTATGCAAAGCATTTTGTTTCACACATTTTATCTACTCCTTTGCCTATATCATGACAAAAAGGGGGAGTAGAATGTGGTAAGGGGAGGTGCATATTGTTGTAGCAATTGGTGCACATTGGGGAGAATATATATTGAGGGGGAGTAACCCTTTGAGGGGGAGTAACCCTTTGAGGGGGAGCATTGCATACATAAAACAACATGATGTTGTGACTTAATTTTTTTAAATATGCAAATGCTTGTTTTAATCTCACTTGATTCATCTCACCTTTTCTTGTTTTGGAAAGTTTAGAAACCTTGTTTCAGGGAATGATTGTTCTACTTGAGATTGAAGACTTCAAGTTTATTTTTATATATCTCTTTGTAAAGTAGAAAATCTTAGTAGACCCTTAGTTTCTATTATAATGTGAGGAATCAATGTGAGTGGTGGTTTTGTCACGAAATAGCCAAAGGGGGAGATTGTAAGGATTCCCATATCTTGATTGGCTTATTTCGTGGACAAACCACATGTTGGGGCTTCGAATGTAAGGGTAGTCTAAATGTTTAAGGTTGAAGCTCGAAGGCCCTTTCAAGACCTCAAGGGACAAGCACGCCAAAGGTATAAATTCTTGTGTTTGATTTTTCCTTGAAGAGATTTAGTAAGCACACACACACTTAGCATACTTGCATTTGTGTGCATACTCTTCACATGTCACTTTACACACTAGCACTTTGGTTGATATATCTTGTTGTGTGTATATGTGCTTTATAATTCGTTTCCCGACATTGTTCGGAAACGTCCGCGCTTGCACTAATGGGTGCTTGGTTTCGCGCGAAGACCGCCTATGGAGAATGCCCTTGGCTTCTCCTTGGTTTTCACCATTGTTGGTGATCGGCGGTTATGATCGGCGGCCTGGCCGCCGAATGAAACCGCCGTTTCAGTCCAGATTGGTCTGAAGCAATTATGCGGTCAAGATCAGCGGTCACGACCGCCGTTCATACCTGATTGATTTTTATCTCTCGGTCTAATTCGGCGGTTGGGTCGGCGGTCATGAAACCGTCGAATGAAACCACCGTTGATGCTCTGTTCTTCACGAGCTCAATTCGGCGGTCGTGATCAGCGGCCTGGCCACCGATTGAAACCGCCGAACGGTGCGTTTCAGGGGCAAAATTTTCTTTTCACATGCCCAATTCTTGATGTCTATAAATATCTTATTTTCTCATTCTCTGATCAAGCTTCTTGAGTTATTAGAACCCTAAACTTTCAAGAGAGATTTTTGAGAAAAAATCAAATCAAGAAGTCACCTTTAAACACTCAAATCAAATCCTTTTTGCATCAAATTTCATATTGCATCCTCTATGTCTACATAGAAAGCATCTATGATTGGATTGGCATCATCACAATATGCTTGGTAAGATATTGATTAGTTTCATCTTATTTTAGTATTTTTACTATCAAGCATATTCTCTTTTAATTTACTTGTATGTTGTTGATCATATGATAAATACAAGAATAGAGAATTAATTGTGATGAATTAATTGAGTGTTGTTTTTGTGATAGCTAATTAGGTTTTTGCTTAATCTTGATTAGCTAAGCTATTTGACATGTCATTTAGCAATTGATATCTAGGGTTGATTAAATTGATTATATCATCATCCTAGATAAGCATCTAAGGTTACCTAGCCTTGTTTGTTATTTGAATATTCATACATATTCACATAGGTTGCATAATCTCTTCTTAGAGAATTAAGTCTTAAGGCTAAGGTTGCTTAGGCCTCAAGCAATTGGACTAGAGCCACTTTTAAAGGCCCGAGTGGTAGAAGTGGGGGGTTATTGACCGGAGTGTTAGACGAGGTCTACATAGGTTGTAAACTCCATTTCGATTAGTGGATTTCAAGGTCCGAGTGTGGCGCACTAAACAGCCCGTGGTTTTTCCCAGTGGTTGGGTTTCCACGTATACATCAAGTGTTATTTAAATTCCGCACTATATTACATTTGCTTGTATTTTTGACTAGTAGGGGCATTTTCGTAAAATTGACTTGCATGCGAAAATTGGGTAATAATAGTTAAAATCTATTCACCCCCCTCTAGATAACATATTTAGAACACACCGTATTCTTTTCAACCCAAATTCAAAATGCCCACCGAGAAGTACTCCAGATCAGAAGACCCTGTGAGCCATTTAGAGAGTTTCGTCCATCAGATGGAGGTCCAAAATGCCACCCGGTCTGTAATATGCAGGATGTTCCCTTCCACTCTGACTGACTGACTGTGCTAAGACTTGGTTCATGAAGCTACCTCTAGGTAGTGTAGATTCTTTTACAAAGCTTACTACAGATTTTTGTGCTCAGTTTCAGGGGATCAAACCCCGTCCTGTTCTAGCATGTGATCTAAGAGCAGAGAGAGTTGTTGAAATCTTATGTAGAGAAATTCCATAAAGAAGTGATCTAAATGGGGGTGTTTACCGAGAAAGAGACCTTGGCAAACTTCAGAAGGAACATGAGGGCTAGCAAATTGTTCCGGTCGTTTACCAAGCATCCACCTAATACTTACCAGGAGGCCTATGACAGGGCATTGGAATTTGTGGACATGGACGAACAACTTAAAGTCAAAGTCGAGCACGTTGAGGCCCGATCTCTCAAACGCCCGAAGACAGAGGCTCTGAAATCCACACCTGTGAAGAAGTTTTAGAACTATCCTCCGAATCGATCGACCTATCCAGCATCTCCTCCTTTCCAGTATCGGGATAGGTATCCCGCAAGGAGGACCCCTCCTAGGACAACGCCTCCACTAAAAGAGATAGCACAAGTGACAAGCGAGGAGGACTAGTACAACCATTACACCCCTCTCAGTGCATCCTGAGAGACCATATACCTCGCCATCTGTGACAAAGGCCTGCTTAGGAAGCCTGGACCTATGAAGATCCCGACTGATCAGAGGAATCGCTATAAATACTGTGATTTTCACGAGGACGTGGGACACAACATATTCGAGTGCTACAGTCTCCGCAACCAAATCGAAGGATTACTAAGGGGAGGACTCCTCGTCAAATTCTTACAATAGGTGCGGGATAGCATCAAGGAGGGTATAAGGATTCCCATTCTTTAATTGGCTTAGTTCGTGGACAAACCATGTGTTGGAGTTTATTGTGTAAGGGTAGTTTAGGTGATTGAACTTCAAGCTCAAAGGCACTTTCAAGACCTCAAGGGACAAGCACGACAAAGGTATATTCTCTAGTGCTTAGGTTTCTTTGAAGAGATTTATGAAAGTTCTTAATTAATGCTCGGTGTGTTAATCAATATAAAGCTAGAGGGGGGGGGGGGGGGTGAATAGATTTTATCTAATTATTACCCAATTTTCGCATGCAAGTCAATTTTACGAAAATACCCCTAGCAAGTCAACAATACATACAAGTGTAATAAGATGCGGAAATAATAAATGACACTTGATGTTTACGTGGAAACCCTCAATAGGGAAAAACCACGGGCTGGTAAGTGCGCCACACTCGAACCTCGAAATCCACTATATGAAAAGACGGTTACACCCTCAAGTGATTCTCGGACCCTCACCCTAGATAACCTCAGGCTATGGACACTACCAATCGCCACTCTTGGTTCAATCCCTAGTGATATCCCCTGATACACTACTCTTGGCGTGAGCACCCTCTAATCTACCACGCGGGCCTTTTATAGCGGCTCTAGTCCGATTTGCTTGAGGCCTAAGCACACTTAGCCCCAAGACTTCAATCTCTCAAAAGAGATGCACAACCCTATGTGAATATGTATGAATATTCAATTAATGCAATAAGAGCTAGGGTACTCTAAATGCTTACCTAGGATTATAAGATGACAATATAATCAATCCTAGATATCACATATAGCTATATGACATGGCATATAACTTTAGCTAAGTAAAGGATAACCAATCCTAGATACAAAGCTATCATATAAAACCCACAAACATTCAAAGGATTAACTAGTTGATTAAAAAACAATCTATCAACCTAGTTATCAATACATCACACAAGAATGTTCATGGCATAGCTTTTAGGCAATAATGACCTAATCAAATAGGCTATGAAAAATAATCTCAATCAATAAATGAGATCAATTAGCTAGATGGCATATGAACATTAAAGCCTAGCTAACAAATAATAACCCAATCAACACATAATCTCAATCTTATATGTAGAAATTAATCTAAACACATATAAGTAAAATATGAGATAAAATTGATAAGTAGAAACACTAATTATGTAAGATAAAAGTGTTCAACAAATCATACCATGTGTGTTGAAGAAGACCCATGCATTGGCATATGCTAGATGAACCTAGATGATGCCTAGATGATGATTTGTGCATGTGGGAATGGGTTTAGAGAATTAAAGATGTGATCTTTAAGGATTTTTCTCTCAAGTCTCTCTAATATCTCTCTAGGGTTCTTGGGATGCAAGACTTGTATTCTGAACCAGAGATAAGGATGTATTTATAGAGACCAAAAACAGGGCAGGTGAAAATACAATTTTGCCCTTGAAACGCACCGATCGGCGGTTTCATTCGGCGGCCAGGCCGCCGAATTGAACCGCCGAATGGCTCCCGAGTGGAACAGGGGAACTTCGACGACTTCGTTCGGCGGTTTGGAAACCGCCGATCCCAACCGCCGTTTTGGACCCGAGAGATATATTTCAATCAGGTCTCATTCGGCGGTTTCGAACGGCGGCCAGGTAGCCGAACGTAACCGCCGTTTCACCAAAAATGGTGAAACCAAGGAGAAGCCAAAGGCATCTCCACCGGCGATCATCGCGCAAAACAAAGCACATTACCGTGCATGTGCGGACGTTTCTGAACATCCTTAGGGAAACGAATTACTCCACACTAAAAGCTAACATACATGAAGTGCAAGTGTGGGTATTGAATGCATCCTAATGCCTATCATGTCATGGCATTTCATATAAAAAGATGCAAACAATCTTATGCAAGAAGAGACATTGAATAAACAATAAAGCACAATGCACACAAAATATAAACACAACATTCCAGAATAAGAGTTATGCATGTTGTGTGTGTGTGCAACTATATCTCTTCAAGCCAAAGTAAGCACAAGATATACCTTTGGTGCTTGTCCTCTTGAGGTCTTGGAAAGGGTCTTTGATCTTCAACCTTAATGACCTAGACTACCCTTACAACCAAATCCCAACATGTGGTTTGACCACGAAATAAGCCAATCAATTTAATGGGAATCCTTACAATTTAGATTGCACACACACACTTAGCATTCTTGCATTTGTGTGCATACTCTTCACATATTACATTTCACACTTGCACTTTGATGTTGTATCTTGTTGTGTGTATTTGTGTCTTGTAATTCGTTTCCCGATAGTATTCGGAAACGTCCGTGCATGCATTAGAATGTGCTTGGTTTTGCTTGAAGACCGCCTACGGAGAATGCCATTGGCTTCTCCTTGGTTTTCACCTCTGTTGGTGATCGGCGGTTATGATCGGTGGCCTGGCCACCGAATGAAACCGCCGTTTGCATCCAGAAGTGTCTGGAGCAATTCTGCAGTTATGATCGGCGGCCACGATCACCATTCGAAACCGCCGTTCATACTTGATCGATTTATTCTCTCGGGTTTGATTCTGCGGTTGGATCGACGGTAACGAAACAATCGAATGAAACCGCCGTTGATGCTCTATTCGTCTAGGGCTCAATTCGGCGGTTGGTATCAGCGGCCTGGCCATCGATTGAAACCGCCGATCGGTGCGTTTCAGGGGCAAACTTGTCTTTTCACATGCTCTGTTTTTTATATCTATAAATATCTCACTTTCTCATTCTCTGAATTAGTTCTTTTTACTCCCAAGAACCCTAAACTTAAAAGAGAGAACTTTGAGAGAAAATCAAATCAAGAACTCACCTTTGACCACTCAAATCAAATCCCTTTTGCATCAAATTTCATATTGCATCAACTATGCCTTCATAGAATGCATCCATGTATGTTTTTGGATCATCACATCTTCCTTGGTATGTTCTTCACTAATCTCATCTAATTTTAGTGTTTTTCATATTAAGATATCTCTTAGATTACTTGTATGTTTTTAGATAATATGCTAAATACAAGATAGAGATTATTTGTGATATTTTGAATGAGTGTTGTATTGTGATAGATATCTAGGTTTTTATAATCTATGTTTATCTATGCTATTTGACATGTCATTTAGTTTTAATATCTAGGATTGTTCTAATTGCAAATTCATCATCTTAGATAAGCATATAGGGTTTCCCTTGCTCTATGTTGCATTTGGATATTCATATATTCACTTAGGGTGTTAATCTCTTCATTGAGAACATAAGTCTTGTATGTAGCATCCGGGATTAGGTTGCTTAGATTGCAAGCATTCGAACTAGGTTCACTCATACCGGGATTAGGTAGGTGTGTGATTACTTCCGGGATTAGGTTGTAATTTTTATCACTTAGTGGATTCGAGGTTCGGGTGTGGCTCACTTATTAGCCCGTGGTTTTTCCTGTGAGGGTTTCCACGTAAAAAATCAAGTGTTATTTAATTTCCGCATTTTATACTTGATTTATTGCTTTATCTAGTTAGGGGTAATTTCGTAATATTGACTTCACATGAAAAATTGGGTAATACGTTTAAAATCTATTCACCCTCCCTCTAGATGGTTTTATACACACTGTGCAATATTTGTTTCAGAGGGGAAGGAGGCACAAGGGGAAATGAGGGATGCGGACGAAAGAAGGAAAGACATGGAGAAAGACTTGATGCAATAGATCCAAGTCATCCACTCCATCAGTGGAGGCCCAACACTAGCAGGGGATTCCAACAATTTAAGGAAGAACCACGGTAGGAAGATATCAAGGCTGACTACTGGTCATGATGTACTCCGAGTATCTAGGGGATTTCAAGGCTACCCCTACTTTGCCCAGATCATCTTTATAGAGGAGGATGCATACAATACAGTTCAACCACATGATGATCCAATGGTGATCACACTATATATAGCTAATTGTCGGGTTCACCGCATCCTGGTAGATACCGGGAGCAGTGTGGACATTCTGTTCAAATGAGCGTTGGAGCAGTTGAACCTGAAGAACCCTTGTTACAATAGCTGTACCACGCCCTTGTATGGTTTCACAGGGGACTCTGTCATACCAGTTGGATCCCAAATCCTACCAGTAATAGTCGAAAACATACCTCTTCAACAGAACTTAATGACAGAGTTCATCGTGGTTGACACCTCGTCCGCCTACAATGCGATCCTGGGAATGCCTTTTCTTGTAGGAATCAGGGGGTGTTATCCATCTAACACAACGTCCTAAAATTCCTGGTGGGAACCGGGGTAGGAGAAGTCCGAGGGGATCAGCAAGAAGCCCGCAACTGTTACGTGGTGTCCACCAATCCAACCGCGCTAGCCAAGCAATGTGTGCATGTGACCAACAAACCAAGCAGAGAGGTACTAGAGCAAGACAGCCCGATATCCCGATGGGAAGGTGAAGACTTAAAACTTTGAAAAAGGGGACTTGATCTTTAGGAAGGTCCTTGCCTAATAAAGATAGTGGTTCAAAAGGGGGCCTACAAGCCAAAAGACATGGATGAATACCCAGTAGATCACACCTAGGAAGCCAATCACCTCAAAGACTTCTACCCTTAGTGTTTGAAGAATGATTTATCTCGGTGGGTATATTTCTAAATATGTACCCCGAATTTGCTTTGTATCGCTTCTTGAGATGTTCAATAAAGTCAGTTTTTTTTTCCTCTCTCCTACATGCTTCTCCTGAGTTCGTCTTGCAAAATTTCACCATTACTGATCGCCACAAGACCAGGGAAGGCCATATAGCATCCCTGCTGCCTTGGTCGGGGTATACCCTCCTCCAGGAAGGATCTAGTGCATAAATGCCCAAAATGGCATAGTCGCTTACCAGACTAAGGATCCGAATTTACGGCCCTTGCTGCCTGTCGAATCCTGAAGACCAGGAGGGCCTATACGAACCTCCTGAAGCCTTGGACGGGGAATACCCCCCTCCAGGAAACCTGGTGCTAAAGTGGCATTAGTCGCTTACCAGGACAGATCGCCAAAGGATCAAGATACCTGATACCTTACTTCGCCATACCTACACACAAAAACCTGGTGCTAAAGTTGCCTTAGCTGCCTATCAGGACAGATCACCAAAAGGTAAGGATACCTGATGCCTCACCCTACCATACATGCGTATGAAATTTTTTGAGCCGAGTTGCTAATCAAGGTTGGTTTGGCATCAGGATTTCTTTACACAAATATTTCTAAGTATTTAGGCTGGCAGTGTTTAGCTTAGAGTAATTAAGCGACTTTGGCTTTCTACTGGAATCGATTTGCTCTTGACAAGATCAATCAAGACTTGTTGAAAACAAAATCCTGTCAAGCCTTACTTGGACTATCACCCAATTAGTTTCAGATATCAAGATACCAAGTCCAGACAACACATCAAGTAAACCTTATTAGGTCTATGAGTGAGCGTACAAGAGTCAAAACCTACCAAGGTACATTATGAAAAATAAGGACAGTGCAATTGTAAGAAGAGAAAAAGTTTGTCATTGATCAAACTAGGATGCCCAACCCCTATCTTCGGGCTACAAAAAAGTATATATACATGGGATGGGAAAAAATAATAGGTCATGCGTCCTCAGTCTCATCTGCCTCCTGGCTTCGATAGTCTGCATCTGCTTCTTCAGCAACCTTGATTTCTGCCTCAGCCACTACCTCCACAGCTTTCGTTACTCTAGTTTTAGCGGGATCGTCCTCCTCCTCCTCCATTGAAACAATCTCAGCAGGATGCACAGGACCATGCATCTGGCCATTTTGAGTAGTGTGAGGATCCTGAACCCCCTTTGCAGTCGTTTTTACAGGATCAGTTATAGGCAAACTGGATCCTTGATGTAGAGAAGGATCCGGGATGACAGTTGTTTGAGAAGGACCTACCCGACCTGGGTCAACATTCAAAAATTGAGTTGCTCTAGCCATTATCTGATCATGGTCCATCCAAAGGCTGTCCGTAAGTCGAAACCAGCTAGAGGGCCTGCGTAACTTCGTACGAGGCCATGAAGTATCCATCCTCGAAGGAAGAACCCACCCTGGCTTCTAGGATATCCACGGTATCCCGTAGAATTCGGTTTTCATCCTAAATCAGGGTCTTCTCTATTCTCAAACCTTCCCTTTCTTCACAACGTTGCAATGACCTAAGAGTCTTAGTATCTAGGCAACGTTCCAACCGCCTTGCCTTCACCAAGGCATCTTGCCTGCCGATCTCTACCTCTTTTGCTTTGCAGCCTTGATCAGAGGATCTACGCTCTGCCGGCTCCAAGCCAATTTTTCCTTGGCTTCTTCCAATTTAGCCCGGAGGGCAAGGTTGGCCTTCTTCAAGTTTGATATTTGCTGCCCCGCGGCCAGAGCAAATTTGAAACCCTGAAAAAAAAAGGAGTTGTAAGTGCTTCCTGGGAGATTTATATCGCACAAGATAATAAAATCATAAAGTTATACCTACGCTAACACGGCAGCCCCCTTAGTGATTAACACCTCGAGGCATGCAGCAGCAGCAGTAGCAAATTGGGATACAACTTCATCCCGAATAAGATCCCGTGACCCCGATCCAGAGGAAAAATCAGTGGGAGGAGCGATCGTATGGACGGTGTTTTTCTGTTTCTCTGCCATAACTTGACGCCTTGTAGGTACTGTTGAAGGAGGAGGAGCTGAGAAAGTAGTTACGGTAGGCTGTATTGGAGCTGGACTACGAGCTTGCCTTTGGGGTTTGGTTGGGGAACCACGAGCCTTGGCAGCCTGCGCCAACATCTCGCCTATGGTTGGGCGTGCTAAAATCCTGATAGGAAGAGGGGTAGGAGGACTTGAAAGCGGCATTTTGGAGCCCGACGCAGTGCTAGGGCCAACGCCAAAGGTGGGAGAAGGAACTGGAGAACCAACGGGCAGGAGACCTGGGCATCCCGGTCCTGTGAAAGTGGGAGAAGTGGGTAGGAGAGGAGTAGTAGAAACTACCAGAAGAGAAATCATTAAAAAAAGGGGGGGGGGGGGGGGGGGGGGGGGGGGGGGAAAGAAGAATATAGAAAAAGGTGTAGAACTACATACCCGGATGTGCTGTGGAAATCCGGAGGTACTGGTCTAATATGGCCCCATCATAAGCATTGTTGAGGGGATATTTTGCATTCATGTACTCCCTCTCTTGGATCCTATTTAGGACGCCGAGGGACTCCGTGAAAATTTTCCCCTTATCCCATTTCTCTTTCGTGGTAAACTGAGTAGGGACCGGATACTCCATCCCCCCAATATGAACTGAATGGCCCCAGTCTCCTTCCACCACGATCCATTCATCTTTCCAGGAGGGATTGAACTTTATATTTGCACCCGGTACGATAAATTTCAGTTTGTTGGACACCCTCAAATAAAATTGCCCACGGGTCATATCCTTGCTCCCTGGTCACATTATCCATTTCGTACTGCTCTTTCCAGAGCACTAGGAACCCCGTCAGGTGCTTCCAAAACCCCAGCGAGATTTGTAAGGGAGCCAGTTCCAGAGCGACAAGCGCCCTACGAAAGGGTAGGATGAAGAGGGAACTGACTCCACACTCGAAAGCTGCGGTGTGAATAAGAAGGCGGCCGTGAGGAGGGTTGTACAACTCATAACCCCGATAAGGGAGAGTAAAAGTGATGCTATTAGGGATCCTATAGTCTTGTCTTAGGCGAACCAGGGTGTTGACAGTACGCACGAAATTCGGGATGATTCTACTGTCATGGAAGGAAGTGAAATGACCCATAAGCACTCCCGCTGAACCATTGACCGGGATAATGTCCCTTTCACCGTCGGAATCATCATTACCTTCCTCTTCATCGATGTGAACCAGGTCTTCGGGTTTATTATGAAAGCCCGACCCAATTCAGGGATTCCTACTGGAGCAATGACGTTGAAGTGGATGGCTACTTCCGGCAGTATCGCCTTCCTTACGAGTTCTTTTCCTCCCCACCGTCGATCGAGAGTGAAAATAAATAATAAACGTGTCCTAAAGTAATCTAGAGGGGGGGTGAATAGATTTTAAACAATTTTACCCAATTTTTCGAGATTAGTCCAAATTACGAAAAAGCCCCAATCTAGTCAATATACAAAAAACATACAAGTGCGGAAATTTGAGGACACACAATATTTACGTGGAAACCCACACGGGGAAAAACCACGGGCTGATATGTGCGCCACACGAGAACCTCGAATCCACTATTTGCAAATACGATTACAAATTAGGTTGACCACATCACACCTAAATTTACTAATCCGTCTTTGCTACCCGCGGGCCTTTAATAGTGACTCTAGTCCCTTGCTTGCAAACTACCTAAGAGATAAATACAAGACTTGTCTCTAAAGTGAAGAGATAGCACAACCTAAGGTGAATATGTGAAATACTCAAGATGCTAAAAATGCAAGGTTAGACATTTTAAGCTTATCTAGGCAAGGATGAACATGTTAGACAATCCTAGATATCATATTACTAGATGACATGCATAAACCAACACTAAATAAGCAACCAAAATCCTATATGCATTATCTATCACAATACAACTCAAACCATAAAGAAACAATCTTGAAACTAAGTCAAGTCATAAAGATGCAATCTTGAATCAATTCAAGTGATAAAGAAGCTATCTTGTAAAGCAAGAACATATAGATATGAGAATGATGTTCTAGATAAGTCATGTGAGCAAAACTAAAAACCCTAGATGAAATCAACCTAGAATTATGCTAGATGATAAATGAAAGATGCAATATGAAGGGTTTTGTGATTTGGAAGCTTAAAGATGAAGTCTTGATACCTTGGCTTGAAGATACTCAACCATGCTCTCAAAAGTGTAATTTTGCTCTACAAACCGAGCCAAGACTATCAAGACATATATAATGGGATCCAAGTGAAGTGACATCGTTTTTGAAAAAAAACGGTTCAGATTCCCGTCAGCTGCGCTGGTGAAGCGCTGGACGACCAGTGCAACTCACCAGCGCACGCCCTTTAACTGGCAAGGGCGCTCGACGAGTGGCGCGCCTCAAGGGCGCAAGACCAGCGGCAACATTCTGGACGAGATGCGCTGGTGGAGCTTGCGCTGGTGACGACCAGCGCACCAACAGCGACAACCTACTGGAGGAGTTGCGCTGGAGGAGAGCGCCGGTGCAGACCAGCGCACGACCAGCGGTAGTCCACTGGACTAGTTGCGCTGGTCAGCTTGCGCTGGTGACCCCAGCGCACACACTCCCTAAGCACACAAACAAAAGTGCAAGGGTCAAAAGAATGCATCCTAAGCCTAACTAGATATGCCATTATAATCACAAGATGTAAGAGAGAGATTTAAATACCCAATGATGCACAAAAACTTCAAACACAACATACAAGTAAGAGTTATGCAAGTGTTGTGTGTGTGTGCAACTACATCTCTTCAAAGTAGAGTAAGTCAAGAAATCTACCTTCCTTGAAGCTCTTGATCATGCAATGAGGTTTTCTTCCATCCTAAGCTATCCTTACATATAGAACCCCATTGTGATTTTGCCAACGAAATACGCAATAAAAAAAGAGGCACTTACAATCTCCCCCTTGGCTATTTCGTGACAAAATCACCACTCACATAGCATCCTCACAAAATAAAAGATTGGTCAACAAAAGTTTCTACATTACAATTAAGCTCCTAGTCTAAGTCTTGAACATCTTCAAGTCAAATCCAAGCTTGTAGAAAAGAAATCCAACCTACACACAATCAACAAGAAAAATACCTTCCAAGAACAAGTGTGGGAGAGATGCTAATAACAAAAGAAATGTCATTTCAAAAGGTTTCAAAAAAAATCAAACAAGCAATGTAATGCAATGCCAACTCCCCTAAATGCAATCATCTCCCATCATGGGTTACTCACTCTCAACTCCCCCTAAATGCAATGCCTAGAAGCACAAATTCTCCCCAAACCTACTCCCCCTTTTTGTCATGAGATAGGCAAAGGGAGTCTCTCCTAATAGGTAAGCATTAGCAAGGAGAGCTTGTAGCACGAACACATATGCAATCAAATAGGCAATTTTATGCACCTCAATCAAGTAAGAGAGATTCAAGGAGTTTTATTTTATGACAAATGTGTGACAATAATGCTTTGCATGCAAGACATGTTGCATCTAAGACCAAAGCAATGGTATTGGTAAAGCAAACAACAAAGGTTTCCAAAAGAATTCAAACCAATTTCACCCTTTGTCATGGAAAAAAGCAAGGAAATAGAATTTTAGTATTTCAAGACAAACAACTATATCCAACTTTATAGGCAAAACAAGACATGAGCGACTTTGCACCCTATTTGATTTTCCGGGTGAGATACCCGTATGATAGTAGCCTTGTTCTACAAATAAAGAAAGAGAGACTTTGGATATTAGGATCCTTTTGATTTAAGTCTCAATATTGCTTTTGCACACATATTTGCATTTAACATTTGCAATCAAACATTTCACATTTTCATCTCATACTTTTCAACTTAGGTATGTCATTTAAAAAGAATCATCATGTCATGGAGATCAATTAAAGGTCATTCAAAAAGTACTTCCGAAGTACATCTCCTATTCCAAAAATGCATGTTTGAGCATAGATATGACATGGATTGCAAGCAAGGCAATGTAGCACACTTATTTAGAAAAATACATATAAGTATGTACAACCAATCATCTCAAGCAATAACTAAGAGGCATAAAATATATCAATGTGGCACAATGTATGATCATGCAACTTTGCTCTCTTTGCTTGAGCTCCCCATATGGGGTCAAGACACACCAAATCAACCAATTGACAAATCCCAATAGACTTGCTAAGGTTCCCAAATCTAATGGTGTCTAAAGGCTTTGTAAACAAATCCGCTAGTTGGTCATTTGTTCCCACATGTTCCAATGCAATGGTTTTGCTCTCAACTAGCTCTTATGAAATGGTGTCTAATGTCAATGTGCTTTGTCCTAGAATGTTGGACGGGATTCTTAGAAATGTTAATGGCACTCATGTTATCACAAAATAAAGTAAGAGTACCTTGCTCCAAGCCATAATCGGCTAGCATTTGTTTCATCCACATCAATTGAGTGCAAGCACTACCGGCGGCAATATATTCCGCCTCGGCCGTGGATAGGGAAATTGAGTTTTGCTTCTTGCAAAACCAAGAAACCAAATTGTTCCCAAGGAAGAAGCAACCGCCCGATGTACTCTTCCTATCATCACAATTTCCCGCCCAATCGGCATCACTAAATCCAACAAGACTTGGATTAGTGTCAAAGGAGTACCATATCCCATGATTTGAGGTACCATTCACAAACCGAATGATCCTCTTCACCGCCACAAGGTGAGACTCTTTGGGATTAGCTTGGTACCTAGCACAAACACCACACTAAAACAAATATCGGGCCTACTTGCGGTCAAGTAAAGCAAGCTACCTATCATGCCACGATATAGACTTTGTTCCACATCCTTTCCACTAGCATCTTTGCTAAGTTTCAAGGTGGTGCTCATGGGTGTGTCACAATGTTTGGCATTCTCAAGGCCAAACTTTTTCACTAGGCTCTTAGCATACTTAGCTTGGGATATAAAGATCCCATCATGCATTTGCTTGATTTGCAAGCCTAGGAAATAATTTAGTTCACCAACCATGCTCATTTCAAAACTCATGAGACATGACATCAACAAATTGTCTAACTTTGGATTGGTTGGTGGAACCAAATACAATGTCATCAACATAAATTTGAGCTATGAATAGCTCATCTTTAGTGCACTTGATGAACAAAGTCTTGTCAACACTACCTCTTGAGTAGCCATTGTCAACAAGATAAAGAGTGAGGCGCTCATACCAAGCCCTCGGTGCTTGTTTCAAACCATATAGAGCCTTCTTGAGGCGATAGACATGAGAGGGGTGGTGTGGATCCACAAACCCCTTGGGTTGCTCAACAAACACTTCCTCATGCAATAAGCCTGAGGAAGGCACTTTGACATCCATTTGTTGTAACTTGAACTTGTACACACAAGAAATGGATAAGAGAAGCCTTATGGACTCAAGACGGGCAACGGGAGCAAAAGTCTCCTCAAAGTCAATACCCTCAATTTGAGAGTATCCTTGTGCAACAAGCCTTGCCTTGTTTCGCACAATGTTGCCATCCTCATCGGATTTGTTCCTAAACACCCATTAGTTCCTATGACATTGGTGTTTTGGGTCTAGGAACAAGAGTCCAAACCTCATTTCTCTCAAATTGGTTTAGCTCTTCTTGCATGGCAAGAACCCAAAACTCATCTTCCAAGGCTTCATCAACCTTTTGGGTTCTATTTGAGAGGTGTAACAAGTGTAGCTAATTTGATTAGCTATTTGACGCCTAGTCTAACACCCTCTCTAACTCTCCAATGATCATCCTTATCATGGAGCTTTCTAACCCAAGGAGCAGGTCATTAGAGTCCAAAGGGGGAACTCTATTAAGAGGCAAATCATCCTCTTCATCTTGGTTTGACTTCACACACTAGAAGTCTCACCACTTTCCTTCAAAGGAAGGTCATTCACCTCACAAACATCCTCCTCATGGTCATCATGTTTGGGCCTACAATCATCAAAGACAACATTTGATGATTCCATAACACTTTGAGTCTTTAGATTAAAAACTCTATAGGCCTTGCTATTAAGTGCATACCCAATGAAAATACCCTCATCACTCTTGGCATCAAACTTGCCAAGTTGATCCCGGTCATTTAGTATATAGCACTTACTCCCAAAGATGTGGAAGTAGCTCACATTGGGTTTTCTACCCTCCATAACTCATAGGATGTTTGTTTAGTCCCGGGCCTAAGGAAAACTCTATTCCCTATGTAGCAAGCCGTATTGATGGCTTCGGCCCAAAGATTTCTAGGGACTTTGTTGCTAAGCAACATCACACGGGCCATCTCTTGGAGGACTCTATTCTTCCTCTCAACAACACCATTTTGTTGAGGAGTCCTAGGGGCCGAAAATTCATGGGAAATGCCTAAGCTATTGCAAAAATTTTCAAACTTAGCATTTTCAAATTCTTTCCCATGATCACTTCTAATTTTCTTAATGCTTTTAATGTGAGAAGTTTTTCATTTGAATTTTGACACAAAGCATTTTGAATTTCTCAAAGGCTTCGGACTTTTCTCTAAGGAAGTAAGTCCAAGTAAACCTAGAGAAGTCATCAACAACAACAAGAATGTACCTTCTACCACCTAAACTTTCGGTTTGAATGGGACCCATAAGGTCCATATGGATGAGCTCCAATGGCTCTTTGGTGGAGAGGTATTGCCTTTCTGTGCACACTCTTAGTTTGCTTTCCTTGTTGACAAGGTCCACAAACTCCCTCAAACTTTTTCCCAAACTTGGGAAGGCCCCAACAACATTCAACCTATCAAGGACTTTCAAGTCCCTATAGTTCATATGGCCAAGTCTTTGGTGCCACACCTCAATTTGCTCACTAGTAGACAAGTTACAAGAGATGAGATTAGACTCAAGACAATAACAATTGTCACTTGATCTCTTGCCTTTCAACAAAACTTGCCCATTTCCTTAGAATAGAGCAATCAATTTTTCCAAACATAACCGAAAGCCCTTCATCATTAAGTGTGATATACTAATGAGATTGGCTTGCAAGCCATCAACATAGAGAGCATTGGGCAAGGAGGGTAAACCGGGAATAGATATATTACCTTTCCCTATGACCTTTTTCTTAGATCCATCACCAAAGGTGACATACCCACCATCCTCCATCACAAGAGATTCAAAGAAACTCTTGTTTCCGGTCATGTGCCTAGAACACCCACTATCAAGGTACCAAGTGTTAGAGGCATTTGCTTTTAAGGCAACTTGGGCCACATAGCAATAATAGTCATTATGTCTACTCATCCTAGGTGAAACATGGTCATTCCTAGGAGCCATTGGTCCATTAGCTCTAAAATTTCTAGGTGCATGCATTGTGGCTCTTCTAAGCATATTTTTCTCAATCATACTTTCTCTTCTACACAATTTAATATTGTAAGGATTCCCGTTGTTTTTAATTGGCTTATTTCGTGATCAAACCATATGTGGGGGTTCTTTGTAAGGGTAGCCTAAGTATCGGTCTTATTGTTCGAAGCCCTTTTGAAGACCTCGTGTTGATAAGCACCGAAGGTAAATTTCTATGTGCTTACTTTTCTTTGAAGAGATTAGTTGCACACACACACTTAACATTCATTGCATATGTGTGCATTCTCTTCATTTGTCACATTTCACACTTGCACTTATTTATTATATTTTATGGTGTGTAATTGTGTCATGTTGTTGTATAATCGTTTCCCGATAACTTTCGGAAAACGTCCGCGCATGCACGAGAATGTGCTTGGTTTAGCGCAGGACCGCCTATGGAGAAGCCATGGCTTCTCCTTGGTTTTCACCTATCTAGGTGATCGGCGGTTATTATCGGCGGCCTGGCCGCCGAATGAAACCGCCGTTTCAGTCCAGATTGGTCTGGAGCATTTCTGCGGTTAAGATCGGCGGTCACGACCGCCGTTAGAAACCGCCGTTTCAAGACCTGATTGATTTATCTCTCAGTCTAATTCGGCGGTTGAAACGGCGGGCATGAAACCGCCGTTCATACCTGGTTGATTTTGATCTCTCTGTTCTGTTTCGGCGGTTGGAATCGGCGGTCACGAAACGCCGAATGAACCGCCGTTTGCTCTGTTCTTCACGAGCTCAATTCGGCGGTCATAACGGCGGCCTGGCCGCCGATTGAAACCGCCGATTGGCGCGTTTCTTTGAAACTACTTAAACGACCACACATTGATTTGGCCCCACATATATATATGCCATTTGACTTTAGGTCAATTAAGAGAGTTCTATTCAGAATTCATACTTAGGATATTTTTTCAAAGAGAAGAAAAATTCCAAGAACTCCATTCTTGATCTCAAACACTTTTTCATGATCATCAATCATCATCTAGCATCATCTTAGATCATCTAGATGTCATCTAGCATGGAATCTTCATCATACTTTGCTTGGTAAGCTTTTCACTAATATCTTACATGTTTTGTGTTTCTTTTATCTAGCAATCTCAATTAATTACTTGTTTGTTATTTGTATGCTTTAGATACAATATGAGATGAGTATGATGTATGTTTGAGATTTTATATTGTGCTTGCATATTAGGTTTTGTGCTTAATATTGATTAGCTAAACTAATTGACATGTCATTTAGTTTGATATCTAGGATTGTTCTTAATTGCATATTAATCATCTTAGATAAGCATATAGGGGTTCCCCTTGCTCTATGTTGCATTTGGATATTTACATATATTCACTTAGGGTTGTATTCTCTTCATAGAGAAAGTAAGTCTTGTGTGTAGCATCCGGGATTAGGTTGCTTAGAACGCAAGCAAATTGGACTAGGTTCACTCATACGGGATTAGGTAGGTGTGTGATTACTTCCGGGATTAGGTTGTAATCGTTTGCACATTTAGTGGATTCGAGGTTCGAGTGTGGCTTACTTACATAGCCCGTGGTTTTTCCCGTGAGGGTTTCCACGTAAAAACCAAGTGTTGTTTTAATTTCCGCACCATATTACAATTGCTTGGTTATATTATCTTGAGGGCATTTTCGTAATTTTGACTAACACGAAAAATTGGGTAAAAAGCGTAAAATCTATTCACCCCCCCTCTAGATAGCTTTATACACACCGTGCTATTATTTGTTTCAAATATACTTAAGGCAATTAGGCCTAATATGGCTTTCAATTCCACAAAAATGGCAAGTAGGAGTAAAGTAGGAATTCATACCATAGCCTTGAGCAAACATTTGTGGCCTCCTTCTATTTTGAGTTGCTATTTGATGTTGAGGCAACTCTCTCCTTTGTGGTTGAGCCAAGTTGGCATGTCTTCTAGGTTGAGTATGAAAGACCCCATGTTGAGCTTGTGGGATCCTTTGTTGTGGAGGTCTTGGTAGTGAGCTATAGTTGATGAGGTTGTTGTGGAGTCTAGGTGAGGAGGAATGCTCTAGTTGGACTCTGCTTGGGCTTGCTTGGAGGATTCACCAGCTGTCAACCCCACTGGTTGTTTTTGTTTGTTGAGGGGTTTGAAACATTTCAACTCCTTGCTCTTGACAAAAGTTGTTTCTCAAGGATGTGGCTTCCATGTATTCACATATCCTAACCCCTCTTGTCACTACGGACTCTTCCCACAAGATAACATCTTGTCAAGCTTCTCGGTTCCGCGAAGTCTCTTAGCAATCAACTCTGTGGGCTTAAATGAGCTCTTTCCCCAAGCTTTGTGCACTTTTCTTGACCAAGACTACCTCCATCTTCAACCCTTCTCTATCCTCTTTTGCCTTACTCATTTCCTGCGCAAAGAGTCATTTGGATTGTCAACTAAAGCTTCTCCCTTTCAACTTTTGTATCTCCTTTTCTTCATTCAATCTTGAGTTCTCAAAGAATTCATGAAGGAATTCTATTCAAGCATCTTGTACTTATCAAACACAAATTATGTCGTCTTCTCTTGCATCGTCCTCCACAAGCTTTGTCAACAGTGCTTGGACGAGCCCCGTCAATCCATCTTAAAACGACTGAACCTGTGATACCAAGGTATACTCGTGGTGCGGGCATTGAGCTAAAAGTAACTTGAATCTACCCCATGATTCATGAAACGCATCCCCTTCCCTTCCTAGAAACAGCTATCATACTTTGTATTTCCTAGTCTTCCATGAGGGAAATATTTGGTAAAAAACTTCTGCTCTACACCGCTCCATGTGGTAAGTGATCCTACCGGTAATGCCATGAGCCATTCTTGGCATCATCCTTACACAAACGAAAAACATCGCATGCGTAAGTGATCCTCCGTCAGATTCCTAAGTGTGAAAGTAGTAACCACACTGTAGTACTCCTTCATAAATTGAAGGCAATCTTCACTTAGGCCCCACCAAAATGCGAGAGTGTTTGTAGTGCAAGTTTTTCAGTTCGTAATTCCTCTGGCATCATCTAGCAATAGTTGAAGGGTGCGATCCAACTGTAGGCAGTGAGAATTCCTTCATCATACGTTGATCCATTACTTGCTCTGGTCCCTCTGATGAACTGCTAGAAGAGGTTGAGCCAATTTCAAGGTCGGATAGTCCTCTAGGACTGTCCATCATGGTCGGTAGCCTAGCCATTCGATCAATATTATCAACAAAAGGTAAAAGCGGACTCCCCAAAGATCGTCTTCCGTGCATCAGTTAGTAAAATGTAACCTGAAGGTACACTAACAGAAACTACCAAAAGGTCAAGTGCTCAACACAGAAATTTACTGCAATTATATATAGATTACACTACTAACACTCTACAATAGCGTAAACGCTGTTCCCCGGCAGCGGAGCCATAGATTTTGACGCGTCTGAACCGGTTATACAAATGTCACTACAAATTAACCTATTCTACCTCGGTTATATTATAGGGATGAGCGAGTTTGGTGACCCTATTGCAAGTGCACAGTCGTTGAACTAGTGTAGTGAGAAGTAAGGGTATCGTTCCCACGAAGGATTAGCAATATTTTTACGCCTAAGTAGCAATTCTCTACAATTTCCAAACTATGCTAATAAAGGACTAATTAAATTATCTAAATATAACACATTAACTATGCTAAGATTGAAATTAGCTAAGTAACAATTACCACTAATTGATTTAAATTCTAGATTAAAAGTTGCTAGGGAATCGATTCATTCAAGTATTAACCTAAATACTAACAAACCATTCTTTAAGCTCAATCATAATTCCCTAACATGCATTTATTCATATGAAATTATAAGCATTAAACCTCAACTCCAATCATAATCTAAGGCAGAAAAGTGATTAGAGGAGATTTACTCAAGGTGTTAGTAGAGATTACAAGTAGTAATCTCTACAAATAGATGGCATAACAGGTACATGCAATAAATGGTCTTAAGCATATAAGTTCATTAAGTTATTGTGCATTAATGAAGGATTGGTAGTTGCAACTACACTCATACATGAATTAAAAGGCACATGCATAACTTGAGAAGGTGATATCAATATGATTGATTATATGGCAAGGTTAATACAAGAATTACATCTAATCCCTTAACAAGAAGGATTTAGTTACACATAGAGTCAAAGTTACAAAGAAATGCAAACAAAGGAAACATCACCTATCGAAATTCTTGTGAAGTGGAAATGATCCTCCTTGCAATCCAAGAAACAAACTCTTCTAAGGCAACTTGAAGTAGTCACACAAAGGAACCAAAATATGGGTGTTTGGTTGCTTAGAAAGTAGCCAAGAAAGCTATCTTGATTTCTACAACTATCTAATGAAACCTTCCCTATTGATTTCCCAAAAACTGTATGTTACTTCTTCAAATTCTTTGTATTTTCTCTGTCTACTTCTAACTAAAATTGTCTATCTCTCCCTTTTTTAAGTGTGTGGTGGTGAGAGTATTCATAGAGACATCCCCTATATTTCTCTGTGCATTCTCGGTGGTGTGGGACTCTCAAGGACATTAGGTGGCAAAAAGGAGTCATTTGATTGGCTTTGAGGTGAGATTCGATCACTTGCAGCTCGACGGTGTGCTCAGCTGGTATGTGCGGCGGCTTGTTCCCGCGCATGAACCGCCAGGCTTGTATTTTCTTTCTTTGCAGACTTGTTCTGCTGGACTTGTCTCTCCGTGAATCATGCCTGAACTCAACAGAATTGCCACGGGTTTGTGCGGCGGGACTATTCTAGCAAGGTAGAGAGTCTGAGCTCGCTGGATACTTTGAGGGTGCATCCCTATGGCTTCATGCGGCGGCTTCATTCTAGCTGGGCAGAGTGTCTAAGCTCGCCAGACAATGTTGCATGTGCCGTGGCTCGTGCGGCAGGACATGTCCCGCGACCAGGATGCATGAACCTGCCGGCTGCCTCTTTTATTTTCTGCCTCATTTGCCCTATTTTCCTTCTTTTGGACCAAAATGCCCCTAAAACGTCTAAGTTACCTGAAAGACTTATTTAAAACATTAAATACATAAAATGCTCAGAAAACGGTTATAAAAACCAAGTAAAGGGGCGCTTAAATGTGAACATTTAGCGCGCGATCAATATACGTCATGTTATCATGCAAAAAAGGGATGGCCACTTGAGTCCAAACCTACGATATACTTTTCTACTTATCGACATGCACGGGAGCTCCATCGCCATCGCCAACGAGATTTAACCCTCACACCATAGCCCATAAAAAACATTCCATTGTATTCATATTACGTAGTGATTAAAATAAAAAGTGTGACTCATTCAAACCTTTTATTGTATTATCATGAACTCACCCACTGCATTGTATGAAACTTGTTTTATTGAGGATCGATAGATATCGAACTACTTGATATCACTTCCATCGGGATCTACCCCTAATTCCGGTGCGTAAAGTTGTTAATTGGGATTTCACCCCGGTGATGATTTTCGGTTAACACTTTTGGGGATGTCTGTGGGAAACACTTTCCCAACCAATTACCAAAGGATAAGCTTGACTCTACCCAGAAGACCCTGAGATGAGACTCAGATCTTCTCAGGGGCAGCCTGACCCTTCGGGACCCCATTCCCTAGCTTCCACTAGAGAGGGAACAAGTAAGGAGGAGAGGAACGAGAAGCAGATCCTGGCACTATCTCACTTAATACCGGCTCTGCGCCCCAGGGCCCCACGGTTCAAGAGATCCATCGGGATACTATTGAGCAGTACGCCGCAGCTTACGTGGAAAGTATCCGCCTCTAGATGATCGCCCAAGGAATACCCTTCGAAGCACCCAAGCTCGAATGAGAAGCCGGACCGAGTACCCGGGTACCAGTCTTGATAGACTCGGACCACCGCTGCCAGTTCCCAGTCATCTTGGAGATTTCAGACCCCGACAGGTGAAATCAACATTTAAATTCCTCCCCGAAGGGATTAGCGGATGATCAAACCGGCAGCGGAGAAGAAGGGAACCGCAGCTGAGCAGATGGATGGAAACACCGGGTCTAGGAGAAACCCGTTAGGGTACCTGGCCCCCGAAGGAAGAACGCAAGGAGAGGCAACCGTGGTATCCGAAACTTTAGATAAGAAGGCCGATAGCCCAATCCAAGCATGATGGATCCAAGCGCCTTGAAGATCGGATGACCAAAATGGCGAAGGAACTTGAAGAGCTAAGGAAGGAAAAACACCGAAGCACCTGGAAGAACCCCTTGGGGGAAATGAATGCTCCTTTCTCTAGAAAAGTCAGGGAAGTAGAGTTACCACCCATGTAAGGATTCCCATATCTTGATTGGCTTATTTCGTGGACAAACCACATATTGGGGCTTTGAATGTAAGGGTAGTCTAAATGTTTAAGGTTGAAGCTCGAAGGCCCTTTCAAGACGCCAAAGGTAAAGCACGCCAAAGGTATAAATTCTTGTGCTTGATTTTTCCATGAAGAGATTTAGTAAGCACACACACACTTAGCATACTTGCATTTGTGTGCATACTCTTCACATGTCACTTTACACACTAGCACTTTGGTTGATATATCTTGTTGTGTGTATATGTGCTTTATAATTCGTTTCCCGACATTGTTCGGAAACGTCCGCGCTTGCACTAATGAGTGCTTGGTTTTGCGCAAAGACCGCCTATGGAGAATGCCATTGGCTTCTCCTTGGTTTTCACCATTGTTGGTGATCGGCGGCCTGGCCGCCGAATGAAACCGCCGTTTCAGTCCAGATTGGTCTGAAGCAATTATGCGGTCAAGATCGGCGGTCACGACCGCCGTTCGAAACCGCCGTTCATACCTGATCGATTTTAATCTCTCGGTCTAATTCGGCGGTTGGATCGGCGGTCACGAAACCGCCGAATGAAACCGCCGTTGATGCTCTGTTCTTCACGAGCTCAATTCGGCGGTCGTTATCAGCGGCCTGGCGGTCGATTGAAACCTCCGAACGGTGCGTTTCAAGGGCAAAATTGTCTTTTCACATGCCCAATTCTTGATGTCTATAAATATCTTATTTTCTCATTCTCTGATTAAGCTTCTTGAGTTATTAGAACCCTAAACTTTCAAGAGAGATTTTTGAGAAAAAATCAATTCAAGAACTCACCTTTAAACACTCAAATCAAATCTTTTTTGCATCAAATTTCATATTGCATCCTCTATGTCTACATAGAAAGCATCTATGATTGGATTGGCATCATCACAATATGCTTGGTAAGATTTTGATTAGTTTCATCTTATTTTAGTATTTTTACTATCAAGCATATTCTCTTTTAATTTACTTGTATGTTGTTGATCATATGATAAATACAAGAGTAGAGAATTAATTGTGATGAATTAATTGAGTGTTGTTTTTTGTGATAGCTAATTAGGTTTTTGCTTAATCTTGATTAGCTAAGCTATTTGACATGTCATTTAGAAATTGATATCTAGGGTTGATTAAATTGATTATATCATCATCCTAGATAAGCATCTAAGGTTACCTAGCCTTGTTTGTTATTTGATTATTCATACATATTCACATAGGTTGCATAATCTCTTTTTAGAGAATTAAGTCTTGAGGCTAAGGTTGCTTAGGCCTCAAGCAATTGGACTAGAGCCACTTTTAAAGGCCCGAGTGGTAGAAGTGGGGGGTTATTGACCGGAGTGTTAGACGAGGTCTACATAGGTTGTAAACTCCATTTCGATTAGTGGATTTCGAGGTCCGAGTGTGGCGCACTAAACAGCCCGTGGTTTTTCCCAGTGGTTGGGTTTCCACGTATACATCAAGTGTTAATTAAATTCCGCACTATATTACACTTGCTTGTATTTTTTACTAGTAGGGGCATTTTCGTAAAATTGACTTGCATGCGAAAATTGGGTAATAATAGTTAAAATCTATTCACCCCCCCCTCTAGATAACATATTTAGAACACACCGTATTCTTTTCAATTGGTATCAGAGCGGGTTCCTAGATATACTTAGGTGATCCTAGCTCATTTTAGGTGTGTTGTGCATTTGTGTGATTTTTGCTCATTCATACATTTTGCATACATTTCATTCATTCATTTGATACAATGAGTGGATTCGGTGGCAACCATGAGAGTGCTTCAAGCACATGGCCCCCTCTCCTCACCAGTGTGAATTATGCCTCATGGAAAGGCATGATGGAGGCATATGTGTGCCAAATCCATGATAGGGCATGGATGGCAATTGAAGATGGGTATGCACCTCCTATGATGACTCCCACGAGTGGTGGAGAAGAAGTACTCAAGCCAAAGGCCCAGTGGTCACCTGAAGAGTTTGAGACTTCAAAATGGAATAGGAAGGCATGGCATGTTCTTCTATGTGCAGTGGATGAAAATCAGTACAAACTGATTCAGAACACTAGGATAGCCAAGGAGGCATGGGATATCCTACAGGTTGCACATGAGGGAACCGATGTCGTTAAGGATTCCAAGCTACAAGTCCTTCAAACGCAATTTGAGTTGCTTAAAATGGAAGAGGACGAGTGCTTCAATGACTTTGAAGTCAAGTTGATGGATATTGTGAATCAAAGCCATCAACTCGGTGATCCTTATTCGGATAGGAGATGAAAGTTCTTAAAATACTCGAGGTGTGTTTATCAATATAAAGCTAGAGGGGGGGGTGAATAGATTTTATCTAATTATTACCCAATTTTCGCATGCAAGTCAATTTTACGAAAATACCCCTAGCAAGTCAATAATACATACAAGTGTAATAAGATGCGGAAATAGTAAATGACACTTGATGTTTACGTGGAAAACCCAACCACTGGGAAAAACCACGGGCTGTTAAGTGCGCCACACTCGGACCTCGAAATCCACTATATGAAAAGACGGTTACACCCTCAAGTGATTCTCGGACCCTCACCCTAGATAACCTCAGGCTATGGACACTACCAATCGCCACTCTTGGTTCAATCCCTAGTGATATCCCCTGATACACTACTCTTGGCGTGAGCACCCTCTAATCTACCACGCGGGCCTTTTATAGCGGCTCTAGTCCAATTTGCTTGAGGCCTAAGCACACTTAGCCCCAAGACTTCAATCTCTCAAAAGAGATGCACAACCCTATGTGATATGTATGAAATATTCAATTAATGCAATAAGAGCTAGGGTACTCTAAATGCTTACCTAGGATTATAAGATGACAATATAATCAATCCTAGATATCACATATAGCTATATGACATGGCATATAACTTTAGCTAAGTAAAGGATCACCAATCCTAGATACAAAGCTATCATATAAAACCCACAAACATTCAAAGGATTAACTAGTTGATTAAAAATAATCTATCAACCTAGTTATCAATACATCACACAAGAATGTTCATGGCATAGCTTTTAGGCAATAATGACCTAATCAAATAAGCTATGAACAATAATCTCAATCAATAAATGAGATCAATTAGCTAGATGGCATATGAAACATTAAAGCCTAGCTAACAAATAAAAACCCAATCAACACATAATCTCAATCTTATATGTAGAAATTAATCTAAACACATATAAGTAAAATATGAGATAAAATTGATAAGTAGAAACACTAATTATGTAAGATAAAAGTGTTCAACAAATCATACCATGTGTGTTGAAGAAGTCCCATGCATTAGCATATGCTAGATGATCCTAGATGATGCTTAGATGAAGATTTATGCATGTGGGATGGGTTTAGAGAGATAAAGATATGATCTTTTAGCTTTCTCTCTCAAGTCTCTCTAAATATCTCTCTAGGGTTCTTATGATCAAAGACTTGTATTCTGAACCAGAGATAAGGATGTATTTATAGAGACCAAAAACAGGGCAGGTGAAAATACAATTTTGCCCTTGAAACGCACCGATCGGCGGTTTCATTCGGCGGCCAGGCCGCCGAACTGAACCGCCGAATGGCTCCCGAGCGGAACAGGGGAACTTCGGCGACTTCATTCGGCGGTTTGGAAACCACCGATCCCAACCGCCGTTTTGGACCCGAGAGATATATTTCAATCAGGTCTGATTCGGCGATTTCTAACGGCGGCCAGGCCACCGAACGTAACCGCCGAGTCACCAAAAATGGTGAAATCAAGGAGAAGCCAAAGGCATCTCCACCGGCGATCATCGCGCAAAACAAAGCACATTACCGTGCACGCGCGGACGTTTCCGAACATCCTTAGGGAAACGAATTACTCCACACTAAACGCTAACATACATGAAGTGCAAGTGTGGGTATTGAATGCATCCTAATGCCTAACATGTCATGGCATTATCATATAACAAGATGCAATCAATTCAACATGCAAGAAGAGATATTGAATAAATCAATAAAGCACAATGCACACAAAATATAAACACACCATACAAGAATAAGAGTTATGCATGTTGTGTGTGTGTGTGCAACTATATCTCTTCAAGCCAATGTAAGCACTAGATATATACCTTTGGTGCTTGTCCTCTTGAGGTCTTGGAAAGGGTCTTGATCTTCAACAAACACCTAGACTACCCTTACAACCAAACCCCAACATGTGGTTTGACCACGAAATAAGCCAATCAATTAATGGGAATCCTTACAGGAGAGTTAAGCAGAAAATTATGAGGTCTCTCCCCGTTAGGTTCGAATCAAAAGTGACGGCTTTAGAGGAAAATAGCACATACAAGGATATGAAGCCGAGCGAGGTGATTGGAAGACTCCTCGCCTATGAATCTAGGAAGGCTCCTAGTATTTCACCTCCTAAAAAGCAAAAAGGAATTGCTTTGAAAGCTTCCAAGGTTGAGAAGGAGGAAAACGGTGACTCGGACCAAGACATGGCTTTGCTACTTAGAAGATTCAAGAAGTTTGTCAAGTTCGAGAATAAGGGCATTGGATCCAAAGGCCAAGACTTGAAGAAAAAAGCTTCCTTCAAGAGGTTTAAGCCTAGGCAAGAGCATAGTAAGAAGAAAGGGGTCCAATGCTATGAGTGTGGTGGTATAGGTCACATCTCACCGGATTGTGGGAACTTGAAGAACAAGATGGCAAAAGTGATGACCGCCACATGGAGTGAAAGTGATAACTCCAGAGAGGGAGATAAGTCATCAAGTGATGATGAGCTTACCATCAACTACATGGCATTTGGGGCCACTTGTGTAGAAATAAAGTTGTTGGTAAGAATGACTTGACTAGTGATCCCATAGAAGAAAAAGATGAAGAAGTAGCTCTAGAGAAGATAAATGTAGCTACTCATTGGGATATGACTCTCATTGACTCAAGAGACCAAGGTAGAGGTCTAAATGAGGGAAATGACTCCATTAGTGAGAATGAGAGTGGAGGAGATAACTTAAGTGAAGATGACTCCTCATCTAACTCTACATATGGAAGTGTAGAGAAAATGGATGTAAATGACTTTATAGTCAAGTGTGAAAGTTCATTGGAGAAGAAAAATATAAAGTTGAAGATTTTAGATGATGAAAATCTAGAACTTTCAACACACAATGACCACTTAAGTAAACAAGTGGAGGCATCCAAGAAGATTGAAGACAAGCTAAGGGATGAGCTAGCTATGTCTAAGAGGAATGAATAAGGGTTGAAGAGAGAGCTTGTTGAAGCCATAGAGTCATTGTCTAGGATGACTACAAGCACCAAGAAACTTGACCACATTCTTGGTAGTGGAAAGAACCCTTGTGACAAGAGAGGTATTTGGTATGAAGTAAGCAAGGAGATCACTACTCCAACCAAGACCATCTTTGTCAAGAGTTTGGGCAAGATAGAAGCCTCACCGGTGCACACTCCTAGGAAGAAAATTGATCTAGGACAATGTTTAAGAAGTGCACAAGTGAAGGTAGCTCCAAAGAGACAACCTCAAGCTCAAAAAGTTCCTCAACCTAACTTCCCTCAAGCTCATATTCATCAAGGGAAGAGGCCAATCATGCAAAATGAAACAAGGAAGCAAGCTAGACCGGTTCAACAACAAAGAAGATTTGAACCCGCTCAACCACAAAGTCATGGGATGGCTCCTATGCATGCACAAGGACATGGTATGAATTCTAAATTTATCCCTACATGTCACTTTTATGGTATTAATGGTCACATTAGACCAAATTGCTTTCATTTCATTAAATTATGTAGAATCAAAAGCATGATTGAAAAGAGAATGATAAGAGCTAGAATGCATGCTAATAGGAAGGAAAACATTCATATTCATGATCCTATTATTCTAGTACTCTTGAACCATTGTCCACTAGGAAGAAAAATGTCATATCTATGTGGATAAGGAAAATGAACCCGCTTGCTACGAGACTAACAAGTCTCAAATAGGTTCAACTAAGTCCAATGGACTTGGTAGGTCCATAGGACCTCATGCCCTTCATTAATGAAGGATGATACTAACCCCATATGGGGAACTCAAGCAAAGAGAGCTATTTTTGCATTCTTGTCACTTGCAAAAAAATTTGAAAAATCTTATGCTTCTTGGTTGATTGCTTGAGTAAGCTTGGTTGCACATATGTATATATGTTTTCAATTCAATAAGTGTGAACCGTGCTTGTTTACAATCCATGTCATATTTATGTTCAAACATGCATTTTTGGACTAGGAGATGTATGTAGGGAGTATGATTTGAATGACCTATGATTATCTCCATGACATGATGACTCTTTTATAACATGCTAATGTCTTATGAAAAGCATGAAATTCATGTATATGCTCAAATGAAAAAGCATGAATTGATAATTGCGTTCTTAAATGCAAAAACTTGTGTGAAAAAAAAAAAAACAAAAAACAAAAAACAAAAAAAACTTATGAGACTCAAATGAAAAAGGATCTAGTATCCATTCAAGGATTTTACAATCCATATGTCTCTCTTTCTTTATTGGTTGAACATGTCTACTATCATACGGGTTTCATTCCCGGAAAAATCAAATAGGGTGCAAAGTTGCTCATGACATGTTTAGCTTATAAAGTTGGATATAGTTGTTCTTAAATTGAAATCAATGAAATTTCTATATCCTTGCTTCTCTCATGACAATGGTGAAATTGGTTTGAATTCCTATTAGAAACCTTTGTCATTTGCTTTGCCAAATACCATGGTATTTTGGACTTGAATGCTATATGTCTTGTATGCAAAGCATTTTGTTTCACACATTTTATCTACTCCTTTGCCTATATCATGACAAAAAGGGGGAGTAGAATGTGGTAAGGGGAGGTGCATATTGTTGTAGCAATTGGTGCACATTGGGGAGAATATATATTGAGGGGGAGTAACCCTTTGAGGGGGAGCATTGCATACATAAAACAACATGATGTTGTGACTTAATTTTTTTAAATATGCAAATGCTTGTTTTAATCTCACTTGATTCATCTCACCTTTTCTTGTTTTGGAAAGTTTAGAAACCTTGTTTCAGGGAATGATTGTTCTACTTGAGATTGAAGACTTCAAGTTTATTTTTATATATCTCTTTGTAAAGTAGAAAATCTTAGTAGACCCTTAGTTTCTATTATAATGTGAGGAATCAATGTGAGTGGTGGTTTTGTCACGAAATAGCCAAAGGGGGAGATTGTAAGGATTCCCATATCTTGATTGGCTTATTTCGTGGACAAACCACATGTTGGGGCTTTGAATGTAAGGGTAGTCTAAATGTTTAAGGTTGAAGCTCGAAGGCCCTTTCAAGACCTCAAGGGACAAGCACGCCAAAGGTATAAATTCTTGTGTTTGATTTTTCCTTGAAGAGATTTAGTAAGCACACACACACTTAGCATACTTGCATTTGTGTGCATACTCTTCACATGTCACTTTACACACTAGCACTTTGGTTGATATATCTTGTTGTGTGTATATGTGCTTTATAATTCGTTTCCCGACATTGTTCGGAAACGTCCGCGCTTGCACTAATGGGTGCTTGGTTTCGCGCGAAGACCGCCTATGGAGAATGCCCTTGGCTTCTCCTTGGTTTTCACCATTGTTGGTGATCGGCGGTTATGATCGGCGGCCTGGCCGCCGAATGAAACCGCCGTTTCAGTCCAGATTGGTCTGAAGCAATTATGCGGTCAAGATCAGCGGTCACGACCGCCGTTCAAAACCGCCGTTCATACCTGATTGATTTTTATCTCTCGGTCTAATTCGGCGGTTGGGTCGGCGGTCATGAAACCGTCGAATGAAACCACCGTTGATGCTCTGTTCTTCACGAGCTCAATTCGGCGGTCGTGATCGGCGGCCTGGCCACCGATTGAAACCGCCGAACGGTGCGTTTCAGGGGCAAAATTTTCTTTTCACATGCCCAATTCTTGATGTCTATAAATATCTTATTTTCTCATTCTCTGATCAAGCTTCTTGAGTTATTAGAACCCTAAACTTTCAAGAGAGATTTTTGAGAAAAAATCAAATCAAGAAGTCACCTTTAAACACTCAAATCAAATCCTTTTTGCATCAAATTTCATATTGCATCCTCTATGTCTACATAGAAAGCATCTATGATTGGATTGGCATCATCACAATATGCTTGGTAAGATATTGATTGGTTTCATCTTATTTTAGTATTTTTACTATCAAGCATATTCTCTTTTAATTTACTTGTATGTTGTTGATCATATGATAAATACAAGAGTAGAGAATTAATTGTGATGAATTAATTGAGTGTTGTTTTTGTGATAGCTAATTAGGTTTTTGCTTAATCTTGATTAGCTAAGCTATTTGACATGTCATTTAGAAATTGATATCTAGGGTTGATTAAATTGATTATATCATCATCCTAGATAAGCATCTAAGGTTACCTAGCCTTGTTTGTTATTTGATTATTCATACATATTCACATAGGTTGCATAATCTCTTTTTAGAGAATTAAGTCTTGAGGCTAAGGTTGCTTAGGCCTCAAGCAATTGGACTAGAGCCACTTGTAAGGATTCCCGTTGTTTTTAATTGGCTTATTTCGTGATCAAACCATATGTGGGGGTTCTTTGTAAGGGTAGCCTAAGTATCGGTCTTGTTGTTCGAAACCCTTTTGAAGACCTCGTGTTGATAAGCACCGAAGGTAAATTTCTATGTGCTTACCTTTCTTTGAAGAGATTTAGAAGCACACACACACTAAACATTCATTGCATATGTGTGCATTCTCTTCATTTGTCACAATTCACACTTGCACTTATTTATTATATTTTGTTGTGTGTTATTGTGTCTTGTTGTTGTGTTAATTCGTTTCCCGATAACTTTCGGAAACGTCCGCGCATGCACGAGAATGTGCTTGGTTTAGCGCGAGGACCGCCTATGGAGAATGCCCTTGGCTTCTCCTTGGTTTTCACCTATCTAGGTGATCGGCGGTTATGATCGGCGGCCTGGCCGCCGAATGAAACCGCCGTTTCAGTCCAGATTGGTCTGAAGCATTTCTGCGGTTAAGATCGGCGGTCACGACCGCCGTTCGAAACCGCCGTTTCAAGACCTGATTGATTTATCTCTCGGTCTAATTCGGCGGTTGAAACGGCGGGCATGAAACCGCCGTTCGAAACCGCCGTTCATACCTGGTCGATTTTGATCTCTCTGTTCTGTTTCGGCGGTTGGAATCGGCGGTCACGAAACCGCCGAATTAACCGCCGTTTATGCTCTGTTCTTCACGAGCTCAATTCGGCGGTCATTAACGGCGGCCTGGCCGCCGATTGAAACCGCCGATTGGCGCGTTTCTTTGAAACTTACTTAAACGACCACACTTTGATTTGGCCCCCTATATATATGCCACTTTGACTTTAGGTCAATTAAGAGAGTTCATATTCAGAATTCATACTTAGGATATTTTTCAAAGAGAAGAAAAATTCCAAGAACTCCATTCTTGATTCTCAAACACTTTTCATGATCATCAATCATCATCTAGCATCATCTTAGATCATCTAGATGTCATCTAGCATGGAATCTTCATCATACTTTGCTTGGTAAGCTTTTCACTAATATCTTACATGTTTTGTGTTTCTCTTATCTAGCAATCTCAATTAATTACTTGTTTGTTATTTTGTATGCTTTAGATACAATATTGAGATGAGTATGATGTATGTTTGAGATTTTATATTGTGCTTGCATATTAGGTTTTGTGCTTAATATTGATTAGCTAAACTAATTGACATGTCATTTAGTTTTGATATCTAGGATTATACTTAATTGCATATTAATCATCTTAGATAAGCATATAGGGTTTCCCTTGCTCTATGTTGCATTTTGGATATTCACATATATTCACTTAGGGTTGTATTCTCTTCAAAGAGAAAGTAAGTCTTGTGTGTAGCATCCGGGATTAGGTTGCTTAGAACGCAAGCAAATTGGACTAGGTTCACTCATACCGGGATTAGGTAGGTGTGTGATTACTTCCGGGATTAGGTTGTAATCGTTTGCACATTTAGTGGATTCGAGGTTCGAGTGTGGCTTACTTACATAGCCCGTGGTTTTCCCGTGAGGGTTTCCACGTAAAAACCAAGTGTTGTTTTAATTTCCGCACCATATTACAATTGCTTGGTTATATTATCTTGAGGGCATTTTCGTAATTTTGACTAACACGAAAAATTGGGTAAAAAGCGTAAAATCTATTCACCCCCCCTCTAGATAGCTTTATACACACCGTGCTATTATTTGTTTCAATTGGTATCAGAGCGGGTTCCTAGACATACATAGGTGATCCTTGCTTATTTTGGTGTGTTTTGCATTTTGTGTGATTTTTGATCATTCATACATTTGCATTCATTTCATTCATTCATAAACACTATGAGTGGAAACGGTGGAAATGGTGGTGGCCACGAAGGAGCTTCTAGCACAAGGCCTCCACTTCTTACCGGATTGAACTATTCCCAATGGAAAGGGAAGATGGAATCCTACATATGCCAAATTCATGACCGTGCATGGATGGCGGTGGAAGACGGATATGATCTCCCTATGATGACTCCCGATGGTGGAGGACAAGATGTTTTGAAGCCTAAGGCGCAATGGAACGCGCAAGAGTTTGAGGCTTCTAAGTGGAATAGGAAGGCTATGCATGCCATTATGTGTGCTATGGATGAGAATCAGTACAAGCTTATTCAGAATACTCAGATTGCCAAAGTGGCATGGGACATCCTTCTAGTTGCACATGAGGGAACCGAGGTGGTGAAGGAGTCCAAGCTTCAAGTCCTCCAAACTCAGTTTGAGCTACTTAGGATGGGAGAGGATGAATGCTTCAATGACTTCGAAATCAAATTGATGGATATTGTAAATCAAAGCCATCAACTCGGAGACCCGTATTCGGATAGGAGAGTCAAGCAAAAAATTATGAGATCTCTCCCCGATAGGTTTGAATCCAAGGTGACGGCCATAGAAGAAAATAGTGGCTACATGGATATGAAGCCAAGTGAGGTGATTGGGCGTCTCCTTGCATATGAGTCTAGGAAGGCTCCTAGCACCACTACTCCTCCTAAGAAGTCTAAAGGAATAGCTTTGAAAGCATCTAAGGATGCAAAGGAGGCAAAGCATGAATCGGATGAAGACCTTGCCTTATTTGTGAAAAGGTTCAACAAGGTTATGGGGTTCAAGAAGAAGAAGGGATTTGGGTCAAGAGGACAAGATTTGAAGAAAAAGAGTTCCTTCAAGAAGTTTGAGCCTAGACAAGAGAGGACCGAAAGGAAAGGGGTCCGATGCTTTGAATGTGGTGGGATTGGTCACTTTGCCCCCGAATGTGCTAATCACAATGATAAGAAGAAGAGCAAAGTGATGGCCGCCACTTGGAGTGGGAGTAGTGATGACTCCAATGAGGAAGATGAGTCTTCAAGTGAAGAAGAGCTCATGGCTAACCTCCTAGCTTTTGCCTCCTCACATAAGAGCAAAAGTGGTAGTGAGAAAGAGGAAATGAGTCAAGAGGAAAATGACTCAAGTGAAGAAGAAAGTGATTCCTCATCTAACTCCATAAGTAGTTTTGTGGAGAAAAAGGTGCTTGCTAAATGCCATGCCGAGTTTAATGATTTAGCAATCAAGAGCACAAGAAAGATCAAGATGTTGAGAGAAGAAAATCTTGAGCTTGCATCTCATAATGACCACTTAGGTGAACAAGTGGAAAAATTCAAGAAGATAGAAGATAAGCTAAGAGAGGAGTTAGCTTTATCTAGGAGGAATGAAGAAAGTCTAAAGAGTGAGCTTGAAGAAGTTAGAAATTCTATGACTAGGATGGATTCTAGCACCAAGAAGCTTGACCATATGCTTGGTGTTGGAAAGAGTCCATGTGACAAGAGGGGTCTTGGGTATGAAGATGACAAGAAGATCTCTACCTCTAACAAGACCGTGTTTGTCAAGAGCTTGAAGAAAGAAGAAACTTCATTTGTGCAAGCTCCTAGAAAGAAATTAGAAGTAGGACAATGCTCTAATGCACAAGTGAAGATGGGTCCAAGAAGGAAACCTCAAGCTCAACCCCCTAGGGTCTCTCAAGCCAACATTCCTCCTCAAATGGCTCACAAAGGAAAGAGACCTATCATGCAACCTCAAGCTAGGAAGCAACCAAGACCGGTTCAACAACGAAGAAGGATTGAACCCTTTCATCCACAAAGACAAAGGCAAGGTATGATTTCTTATTTCATCCCTATTTGTCACTTTTGTGGTTGTGATGGTCATATTAGACCAAATTGCTTTCAATATATTAAAATGTGTAGAAAACAAAGCATGATAGAGAAGAAAAAGAAAAGAGCCATGATGCATGTTCCTAGGAATGATAATACTATTATGCATGATCCTAGGACATCTAGAGCCCATATACCAAAAACCACTAAGAAAGCTAAGATTGTTTCTAGGTGGATTAGAAAGAATGACATTGTTTGCCATGTTGCTCAAATAGCCTTGAAGGCAAATTCTTCTAATTTTTGGTATCTAGATAGTGGGTGCTCTAGGCACATGACGGGAAACAAGAGTTTCTTCGAGACTCTTGTTATGGAGGAAGGTGGATATGTCACTTTTGGTGATGGATCCAAAAAGAAAGTTGTAGGGAAAGGAACCATTTCCGTTCCCGGATTACCCTCCTTATCCGATGCTTTATTTGTTGATGGCTTGAAAGCCAATTTAATAAGCATTTCACATCTAAGTGATGAAGGATATTCCGTCTTGTTTTGTAAAGATGATTGCTCAATCCTAAAGCCCGATGGACAAACCTTATTGAAAGGTATGAGATCTAGCGACAATTGCTATTGTCTTGAAGCTAGAATAGTCTCAAACAATGTGTCCATGGATGAGCAAATTGAGTTGTGGCATGAAAGACTTGGCCACATGAACTTTAGGGATCTACGGACCCTTGGAAAGTTCGAGTGTGTGCGTGGCCTCCCTAAGCTTGGGAAGAAAGCCAATGGTGTTTGTGGACCTTGCCAACAAGGAAAGCAAACTAAAAGCATGCACAAAAAGGGTAAGTATCTCACCACCAAGGAGCCTCTTGAGCTTCTCCACATGGACCTCATGGGTCCCATGCAAACCGAAAGTTTGGGTGGAAAGAGATACATTTTTGTATGTGTTGATGATTTCTCTAGATTTACATGGACATACTTTCTTAGAGAAAAATCCGAAACTTTTGATAAGTTTAAAATGCTTTGTACTAAATTACAAAATGAAATGAAATCCAACATTAAAAGCATTAAACGGATTAGAAGTGACCATGGGAGAGAGTTTGAGAATGCCTCTTTTGAAAGCTTTTGTGATAGCTTAGGCATCTCCCATGAGTTTTCGGCTCCTAGGACACCTCAACAAAATGGAGTTGTTGAGAGGAAAAATAGGGTCCTCCAAGAGATGGCCCGAGTGATGTTGCTTAGCAACAATGTCCCTAGGAACCTATGGGCCGAAGCCATCAATACGGCTTGCTATATAGGAAATCGTGTGTTCCTAAGGCCCGGTTCTAGAAACACCTCCTATGAGCTATGGAAGGGTAGGAAGCCAAATGTTAGCTACTTCCACACATTTGGAAGCAAATGCTACATTTTAAATGACCGTGATCAACTTGGCAAGTTTGATGCTAAGAGTGATGAGGGTATCTTTATTGGCTACGCCTTGAATAGTAAAGCCTATAGAGTTTTCAACTTGAAGACTCGAACCGTCATGGAATCATCAAATGTGGTCATTGATGATACTAGGCTCAAGTCTAATGACCATGAGGAGGAGGATGTTCTAGAGGATGACACTCCTTTGGAGAGGGTTGTGGTGACTCCCAATGTTGGGACATCTAATGAAGTCACACAACCCATTACTAGAGTTCCTCTCTTGGACTCTAAAGAACCCGCTCCATGGGTTAGGAAACTCCATGATAAAGAAGATATCATTGGAGAGGTAAATGAGGGTGTTAGGACTAGACGTCAACTTGCTAATCTTATTAGCTATACTTGCTACACCTCTCAAATTGAACCCAAAAAGGTTGAAGAAGCCTTACATGATGAATTTTGGGTTCTTGCCATGCAAGAAGAGCTAAACCAATTCGAAAGGAATGAGGTTTGGACTCTAGTTCCTAGGCCTAAGACCACTAATGTCATAGGCACTAAATGGATATTTAGGAACAAATCCGATGAGGATGGCAACATAGTGCGGAACAAGGCTAGACTTGTAGCACAAGGGTACTCTCAAATTGAGGGTATCGACTTTGAGGAGACATTTGCTCCCGTTGCCCGTCTAGAGTCTATTAGGCTTCTCTTGTCCATTTCTTGTGTGCACAAGTTCAAATTGCACCAAATGGATGTCAAGAGTGCCTTCCTCAATGGCTTCTTGCAAGAGGAAGTGTTTGTTGAACAACCCAAGGGGTTTGTGGATGCTCACCACCCCAACCATGTCTATCGCCTCAAGAAGGCACTATATGGGTTGAAACAAGCACCGAGGGCTTGGTATGAGCGCCTCACTCAATTTCTTGTTGACAATAACTACACAAGAGGTAGTGTTGACAAGACACTATTCATCAAGAGAGACAATGATGAGCTTTTCATAGCTCAAATATATGTCGATGACATAGTGTTTGGTTCACCAACAACACCAAGGTCCAACAATTTGTTGATGTTATGTCTCATGAATTTGAGATGAGTCTTGTTGGTGAGCTTAATTACTTCCTAGGTTTGCAAATTAGGCAACTTGATAATGGGATCTTCATAACCCAAGCCAAATATGCCAAAAACCTTGTGAAGAAGTTTGGTCTTGAAAAAGCCAAACATTGTGACACTCCTATGAGCACCACTTTGAAGCTAAGCAAGGATGCTAGCGGTAAAAGTGTGGACCAAACCTTATATCGTGGCATGATAGGGAGCTTGCTCTATTTGACCGCAAGTAGGCCCGATATATCTTTTAGTGTAGGAGTTTGTGCTAGGTACCAATCCGATCCCAAGGAGTCCCATCTCTCTTCGGTTAAGAGAGTCATTCGCTTTGTGAATGGGACTTCCAACTATGGGATTTGGTACTCATTTGACACTAATCCTAGTCTTGTAGGATATAGTGATGCGGATTGGGCAGGAAATTGTGATGATAGGAAGAGCACATCGGGCGGTTGCTTCTTTCTAGGCAACAACTTGGTGTCTTGGTTTTGCAAGAAGCAAAACTCGATTTCCTTGTCCACGGCGGAAGCCGAGTACATAGCCGCGGGGAGTGGATGCACTCAACTTATGTGGATGAAGCAAATGCTAGTGGATTACGGATTCAACCAAGGTACTCTCACTCTCTTTTGTGATAACATGAGTGCCATTAATATTTCCAAGAATCCGGTGCAACATTCTAGAACTAAGCATATTGACATCCGCCATCACTTCATTAGAGAGCTTGTTGAAAATAAATGCATAGTACTTGAACATGTAGGTACTAATGATCAACTTGCGGACCTATTTACTAAACCCTTAGATGCTACTCGATTTAAAACTCTTAGTAGATCTATTGGGGTATGTCTTGTGGAGTGATGTTCTATGATTGACCCCATATGGGGAACTCAAGCAAAGAGAGCTATTTTGCATTCTTGTATCTTGCAAAAAATTTGAAATATCTTATGCCTCTTCTTTTAATTGCTTGAGTAAGCTTGGTTGTACATATGTATATATGTTTTAAAATTCCATAAGTGTGAACCTTGCTTGTCTACAATCCATGTCATATTTATGTTCAAACATGCATTTTTGGACTAGGAGATTTACATTGGAAGTATGATTTGAATGACCTATGATTATCTCCATGACATGATGATTCTTTAATAACATGCTAATGACAAATGAACAAGCATGAAATTCATATAACATGCTCACATGAAAAGCATGAATTGATGATTGCATATTCTTAAAAATGCAAAACTTGTGTGAAAACTTATGAGACTCAAAATGAATAAAGGATCTTGTATCCATTCAAAGGAATTTACTTTCCAAATGTCTCTCTTTCTTTATTAGTTGAACATGGTTACTATCATACGGATAATTTTATCCGGAAAAATCAAATAGGGTGCAAAGTCGCTCATGCCATGTTTCGCTTATAAAGTTGGATATAGTTGCTCTTAAATTGAAATCCATAATCTCTATATCCTTGCTTTTCCCATGACATTGGTGAAATTGGTTTGAATTCTTATTAGAAACCTTTGTCATTTGCTTTACCAAATACCATTGTATTTTGGACTTGAATGCTATATGTCTTGTATGCAAAGCATGTTGGATTCACACATTTCTCAAAATAAATCTCCTTGTTTCTCTCAAATTAATTGAAGTGCATAAAGTGACTTATACGTATATGCAAGTCTTGCATGCTTCTATCTCTCGTTGCTATGAGTGACCCGGTTGGGGACTACTCCTTTGCCTATATCATGACAAAAAGGGGGAGTAGGATATGGTAAGGGGAGGTGCAAAAATATAGAAGCTATTGTACTCTTTGGGGAGAACATACATTGAGGGGGAGTAACCCGTTGAGGGGGAGCATTGCATTTATCATACATTGCATACATTTGGTAATGTTGTGCCTAAATTCTAAAAATGCAAATGCTTGGTATTGTTCTCACATGATTAATCTCACACTTTTCTTGTATTAGAAATGTTAGAAACTCTTTTCAGGGATTGATTTTTCTACAAGAGGATTGAAGACTTCAAGTTGCATTAGCTTATCTCTTTGTAATGTAGAATATCATTATAGTCCCGTAGTTTCTATTTTTTGTGAGGAATCATTGTGAGTGATGGTTTTGTCACGAAATAGCCAAAGGGGGAGATTGTAAGGATTCCCGTTGTTTTTAATTGGCTTATTTCGTGATCAAACCATATGTGGGGGTTCTTTGTAAGGGTAGCCTAAGTATCGGTCTTGTTGTTCGAAACCCTTTGAAGACCTCGTGTTGATAAGCACCGAAGGTAAATTTCTATGTGCTTACCTTTCTTTGAAGAGATTTAGAAGCACACACACTAAACATTCATTGCATATGTGTGCATTCTCTTCATTTGTCACAATTCACACTTGCACTTATTTATTATATTTTGTTGTGTGTTATTGTGTCTTGTTGTTGTGTTAATTCGTTTCCCGATAACTTTCGGAAACGTCCGCGCATGCACGAGAATGTGCTTGGTTTAGCGCGAGGACCGCCTATGGAGAATGCCCTTGGCTTCTCCTTGGTTTTCACCTATCTAGGTGATCGGCGGTTATGATCGGCGGCCTGGCCGCCGAATGAAACCGCCGTTTCAGTCCAGATTGGTCTGAAGCATTTCTGCGGTTAAGATCGGCGGTCACGACCGCCGTTCGAAACCGCCGTTTCAAGACCTGATTGATTTATCTCTCGGTCTAATTCGGCGGTTGAAACGGCGGGCATGAAACCGCCGTTCATACCTGGTCGATTTTGATCTCTCTGTTCTGTTTCGGCGGTTGGAATCGGCGGTCACGAAACCGCCGAATTAACCGCCGTTTATGCTCTGTTCTTCACGAGCTCAATTCGGCGGTCATTAACGGCGGCCTGGCCGCCGATTGAAACCGCCGATTGGCGCGTTTCTTTGAAACTTACTTAAACGACCACACTTTGATTTGGCCCCCTATATATATGCCACTTTGACTTTAGGTCAATTAAGAGAGTTCATATTCAGAATTCATACTTAGGATATTTTTCAAAGAGAAGAAAAATTCCAAGAACTCCATTCTTGATTCTCAAACACTTTTCATGATCATCAATCATCATCTAGCATCATCTTAGATCATCTAGATGTCATCTAGCATGGAATCTTCATCATACTTTGCTTGGTAAGCTTTTCACTAATATCTTACATGTTTTGTGTTTCTCTTATCTAGCAATCTCAATTAATTACTTGTTTGTTATTTTGTATGCTTTAGATACAATATTGAGATGAGTATGATGTATGTTTGAGATTTTATATTGTGCTTGCATATTAGGTTTTGTGCTTAATATTGATTAGCTAAACTAATTGACATGTCATTTAGTTTTGATATCTAGGATTATACTTAATTGCATATTAATCATCTTAGATAAGCATATAGGGTTTCCCTTGCTCTATGTTGCATTTTGGATATTCACATATATTCACTTAGGGTTGTATTCTCTTCAAAGAGAAAGTAAGTCTTGTGTGTAGCATCCGGGATTAGGTTGCTTAGAACGCAAGCAAATTGGACTAGGTTCACTCATACCGGGATTAGGTAGGTGTGTGATTACTTCCGGGATTAGGTTGTAATCGTTTGCACATTTAGTGGATTCGAGGTTCGAGTGTGGCTTACTTACATAGCCCGTGGTTTTTCCCGTGAGGGTTTCCACGTAAAAACCAAGTGTTGTTTTAATTTCCGCACCATATTACAATTGCTTGGTTATATTATCTTGAGGGCATTTTCGTAATTTTGACTAACACGAAAAATTGGGTAAAAAGCGTAAAATCTATTCACCCCCCCTCTAGATAGCTTTATACACACCGTGCTATTATTTCTTTCACCACTTTTAAAGGCCCGAGTGGTAGAAGTGGGGGGTTATTGACCGGAGTGTTAGACGAGGTCTACATAGGTTGTAAACTCCATTTCGATTAGTGGATTTCGAGGTCCGAGTGTGGCGCACTAAACAGCCCGTGGTTTTTCCCAGTGGTTGGGTTTCCACGTATACATCAAGTGTTATTTAAATTCCGCACTATATTACACTTGCTTGTATTTTTTACTAGTAGGGGCATTTTCGTAAAATTGACTTGCATGCGAAAATTGGGTAATAATAGTTAAAATCTATTCACCCCCCTCTAGATAACATATTTAGAACACACCGTATTCTTTTCAACCCAAATTCAAAATGCCCACCGAGAAGTACTCCAGATCAGAAGACCTTGTGAGCCATTTAGAGAGTTTCGTCCATCAGATGGAGGTCCAAAACGCCACCCGGTCTGTAATATGCAGGATGTTCCCTTCCACTCTGACTGACTGACTGTGCTAAGACTTGGTTCATGAAGCTACCTCTAGGTAGTGTAGATTCTTTTACAAAGCTTACTACAGATTTTTGTGCTCAGTTTCAGGGGATCAAACCCCGTCCTGTTCTAGCATGTGATCTAAGAGCAGAGAGAGTTGTTGAAATCTTATGTAGAGAAATTCCATAAAGAAGTGATCTAAATGGGGGTGTTTACCGAGAAAGAGACCTTGGCAAACTTCAGAAGGAACCTGAGGGCTAGCAAATTGTTCCGGTCGTTTACCAAGCATCCACCTAATACTTACCAGGAGGCCTATGACAGGGCATTGGAATTGGTGGACATGGACGAACAACTTAAAGTCAAAGTCGAGCACGTTGAGGCCCGATCGATCAAACGCCCGAAGACAGAGGCTCTGAAATCCACACCTGTGAAGAAGTTTTAGAACTATCCTCCGAATCGATCGACCTATCCAGCATCTCCTCCTTTCCAGTATCGGGATAGGTATCCCGCAAGGAGGACCCCTCTTAGGACAACGCCTCCACTAAAAGAGATAGCACGAGTGACAAGCGAGGAGGACTAGTACAACCATTACACCCCTCTCAGTGCATCCTGAGAGACCATATACCTCGCCATCTGTGACAAAGGCCTGCTTAGGAAGCCTGGACCTATGAAGATCCCGACTGATCAGAGGAATCGCTATAAATACTGTGATTTTCACGAGGACGTGGGACACAACATATTCGAGTGCTACAGTCTCCGCAACCAAATCGAAGGATTACTAAGGGGAGTACTCCTCGTCAAATTCTTACAATAGGTGCGGGATAGCATCAAGGAGGGTATAAGGATTCCCATTCTTTAGTTGGCTTAGTTCGTGGACAAACCATGTGTTGGAGTTTATTGTGTAAGGGTAGTTTAGGTGATTGAACTTCAAGCTCAAAGGCACTTTCAAGACCTCAAGGGACAAGCACGACAAAGGTATATTCTCTAATGCTTAGGTTTCTTTGAAGAGATTTATGAAAGTTCTTAATTAATGCTCGGTGTGTTAATCAATATAAAGCTAGAGGGGGGGGGGGGGGGGGGGGGGGGGGTGAATAAATTTTATCTAATTATTACCCAATTTTCGCATGCAAGTCAATTTTACGAAAATACCCCTAGCAAGTCAACAATACATACAAGTGTAATAAGATGCGGAAATAATAAATGACACTTGATGTTTACGTGGAAACCCTCAACAGGGAAAAACCACGGGCTGGTAAGTGCGCCACACTCGAACCTCGAAATCCACTATATGAAAAGACGGTTACACCCTCAAGTGATTCTCGGACCCTCACCCTAGATAACCTCAGGCTATGGACACTACCAATCGCCACTCTTGGTTCAATCCCTAGTGATATCCCCTGATACACTACTCTTGACGTGAGCACCCTCTAATCTACCACGCGGGCCTTTTATAGCGGCTCTAGTCCAATTTGCTTGAGGCCTAAGCACACTTAGCCCCAAGACTTCAATCTCTCAAAAGAGATGCACAACCCTATGTGAATATGTATGAATATTCAATTAATGCAATAAGAGCTAGGGTACTCTAAATGCTTACCTAGGATTATAAGATGACAATATAATCAATCCTAGATATCACATATAGCTATATGACATGGCATATAACTTTAGCTAAGTAAAGGATAACCAATCCTAGATACAAAGCTATCATATAAAACCCACAAACATTCAAAGGATTAACTAGTTGATTAAAAAACAATCTATCAACCTAGTTATCAATACATCACACAAGAATGTTCATGGCATAGCTTTTAGGCAATAATGACCTAATCAAATAAGCTATGAAAAATAATCTCAATCAATAAATGAGATCAATTAGCTAGATGGCATATGAACATTAAAGCCTAGCTAACAAATAATAACCCAATCAACACATAATCTCAATCTTATATGTAGAAATTAATCTAAACACATATAAGTAAAATATGAGATAAAATTGATAAGTAGAAACACTAATTATGTAAGATAAAAGTGTTCAACAAATCATACCATGTGTGTTGAAGAAGACCCATGCATTGGCATATGCTAGATGAACCTAGATGATGCCTAGATGATGATTTGTGCATTTGGGAATGGGTTTAGAGAATTAAAGATGTGATCTTTAAGGATTTTTCTCTCAAGTCTCTCTAAATATCTCTCTAGGGTTCTTGGGATGCAAGACTTGTATTCTGAACCAGAGATAAGGATGTATTTATAGAGACCAAAAACAGGGCAGGTGAAAATAAAATTTTGCCCTTGAAACGCACCGATCGGCGGTTTCATTCGGCGGCCAGGCCGCCGAATTGAACCGCCGAATTGAACCGCCGAATTGAACCGCCGAATGGCTCCCGAGTGGAACAGGGGAACTTCGACTACTTCGTTCGGCGGTTTGGAAACCGCCGTTTTGGACCCGAGAGATATATTTCAATCAGGTCTCATTCGGCGGTTTCGAACGGTGGCCAGGCAGCCGAACGTAACCGTCGTTTCACCAAAAATGGTGAAACCAAGGAGAAGCCAAAGGCATCTCCACCGGCGATCATCGCGCAAAACAAAGCACATTACCGTGCATGCGCGGACGTTTCCGAACATCCTTAGGGAAACGAATTACTCCACACTAAAAGCTAACATACATGAAGTGCAAGTGTGGGTATTGAATGCATCCTAATGCCTATCATGTCATGGCATTTCATATAAAAAGATGCAAACAATCTTATGCAAGAAGAGACATTGAATAAACAATAAAGCACAATGCACACAAAATATAAACACAACATTCCAGAATAAGAGTTATGCATGTTGTGTGTGTGTGCAACTATATCTCTTCAAGCCAAAGTAAGCACAAGATATACCTTTGGTGCTTGTCCTCTTGAGGTCTTGGAAAGGGTCTTTGATCTTCAACCTTAATGACCTAGACTACCCTTACAACCAAACCCCAACATGTGGTTTGACCACGAAATAAGCCAATCAATTTAATGGGAATCCTTACAATTTAGATTGCACACACACACTTAGCATTCTTGCATTTGTGTGCATACTCTTCACATATTACATTTCACACTTGCACTTTGATGTTGTATCTTGTTGTGTGTATTTGTGTCTTGTAATTCGTTTCCCGATAGTATTCAGAAACGTCCGTGCATGCATTAGAATGTGCTTGGTTTTGCTTGAAGACCGCCTACGGAGAATGCCATTGGCTTCTCCTTGGTTTTCACCTCTGTTGGTGATCGGCGGTTATGATCGGTGGCCTGGCCACTGAATGAAACCGCCGTTTGCATCCAGAAGTGTCTGGAGCAATTCTGCAGTTATGATCGGCGGCCACGATCACCATTCGAAACCGCCGTTCATACTTGATCGATTTATTCTCTCGGGTTTGATTCTGCGGTTGGATCGACGGTTACGAAACTATCGAATGAAACCGCCGTTGATGCTCTATTCGTCTAGGGCTCAATTCGGCGGTTGGTATCAGCGGCCTGGCCATCGATTGAAACCGCCGATCGGTGCGTTTCAGGGGCAAACTTGTCTTTTCACATGCTCTGTTTTTTATTTCTATAAATATCTCACTTTCTCATTCTCTGAATTAGTTCTTTTTACTCCTAAGAACCCTAAACTTAAAAGAGAGAACTTTGAGAGAAAATCAAATCAAGAACTCACCTTTGACCACTCAAATCAAATCCCTTTTGCATCAAATTTCATATTGCATCAACTATGCCTTCATAGAATGCATCCATGTATGTTTTTGGATCATCACATCTTCCTTGGTATGTTCTTCACTAATCTCATCTAATTTTAGTGTTTTTTCATATTAAGATATCTCTTAGATTACTTGTATGTTTTTAGATAATATGCTAAATACAAGATAGAGATTATTTGTGATATTTTGAATGAGTGTTGTATTGTGATAGATATCTAGGTTTTTATAATCTATGTTTATCTATGCTATTTGACATGTCATTTAGTTTTAATATCTAGGATTGTTCTAATTGCAAATTCATCGTCTTAGATAAGCATATAGGGTTTCCCTTGCTCTATGTTGCATTTGGATATTCATATATTCACTTAGGGTGTTAATCTCTTCATTGAGAACATAAGTCTTGTATGTAGCATCCGGGATTAGGTTGCTTAGATTGCAAGCATTCGAACTAGGTTCACTCATACCGGGATTAGGTAGGTGTGTGATTACTTCCGGGATTAGGTTGTAATTTTTATCACTTAGTGGATTCGAGGTTCGGGTGTGGCTCACTTATTAGCCCGTGGTTTTTCCTGTGAGGGTTTCCACGTAAAAAATCAAGTGTTATTTAATTTCCGCATTTTATACTTGATTTATTGCTTTATCTAGTTAGGGGTAATTTCGTAATATTGACTTCACATGAAAAATTGGGTAATACGTTTAAAATCTATTCACCCTCCCTCTAGATGGTTTTATACACACTGTGCAATATTTGTTTCAGAGGGGAAGGAGGCACAAGGGGAAATGAGGGATGCGGACGAAAGAAGGAAAGACATGGAGAAAGACTTGATGCAATAGATCCAAGTCATCCACTCCATCAGTGGAGGCCCAACACTAGCAGGGGATTCCAACAATTTAAGGAAGAACCACGGTAGGAAGATATCAAGGCTGACTACTGGTCATGATGTACTCCGAGTATCTAGGGGATTTCAAGGCTACCCCTACTTTGCCCAGATCATCTTTATAGAGGAGGATGCATACAATACAGTTCAACCACATGATGATCCAATGGTGATCACACTATATATAGCTAATTGTCGGGTTCACCGCATCCTGGTAGATACCGGGAGCAGTGTGGACATTCTGTTCAAATGAGCGTTGGAGCAGTTGAACCTGAAGAACCCCTGTTACAATAGCTGTACCACGCCCTTGTATGGTTTCACAGGGGACTCTGTCATACCAGTTGGATCCCAAATCCTACCAGTAATAGTCGAAAACATACCTCTTCAACAGAACTTAATGACAGAGTTCATCGTGGTTGACACATCGTCCGCCTACAATGCGATCCTGGGAATGCCTTTTCTTGTAGGAATCAGGGGGTGTTATCCATCTAACACAACGTCCTAAAATTCCTGGTGGGAACCGGGGTAGGAGAAGTCCGAGGGGATCAGCAAGAAGCCCGCAACTGTTACGTGGTGTCCACCAATCCAACCGCACTAGCCAAGCAATGTGTGCATGTGACCAACAAACCAAGCAGAGAGGTACTAGAGCAAGACAGCCCGATATCCCGATGGGAAGGTGAAGACTTAAAACTTTGAAAAAGGGGACTTGATCTTTAGGAAGGTCCTTGCCTAATAAAGATAGTGGTTCAAAAGGGGGCCTACAAGCCAAAAGACATGGATGAATACCCAGTAGATCACACCTAGGACGCCAATCACCTCAAAGACTTCTACCCTTAGTGTTTGAAGAATGATTTATCTCGGTGGGTATATTTCTAAATATGTACCCCGAATTTGCTTTGTATCGCTTCTTGAGATGTTCAATAAAGTCAGTTTTTTTTTCCTCTCTCCTACATGCTTCTCCTGAGTTCGTCTTGCAAAATTTCACCATTACTGATCGCCACAAGACCAGGGAAGGCCATATAGCATCCCTGCTGCCTTGGTCGGGGTATACCCTCCTCCAGGAAGGATCTAGTGCATAAATGCCCAAAATGGCATAGTCGCTTACCAGACTAAGGATCCGAATTTACGGCCCTTGCTGCCTGTCGAATCCTGAAGACCAGGAGGGCCTATACGAACCTCCTGAAGCCTTGGACGGGGAATACCCCCCTCCAGGAAACCTGGTGCTAAAGTGGCATTAGTCGCTTACCAGGACAGATCGCCAAAGGATCAGGATACCTGATACCTTACTTCGCCATACCTACACACAAAAACCTGGTGCTAAAGTTGCCTTAGCTGCCTATCAGGACAGATCACCAAAAGGTAAGGATACCTGATGCCTCACCCTACCATACATGCGTATGAAATTTTTTGAGCCGAGTTGCTAATCAAGGTTGGTTTGGCATCAGGATTTCTTTACACAAAGATTTCTAAGTATTTAGGCTGGCAGTGTTTAGCTTAGAGTAATTAAGTGACTTTGGCTTTCTACTGGAATCGATTTGCTCTTGCCAAGATCAATCAAGACTTGTTGAAAACAAAATCCTGTCAAGCCTTACTTGGACTATCACCCAATTAGTTTCAGATATCAAGATACCAAGTCCAGACAACACATCAAGTAAACCTTATTAGGTCTATGAGTGAGCGTACAAGAGTCAAAACCTACCAAGGTACATTATGAAAAATAAGGACAGTGCAATTGTAAGAAGAGAAAAAGTTTGTCATTGATCAAACTAGGATGCCCAACCCCTATCTTCGGGCTACAAAAAAGTATATATACATGGGATGGGAAAAAATAATAGGTCATGCGTCCTCAGTCTCATCTGCCTCCTGGCTTCGATAGTCTGCATCTACTTCTTCAGCAACCTTGATTTCTGCCTCAGCCACTACCTCCACAGCTTTCGTTACTCTAGTTTTAGCGGGATCGTCCTCCTCCTCCTCCATTGAAACAATCTCAGCAGGATGCACAGGACCATGCATCTGGCCATTTTGAGTAGTGTGAGGATCCTGAACCCCCTTTGCAGTCGTTTTTACAGGATCAGTTATAGGCAAACCGGATCCTTGATGTAGAGAAGGATCCGGGATGACAGTTGTTTGAGAAGGACCTACCCGACCTGGGTCAACATTCAAAAATTGAGTTGCTCTAGCCATTATCTGATCATGGTCCCATCCAAAGGCTGTCCGTAAGTCGAAACCAGCTAGAGGGCCTGCGTAACTTCGTACGAGGCCATGAAGTATCCATCCTCGAAGGAAGAACCCACCCTGGCTTCTAGGATATCCACGGTATCCCGTAGAATTCGGTTTTCATCCTAAATCAGGGTCTTCTCTATTCTCAAACCTTCCCTTTCTTCACAACGTTGCAATGACCTAAGAGTCTTAGTATCTAGGCAACGTTCCAACCGCCTTGCCTTCACCAAGGCATCTTGCCTGCCGATCTCTACCTCTTTTGCAGCCTTGATCAGAGGATCTACGCTCTGCCGGCTCCAAGCCAATTTTTCCTTGGCTTCTTCCAATTTAGCCCGGAGGGCAAGGTTGGCCTTCTTCAAGTTTGATATTTGCTGCCCCGCGGCCAGAGCAAATTTGAAACCCTGAAAAAAAAAGGAGTTGTAAGTGCTTCCTGGGAGATTTATATCGCACAAGATAATAAAATCATAAAGTTATACCTACGCTAACACGGCAGCCCCCTTAGTGATTAACACCTCGAGGCATGCAGCAGCAGCAGCAGCAGCAGCAAATTGGGATACAACCTCATCCCGAATAAGATCCCGTGACCCCGATCCAGAGGAAAAATCAGTGGGAGGAGCGATCGTATGGACGGTGTTTTTCTATTTCTCTGCCATAACTTGACGCCTTGTAGGTACTGTTGAAGGAGGAGGAGCTGAGAAAGTAGTTACGGTAGGCTGTATTGGAGCTGGACTACGAGCTTGCCTTTGGGGTTTGGTTGGGGAACCACGAGCCTTGGCAGCCTGCGCCAACATCTCGCCTATGGTTGGGCGTGCTAAAATCCTGATAGGAAGAGGGGTAGGAGGACTTGAAAGCGGCATTTTGGAGCCCGACGCAGTGCTAGCGCCAACGCCAAAGGTGGGAGAAGGAACTGGAGAACCAACGGGCAGGAGACCTGGGCATCCCGATCCTGTGAAAGTGGGAGAAGTGGGTAGGAGAGGAGTAGTAGAAACTACCAGAAGAGAAATCATTAAAAAAAAAAGGGGGGGAAAGAAGAATATAGAAAAAGGTGTAGAACTACATACCCGGATGTGCTGTGGAAATCCGGAGGTACTGGTCTAATATGGCCCCATCATAAGCATTGTTGAGGGGATATTTTGCATTCATGTACTCCCTCTCTTGGATCCTATTTAGGACGCCGAGGGACTCCGTGAAAATTTTCCCCTTATCCCATTTCTCTTTCGTGGTAAACTGAGTAGGGACCGGATACTCCATCCCCCCAATATGAACTGAATGGCCCCAGTCTCCTTCCACCACGATCCATTCATCTTTCCAGGAGGGATTGAACTTTATATTTGCACCCGGTACGATAAATTTCAGTTTGTTAGACACCCTCAAATAAAATTGCCCACGGGGCACCAAGTTCGCCATTCGGAATATGTACTTGAGCTCGTCATATCCTTGCTCCCTGGTCACATTATCCATTTCGCACTGCTCTTTCCAGAGCACTAGGAACCCCGTCAGGTGCTTCCAAAACCCCAGCGAGATTTGTAAGGGAGCCAGTTCCAGAGCGACAAGCGCCCTACGAAAGGGTAGGATGAAGAGGGAGCTTGACTCCACACTCGAAAGCTGCGGTGTGAATAAGAAGGCGGCCGTGAGGAGGGTTGTACAACTCATAACCCCGATAAGGGAGAGTAAAAGTGATGCTATTAGGGATCCTATAGTCTTGTCTTAGGCGAACCAGGGTGTTGACAGTACGCACGAAATTCGGGATGATTCTACTGTCATGGAAGGAAGTGAAATGACCCATAAGCACTCCCGCTGAACCATTGACCGGGATAATGTCCATTTCACCGTCGGAATCATCATTACCTTCCTCTTCATCGATGTGAACCAGGTCTTCAGGTTTATTATGAAAGCCCGACCCAATTCAGGGATTCCTACTGGAGCAATGACGTTGAAGTGGATGGCTACTTCCGGCAGTATCGCCTTCCTTACGAGTTCTTTTCCTCCCCACCGTCGATCGAGAGCTCTCCTCCGAATCGACCTTCTCTATATTAAGGAGAGCGTCGAGGCTATCAGGAGGATTGGATGATTTAGGATGGGGATTTGGTGAAGAGGGTTGAGGTTCTTGTGAGGCGGCAGAAAGTTCGGTGGAGTTGCCATTGCAGAAAAAGAGGAAAGAAGTTGGAAGGTTTCTGGCAGAAAGAAGGAAGAACAAAACTAGGGTTTTTCTACTTGGTGAAATTTGAAATCGTTGTGAGAAAAGAAAAAGAGAGTTAGGGTATATATAGAGAAAGGTAGGTGATTACCTGAGTAGGCAAGGAAACCGGAATTGATGACCGGAAACGTGTATGAGACGGTTTCGAGAAAATCGCGCCAAAAGAAAAATGGCTCGTTCAAATAATAAACAGACCAACCCTTACTCGCCACGTGGATGGTACATTAAATGCCATCGTATCCGAGGAAGATCCCCGCCTTGGTTGCTAATCGAACAGAAAGAAAAATCCTCCAAAACAAACTAGGAACCTTGACCCCAACCCCAACCCCAATTGGGCATCGGTGTTCAAGTTAGAGGGGACTTCTGTTAACCGCCAAAAATGGCAGGGATCAAAGAAGAATTTTCCATCCAGGGTCCATATTGAGAAGCAGGATCCAGCTACCTCCTAGAGAAAATCTAGACCCCGAATATCCTCGTACATTTCCAACCTATCCAAACCAGGGTCAATGATGTTAATACTCTTGTGTAAACAAGCAACTCAGAAGACCAGGTCTTAAGGACCCCGCTACTACATAGACCAAGTACCCCGATACTATATCGTTTTGATACCCCGCTACAGCGCCAATCGGTACCCCGGTACCCCGACATATGTTGGGACCCTGGTTTACCGATCGAGCAGTGGAAGGAACTTTTAAAAAATTTTATTTCATAAAGAAATACTGCGATTAGTAAACCCTAGGATCTATTTTTCGGAACAGTAAAAACAAGAAATCGAAATTGAAATATATTAAAGTGAAGCTCCTTCTTGCGGGAATTAGATAGTAGTTCCCTTAAGGGTTGATTCGGGGCTTAAACAATATGAGCACTCTCCTAATTCCGTAAGGAATGTAGGATTTATTGTTCAATAGAGAATCAATGGTACTTAATGGAAAGATATAATTAAAGGGGCATAACGAACATTATGACCCAGCTCTAATTATGAACTATTTATGGAGGATCATACCATATGTAATAGCTATATCGATGGACACCAAGAGTTATTGGTTTGTGTAAAAACGTCTACAGTTGAGAGAGTGTAGCTTCGGGTTTTTAGTGGAATAACATCGAAGTTAATAATCATGAAATATTAATTAAAGAGTTTAATTAATTATTTTTAAGGATTATTGGAGCTCAAAATACTGTGGGTCCATTAGGTCCCCTTGTTAGCCCGAACGATTTAGGTAACAAGGGTCACGGTTAATTAATTGGATTGTTCAATTAATTGTGTTACGAAAGTGACACGTATCTATTCGGGAATTAATTGAATAATGAGATTATTTAATTAATGAATTTAATGATTATAACAATTAAATAATAAGATTATTTAATTATGTTATTAATTATTGATGGAGGGTGTTAGTTGATATTTATATTTGAAAAATGGGATAATATGATTATCATATTTTTGATTAATTAAATATTAATTTTGAATTTAAATAGTTTAAATTCAAATTAGATGATATCTGTTAACAAAATAAAATAAAGATTTTGTTTTTAAATTAAAAGGATATCATCAGTTTTTTTTTGTTAAAAGATATATATATATATATATATATATATATTTTTTAAGAAAACTAATAAACAACACGCAATTAAAGAAAAGAGAGACAGAGGTGTGCGGCACACACAAAACAACAAAATAAAAGAATTTGTTCTTCTTGAGTGGCCGAACCAAAAATAATACAAAGAGCAAGAGTTGTCTTTTGTGTGTTTCTCTTCATCCTCTTTGTTCCTAAGTACCGTGACGCGCCCACACGCCGTTACCAATCCCGGGTCATAGCCAGGAAGATCTTGTGGTTCAAATCAGGAAGCAGATCGAAAAGAAAGAAGGAGCCTACAACGCTGGTATGAAATCGTTTCACTTTCTTTGTTGTTTTCGTTTATTACTGTACAATTAGGTTTACTTGATGATTGCATAAAAAAAATTATAAAACCCTTCCGCTGCGCAATCTATAACCCTAGGTTCCTACAACATACTGATACCTCAACCCGGCAAAAGCCTAGCTACCTCGTCCTCCCACAGGATCAGTGGGCTACATACTCAAAATATCAAAAAGAGCAGAACACAAAGATAAGTCTAACGCGCTCAAGAGGCTACCTAAAACGACAATAAAACGCCATCGTTCAAGTCAAGTAAAGAGATGTGTATGTTCCTGCCACCAAGAGTCCTATTCGAACTGGGAGTCAACTCCCATACAATTTACCAGAGAAAGAATCGCTTGATTCTAGAGATAAAATCCCACGACAATTTTGCTTATCGCCAAGGAAAGTCCTATAATTGCCAAAACCCTAGACCGAAACTATATGAGTGTTGGGCAAGAAACGGGACCTATATATACGTCATGTTATCATGCAAAAAAGGGATGGCCACTTGAGTCCAAACCCTATGATATACTTTTCTACTTATCGACATGCATGGGTGCTCTATTGCCATTGCCAACCAAGATTTAACCCTATCACCGTAGCCCACAAAAAACATTCCATTGTATTCATATTACGTAGTGATTATCAATAAAAAGTGTGACTAATTCAAACCTTATTATTGTATTATCATGAACTCACCCACTGCATTGTATGAAACTTGTTTTATTGAGGATCGATAGATATCGAACTACTTGATATCACTCCGATCGGGATCTACCCCTGATTCCAGTCCATAAAGTTGATAATTGGGATTTCACACCGGTGATGATTTTTGGTTAACAATTTGGTTTGGTTGTTTGGATGAAGCGTCTAGTTTCAAAAGATTGGATTTCAATATTTTAAATGTTTTTCAAAACTGACCTTTGTATGGTTTTGCGAAAATAACTTTTTACAAAAAGATTTAAATTGAGTTTTGTAAAATTCTAGACAAACTAGACACCCATACCTTTCTAACAGTATATTATTTGTAATATTTCATGACCGTTCGAATTGGTTTTGGAATCTCCAAAGTGACCACTAAAACAGGGCATCACAGCTGTTATCTGAATCTGACCATTGGTCACTCAATTTAGCATAAAGTTTTCTATAGACATCAAAATTTCATTCCACAAATTGGAATAGAAATTAGACTTCCATACCTTTCCAACGATATATCATATGAAAGGTTTAATGTCGTTTGGTCATGTTTCGGTGTGTTCAAATATTGAGCTGTGCTGTGGCGGATTTCTACTGGCCATGTCCGCAAAACAAGGGCGTAGAAAAGGGACCAGAACGTCAGGTCAATTTTGTGCCCCTGGGGAGCAGAATTGGCCGCTGATTTGGCCCGTAAAGTTGGGACAATTTTGTCTTTTCACCCAACCTATTTTACTCTCTATAAATATATCCTTATCTCTAGTTTAAAGATAAGTTCTTTGACCGTAAGAACCCTAAAATTCAAAGAGAGATATTTAAGATAAAATCAAATCAAGAACTCATTTTTAACACTCAAAAACCATTCTCATATGCATCAAAATATCATCTAGCATGAAACAAATATTGCACGGTGTGTATAAAACTATCTAGAGGGGGGGTGAATAGATTTTAAAGATATTACCCAATTTTTCGTGTATAGTGAATATTACGAAATTACCCCTAACTAGTCACAATAATAAAGAAAGTGTAATATGGTGTGGAATGTAAATAACATTTGATATTTACGTGGAACCCTCACGGGAAAAACCACGGGCTAATAAGTGAGCCACACTTGAACCTCGAATCCAATAAATGTGTATAAACGATTACAACCTAATCCCGGTATATAATCATACACCTACCTAATCCCGGTATGAGTGAACCTAGTCCAATTGCTTGTGATTTACGCAACCTAATCCCCGAAGCTACACAAGTCTCACTTATCAATGAAGAGATAAAGATCCTATGTGAATATATGAAATATCCAAAATGCAATAAAGAGCTAGGAAACCCTATATGCTTATCTAGGATGACAATATGGCAATTAAAATAATCCTAGATATTAATAGCTAAATGACATGTCAAAAAGCTTAGCTAATCAAGATTAAGCAAAAACCTAATTAGCTATCACAATACAACACTCAATCATATTCATCACAAATAATCTCTAACTTGTATTTAGCATATGATCTAAAAACATACAAGTAATTTAAAGAGATGTCTTAATATGAAAAACACTAAAATTAGATAAAGTTAGTGAAGAACATACCAAGGAAGATGTGATGATACAAACCCATGCATGGATGATTGCAAGATGTTCTTTGATGCACAAAGGAATGTATTTGAGTGTTTAATGAAGAGTTCTTGAGAATTTTTCACTGGTGATCTGCGTTGGTGAGCTTGCGCTAGACGATCAGCGCATAACCAGTGACAGAGAACTGGGAGTTCTGCGCTGGTGTGCTGTGCTGGTCTGGCCCGTGATGACCAGCGCACAGCCCACTCCTTTGAACGCCACACACAAAATGCAAGGGTAAAAATGTAAAGAAAATGCATCCTAAAAGCCTAACATGATATGTCATTTTAATCACAAGATGCAATCAATACTTATGCAAGAAGAGAGATTAAATAATCAATAATTCACACATAATACAAACACAACATTCAAGAATAAGAATTATGCAAGTGTTGTGTGTGTGTGCAGCTACTTCTCTTCAAAGCAAAGTAAGCACTATTTACCTTTGGTGCTTCTTCTCTTGAGGTCTTAAGAGCCTAATCTACCCTTACAAAAACCTTAAATGTGGTTTGTCTACGAAATAAGCCAATCAATAAACTGAGACCTTACAATCTCTCCCTTTGGCTATTTCGTGACAAAACCACCACTCACATAGATCCTCACAATATAATTGAAGCTACGGGATAGCAATGAAATTCTACATTACAAAGAGATAAGAAAATAAAACTTCAAGTCTTTAATCTCTTGTAGAATTATCAAACCTTCAAATCAAAAAGATTACACTTCTAAAGCAAGTGTATGTGAGGTGATCATGTGAAGTTAAAACAAGCATTTGCATTATAGAATTTTTTAATTAAGAAAACATGCAACATTATGAAATGAATGTGCAATGCAATGCTCCCCTTCAACGGGTTACTCCCCAACATGCATAATTGCTACTATAATTTGCAACCCCCCTTACCACATTCTACTCCCCCTTTTTGTCATGATATAGGCAAAGTAGTAGTCCCCAACCGAGTCACTTATAGCAAAGAGAGATAGTAGCATACAAGATATTTGCATAATCATATAAGTCACTTTATGCATCTCAATTAATTGGAGAGAAACAAGGAGATTTATTTAAAGAAAATGAATCAAACATGCTTTGCATACAAGACATGTAGCATTCAAGTCCAAGATACAATGGTATTTGGCAAAGCAAATGACAAAGGTTTCTAATAAGAATTCAAATCAATTTCACCAATGTCATGAGAGAAGCAAGGATATAGATATTTCATTGATTTTAATTTGAGAGCAACTATATCCAACTTTATAAGCGAAGCATGACATGAGCGACTTTTTGCACCCTATTTGATTTTTCCGGGTAAGATACCCCGTATGATAGTAGTCATAATTAACAAATAAAGAAAGAGAGACATTTGGAATATAAATTCCTTTGAACGGATACAAGATCCTTTATTCATTTTAAGTCTCATAAGCTTTTTCACACAAGTTTTGCATTTAAAAATTGCAATCATCAATTCATGCTTTTCATTTGAGCATGTTATATGAATTTCATGCTTTTTCAATTGACATTAGCATGTTATAAAAGAATCATTATGTCATGGAGATAACTATAGGTCATTTAAATCATACTTCCTTTGTAAATCTCCAAGTCCAAAAATGCATGTTTGAACATAAATATGACATGGATTGTAAATAAGCATGATTCACACTTATTGAATTGAAAACATATATATATGTGCAACCAAACTTACTCAAGCAATTAAATAAAGAAGCATAAGATATTTCAAATTTTTGCATGTCACAAGTATGCAAAATAACTCTTTTTTCTTGAGTTCCCCATATGAGGTCAATCACCAAAACACATCATTCCACAAGACATATCCCAATAGATCTACTAAGTGTTTTAGATCGATAGCATCTAAGGGTTTAGTAAATAAGTCCGCAAGTTGACCATTAGTACCTAAATGTTCAAGTACTATGCATTTATTTTCAACAAGCTCTTTAATGAAATGATGGCGGATGTCAATATGCTTAGTTCTAAAATGTTGCACCGAATTCTTGGAAATATTAATGGCACTCATATTATCACAAAAGAGAGTGAGTGTACCTTGGTTGAATCCGTAGTCTACTAGCATTTGCTTCATCCATAGGAGTTGTGTGCATCCAGTCCCTATGGCTATGTATTCGGCCTCGGCTATGGACAAGGAAATCGAGTTTTGCTTCTTGCAAAACCAAGACACCAAGTTGTTGCCTAGAAAGAAGCAACCGCCCGATGTGCTCTTCCTATCATCGCAATTTCCTGCCCAATGCGCATCACTAAAGCCTACAAGACTAGCATTAGTGTCAAAAGAGTACCAAATCCCATAGTTGGATGTCCCATTCACGTAGCGAATGATTCTCTTAACGGAAGAGAGATGGGACTCCTTAGGATCCGCTTGGTACCTAGCACACACACCCACATTAAAAGAGATATCGGGCCTACTTGCTGTCAAATAAAGCAAGCTACCAATCATGCCACGATATAACGTTTGTTCCACACTTTTACCACTAGCATCCTTGCTTAGCTTCAAAGTGGTACTTATGGGTGTATTACAATGTTTAGCATGTTCTAGACCAAACTTCTTCACTAGGTTTTTGGTATATTTAGCTTGGGTTATAAAAATCCCATCATTTAATTGCCTAATTTGCAAACCTAGGAAGTAACTAAGCTCACCAACAAGACTCATCTCAAATTCATGAGACATGACATCAACAAATTGTTGGACTTTGGTGTTATTGGTTGATCCAAATACAATGTCATCAACATAAATTTGAGCTATAAATAACTCATCTTTGTTTCTCTTGATGAACAAGGTCTTGTCAACACTACCACTTGTGTAGTCATTGTCAACAAGAAATTGAGTCAGGCGCTCATACTAAGCCCTCGGTGCTTGTTTCAACCCATACAAGCCTTTTTGAGGCGATAGACATGGTTGGAGTGGTGTGCATCCACAAACCTTTTGGGTTGTTCAACAAACACTTCCTCTTGCAAGAAGCCATTGAGGAAGGCACTCTTGATGTCCATTTGGTGTAATTTGAACTTGTGAATACACGAGATGGACAAGAGAAGCCTAATGGACTCTAAACGGGCAACGAGAGCAAATGTCTCCTGAAAGTCGATACCCTCAATTTGAGAGTACCCTTGTGCTACAAGTCTAGCCTTGTTCCGCACTATGTTGCCATCCTCATCGGATTTGTTCCTATAAATCCACTTAGTGCCTATGACATGTGTGCTTTTAGGCCTAGGAACTAGAGTCCAAACCTCATTCCTATCGAATTGGTTTAGCTCTTCTTGCATGACAAGAACCCAAAATTCATCATTTAAGGTTTCATCAACCTTTTTGGGTTTTATTTGAGAGGTGTAGCAAGTGTAGCTAATTAGATTAGTCATTTGACGCCTAGTCCTAACACCCTCATTTACCTCTCCAATGATGTCATTCTTATCATGGAATTGTCTAACCCATAGAGTGGGTTCTTTAGAGTTCAAGAGAGGAACTCTATCAATAGGTTATGTATTCTCATAATTACCATTGGACGTCCCAACATTGGGAGTCTCCACAACCTTCTCCAAAGGAGAGTCATCATTTAAAACTACCTCTTCATCATGGTTACTAGACTTAAGCCTTTCATCATCAAAGACAACATTGGATGATTCCATGACACTTAGAGTCTTCAAATTGAAAACTCTATAAGCTCTACTATTTAAGGCATAGCCAATAAAGATACCCTCATCACTCTTAGCATAAAATTTGCCAAGCTGATCACGGTCATTTAAAATGTAACATTTGCTTCCTAATGAGTAGAAGTAGCTAACATTTGGCCTTTTTCCTTTCCATAGCTCATATCAGGTATTTCTAGTTGCGGGCCTTAGGAAAACTCTATTTCCTATATAGTAAGCCGTATTGACGGCTTCGGCCCATAGGTTCCTAGGAACATTGTTGCTAAGCAACATCACATGGGCCATCTCTTGAAGGACCCTATTCTTCCTCTCAACAATTCCATTTTGTTGAGGTGTCTTAAGAGCCGAAAACTCATGGGAGATACCTATACTATCACAATAGGTTTTAAAAGAAGCATTCTCAAATTCTCTCCCATGGTCACTTCTAATCCGTTTTATGCTTTTAATGTTTGAGTTCATTTCATTTTAAATTTTAGTACAAAACATTTTAAACTTATCAAAAGTTTCAGATTTTTCTCTAAGAAAATATGTCCATGTGAACCTAGAGAAATCATCAACACAAACAAAAATGTATCTCTTTCCACCTAAACTCTCGGTTTGCATAGGACCCATGAGATCCATGTGGAGAAGCTCTAGGGGCTTCTTGGTGGAGAGATACTTGCCATTTTTGTGCATGCTTTTGGTTTGTTTTCCTTGTTGGCAAGGTCCACAAACACTATTGGCTTTCTTCCCAAGTTTAGGGAGGCCACGCACACAATTGAACTTTCCAAGGGTTCGTAAATCCCGAAAGTTCATGTGGCCAAGTCTTTCATGCCACAACTCAATTTGCTCATCCATGGGCACATTGTTTGAGACTATTCTAGCTTCAAAACAATAGCAATTGTCACTAGATCTCATACCTTTTAACAAGGTTTGTCCATCGGGCAATAGGATAGAGCAATTATTTTTACTAAATAAGACGGAATGTCCTTCATCACTTAAATGTGAAATGCTTATCAAATTGGCTTTCAAGCCATCAACAAATAAAGCATTGGACAAGGAGGGTAATCCGGGAATGGAAATGGTTCCTTTCCTTACAATTTTCTTTTTGGATCCATCACCAAAAGTGACATATCCTCCTTTCTCCATGACAAGAGTCTCGAAGAAACTCTTATTTCCCATCATGTGCCTAGAGCACCCACCATCCAAATACCAAAAATTAGAAGAATTAGCCTTTAAGGCAATTTGAGCAACATGGCAAACATTTTCATTCTTTCTAATCCACATAGGTAACACATTTTCTTTCCTTGTGTTCTTTGGTACAAGGGCTCTAGATGTCCTAGGATCATACAAATCAATCTTATCATTCCTAGGAACATGCATCATGGCTCTTTTCTTTTTCTTCTCAATCATGCTTTTAGTTTTACACATTTTAATATACCAAAAGCATCTTGGTCTAATATGACCATAAAAACCACGAAAATGACATATAAGAATGAAATAAGGAATCATACCTTGTCCTTGTGAATGAGTAGGTTCAATCCATCTTCGTTGTTGAATCGGTCTAGCTTGCTTCTTAGGATGATTTTGCATGATTGGTTGCTTTCCTTTGTGAGCCAAGTGTTGAGAAATGTTGTCTTGAGGGACTCTTGTGAGTTGAGCTTGAGGTTGCCTTTTTAACACCATATTCACTTGTGCATTCTTTGAACATTGTCCTAATTCTATCTTCTTAGGATTTTACACCGGTGAAACATCTTTGTTGCCCAAGCTCTTTACAAACACGGTCTTATTAGAGGTTAAGATCTTCTTACCATCTTCATACCCAAGACCCTTCTTGTCACACGGATTCTTTCCAACACTAAGCAAATGATCAAGCTTTTGAGTGCTAGAGGTCATCCTAGGCATAGACTGTTTTACTTCTTCAAGCTCCCTTTTTAGACTTTCTTCATTTTTCCTAGATAAGTCTAAATCCTTTCTTAGTTTATCTTCTACCTTCTTGGATTTTTCCACTTGTTCACTTAAGTGGTTATTATGAGATAAAAGCTCAAGATTCTCTTCTCTCAACATCTTGATCTTTTCGTGGTCTTCATCTTTAAGCTCTTGAACTTCGCGTAATGTTCAACAAGAACCTTTCTCTCCACATATCCATTTGTGGAGTGAGTTGAGGAGTCATCTTCACTTGAGTCATTTTCCTCTTGACTCTCTTCCTCTTCTTCACTTCTACCTTTGCTCTTGTGAGAAAAGGCAAAAGCTATGAAGTTAGCCACTTTATCATCCGAAGTCTCATCTCCTTCATTGGAGTCATCACTAAGCCACTTTATCATCCGAAGTCTCATCTCCTTCATTGGAGTCATCACTACTACCACATCACTACTACCACTCCATGTGGCGGCCATCACTTTACCTTTCTTCTTGTTATTGTGATTAGCACATTCAAGGGCAAAATGACCTATACCACCACATTCATAACATCGGACCCCTTTCCTCTAGGTTTTCTCTTGCCTAGGCTCAAACTTGTTGTAGGAACCCTTTTTCTTAAAGTTTTGACCTTTGGAACCAAAGTCCTTTTTCCCGAACTTCATAACCTTTTTGAATCTCTTCATAAATAATGCAAGGTCTTCGTCCGGGTCATTCTTTGCCTCTTTTTCATCCTTGGAGGCTTTCAAAGCAATTCCTTTTTTGCTATTTAGGAGGTGTGGAGATATGACCCTTCCTAGACTCATAAGCTAGAGGTCTCACAATCACCTCACTCGGCTTCATATCCTTATATCCACTATTTTCCTTTAAAGCCGTTACCTTGGATTCAAACCTATCGGGGAGAGACCTCATAATTTTCTGCTTAACTCTCCTATCCGAATACGGGTCTCCGAGTTGGTGGCTTTGATTAACGATATCCATCAATTTGATTTCGAAATCATTAAAGCATTCATCCTCTCCCATCCTAGGTAACTCGAATTGAGTTTGGAGGACTTAAAGCTTGGATTCCTTCACCACCTTGGTTCCTTCATGTGCAACTTGTAAGATGTCCCAAGCTACTTTCGCGATCTGAGTATTTTGAATTAGCTTGTAGATTTTCATCCATTGCACAAAGGATTGCATGCATAGCTTTCCTATTCCACCTTGAAGCCTCAACTTGCGCGTTCTATTGCGCCTTAGGCTTTAATACTTCTTCTCCTCCACCATCAGGAGTCATCATAGGTAGATCATATCTATCTTCCACCGCCATCCACGCACGGTCGTGAATCTGACATACGTAGGATTCCATCTTCCCTTTCCATTGGGAATAATTCAATTCGGTGAGAAGAGGAGGTCTCGTGCTAGAAGCCCCCTCGTTGTTGCCATCGTTTCCACTCATTGTATAAAATGAATGAAATGAAATGTATGCAAAATGTATGAATGAACAAAAATCACACAAATGCAAAACACACCAAAATGAGCAAGGATCACCTAAGTATATCTAGGAATCTGCTCTGATACCAATTGAAACAAATATTGTATGGTGTGTATAAAATTATCTAGAAGGGGGGGGGGGGTGAATAGATTTTAAAGATATTATCCAATTTTTCGTGTATAGTCAATATTACGAAATTACCCTTAACTAGTCACAATAATAAAGCAAGTGTAATATGGTGTGGAATGTAAATAACATTTGATATTTACGTGGAAACCCTCACGGGAAAAACCACGGGCTAATAAGTGAGCCACACTCGAACCTCAAATCCACTAAATGTGTATAAACGATTACAACCTATTCTCGGTATATAATCACACACCTACCTAATCCCGGTATGAGTGAACCTAGTCCAATTGCTTGTGATTTACGCAACCTAATACCGGAAGCTATACAAGTCTCACTTCTCAATGAAGAGATAAAGATCCTATGTGAATATATGAAATATCCAAAATGCAATAAAGAGCTAGGAAACCCTATATGCTTATCTAGGATGACAATATGGCAATTAAAATAATCCTAGATATTAATAGCTAAATGACATGTCAAAAAGATTAGCAAATCAAGATTAAGCAAAAACCTAATTAGCTATCACAATACAACACTCAATCATATTCATCACAAATAATCTCTAACTTGTATTTAGCATATGATCTAAAAACATACAAGTAATTTAAAGAGATGTCTTAATATGAAAAACACTAAAATTAGATGAAGTTAGTAAAGAACATACCAAGGAAGATGTGATGATGCAAACCCATGCATGGATGATTGCATGATGTTCTTTGATGCACAAAGGAATGCATTTGAGTGTTTAAAGAAGAGTTCTTGAGAATTTTTCACTTGAAAAATATTCTAAGGAAAATATATGATATTTTGAACTCAACAAACTGACCTAAAAACATAGAGTTGTATATATAGAGGCCATAAGTAAAGTGTGGTCGTTTCGAAAAAACGCACCAAAATTAGCCTTGTGCGCTGGTGAGCTGTGTTGGTGGACTAGTGAGCTCACCAGCTAGCGAGCTCACCAACGCACGACCAGCGCAAAGCCAACTTTTGCACTGTGCGTTGGTCGACCAACACACGCGAAGTGTGCATGACCAGTGGCAAACCACTGGGCAATTTGTGCTGGTGAAGGCTGCGCATGACAAGGGGCGCATGACCAACGATAGAGACTGGACGATCTGTGCTGGTAAGTGATCGGACCAAATATGGTACGATTTTGTACCCTCATTTCATATTCTTTATGCTTGATTCTCATGCATTTCCTCATGTTTTAATGTTGTTATTTAAGTATTTTTAGGTATTTATTAAGTTCAGGGGCATTGGAGTAATATTGATAAGTTAGGGGTGAAACTATAATTATTGAAGGAGGATTGAATTTATTGTGATTTTAGAAGAGATCAGGGAGCGTATCGTAATTTGCCACGCAAATCAGCCTGCTCACGCCACCTCATTTAATTAAACGGTGCGTTTAATGTTGTTGGGCATAAATCAGCACCAAGCCCAAATACATTTAAAATGATTCAGTGTGGTGAGCTCACCACACTTAACTCTAAATGCACCCCAACGACTTCCAAACGCATCCCACCTTCTTCAAATCTTCATCTTCTTCCTCACGACCAGCAACCTCCATTGTCAACTATTTGAAGCTCCAAACCCTTACTGTTTCAGTCACCATAATGAGGCCATTTCGCACTTATTTCGGTCCATTTCCGGTGCAATTGACTCGTCGGACGTGCGCAAACATGAGGGACATCGATTCGATCACCAAAGCTCTAGGAAATCCACCACGGAATCTAGTCCAGCCGTGAACTTCACGCCCCTTTTGTCGCCATTTTGCTCGTTCGATGTCGCCATTTTGCTCGTTCGATGTCGCCATTTTGTCCAAAAATGTCGCCATGGTGACAGGGAGCCAATTCCACACCTGATTGTGTCGCCACCATTGTCGCCATACACGTCGCCATTTGAAGAAGTAGCGACAGTCACTGTGCTCTTTTGTGATTGGCTGAATTTTGGTGGCAAATTACAAGAAGGCCCCCTAGAGGGGCCAAAGTGACAATATTACAAAGTCCAGGCGATGTTTTGGTAATTATCCATTCGTGACATATTTTGGAATTACTATAAATTCATCCTATTTTCTCCTTTGAACAGACTCTGGACACAACTTGTGAAGCAAGAAATTCCTTCTTCCACCATTCCTAATCCTACCATCTCTCCTCTCCAATCTCATCAACAAATAACTAGAGTACCTCACATAAATCCTTCCTCTCTTCCCATCTTCTCCATCCATTTTTTTTGTCACTCTCCATATGACTTCACCTATCTAGACACATCCTCTTCTCTCACTCTTTGCACTAGGAGCATCAAAGGAAAGCAAGGATCAAACATTAAGGAGGAGGCCTATGGGTGATTTCCTTACATATTACTTGTTTTCTATTTTGATTGTAACTTGTGTAATTAAATCCCTAATATCTTTCATTAATTGTTAAGAACACTCTCTTATCTAGTATTGTTGATGTTGGACTTCTATCTATTCAATTTCTCTTTATATTTATTGCTATTTACTTTTCTAGTTTATTATAAGCTTAATCAATCAAAAACCCAAAAATATGATTTATGTTTTATGCACCTAGATTAGACTAACCTATATATTATCACAAATTAATTAATCTAACCTAATCCTTGTGGACGAATCCTTACTTACCGTTTTACTAATCTTTACATCCTAAAAGGATTTTCTAGTGGTAAAAATATTCTTTTCTAAAGATCACATTTTTACACAAATATTGTATTTTGTTGAGTACCAAAACGACCTCATCAGTGAGCTTACGCCGGATGACCAACGCATGACCAGCAACAGAGAACTGGGAGTTCTGCGCTGGTCTAGCGCATGACGACCAACGCATAGCCCACTCCTTTGAACCCCACACACAAAATGCAAGGGTAAAAAGGTAAAGAAAATGCATCCTAAAAGCCTAACATTATATGTAATTTTAATCACAAGATGCAATCAATACTTATGCAAGAAGAGAGATTAAATAATCAATAATGCACACATAATACAAACACAACATTCAAGAATAAGAATTATGCAAGTGTTGTGTGTGTGTGCAACTACTTCTCTTCAAAGCAAAGTAAGCACTAGAGATTTACCTTTGGTGCTTCTTTTCTTGAGGTCTTGAGAGCCTAATCTACCCACGAAATAAGCCAATCAATAAACTGAGACCTTACATAGCATTTTCTAGCATAGTTAGGATGCTTGCTTGCATGGGTTTTGGTCAACACACACTCTTTGGTAAGTTCTTTACTAATATCTTACATAATTAGTGTTTTATTTATTATTGACATCTCTTATATTATTTGTATGTTCTCAGAATATATTCTAGATACAAAATAGAGATTGTTGTGTTGACATAATTGAGTGTTGTATTTTGATAGCTTCATAGGATTGCTTAATCTATATTTAGCACATGTCATTTAGCTTTTGATATCTAAGATTATATTTATTGTCATCCTATCTTCCTAGATAAGCATCTAAGGTTACCTAGCTTTATTTGCTCTTTGAATATTCATACATATTCACTTAGGTCAATTTATCTCTTCATTGAGAAGTTAGACTTGTGTTGTGACTGGGATAAGGTTGCTTAAATCACAAGCAATTGGACTAGGTCCACTCATACCGGGATTAGGTAGTTGTGATGATTATTGATCGGGATTAGATCATTAAACCGGGATTGGGTTGTAATCATTTCAATTAGTGGATTCGTGGTTCGTGTGTGGCGCACATATTAGCTCGTGGTTTTTCCCGTGAGGGTTTCCACGTAAATATCAAGTGTTATTTACATTCCGCACCATATTACACTTGCTTGTCTTTTTGACTAGTTAGGGGTATTTTTGTAAAATTGACATACATGCGAAAATTGGGTAAAATCGTATAAAATCTATTCACCCCCCCCCTTTAGATTAACATTAAACACACCTTGAGAACTTTCAGTCTTTTTTCCTTTCCTCTGGCTCCTTCATCTATTTCTATACCTATTTCCCCATCTTGATCCCGTCCCTTACTTGTTGGAGAAATTCCACCAACAGGCCGCCTTTTACCAAACCCTCGATCTGATTGCGGAGGTTGAAACACTCCAAAGTGTTGTGGCCTATGTCCTGGTGGAAATCACAATACTTGTACTTGTTCCTCCTGTCCGCCGAGAACTTCATGGGGTCTGGCTTCTTCAAAAGCCCTTTGTCTCGGATCACCAGGTAGATTGTTTCCCTTGGGGCATTGAGGGGGGTGTAATTGGTGTATTCTTCTTCCTCTGATTGAGCTATTCTGGCGACCTCTCTTACCGGGGATGGTGTCCGCCGGATCTTTCTGGGCGGGGATACCCTTCTGAAGGGTCGTGCCCTGCTAGGGGGAAGTGGAGGTAGGCGATAAGTGGACCGGTTCAGGGGGTTGTCCCTACGCTTGGGAATCAGTTCCTTCTCCTTTCTTTGATTGTTGTCCCCCTTGTGTCGCTTGCTCGAGTGTGACTCATCATGCTACATCTTGATACGGTACTGCTCATCCAGCTGCACCTGCTTTAAAGCCTAGCTATACACCTCTTGGTACGTTTCAGGTTTATCTTTGCTGAAGGAACGCCACAGTTTTCCTACCCATAGATTTTTTCAAAAATTGGTAAGGGTCTCCTTTTCAGCGAACACCCCCATCTGGATGACTTCTTTGTGGAAGCACTCAACATAGGATTTGAGCTTTTCTCCACGCTTCTGAACCACGTACTGTAGCAGGATCGGATCCTTAGGAGGTGGCTTAACCCCTTGAAATTGGGCACGAAAGTCCCTTGACAGCTTGGTGAATGAGTTGACACTCCTAGGGGGGAGTTTCCTGAACCATGTCTTAGTGAAATCAGTGAGGGTGCATAGGAACATTCGGCATATGGCCTTCCGGGAGGCGTTCTACACTTCCATTTGTTGTATGAAGGACTCTAAGTGACTTAAGGGATCTTCCACACCCCGAGTATACCTTTTCTTGCATCTTGAACTTATGAGAGAGGGTAGCATGTTGGACTTCCCTAAATAGCGGGGCATTCATCTCCCCGAGGGGGTCCTTCTTCAGTCTTCGGTACTTGACCTTGTCTTTTTCCAGCTCCGCTAGGTGTTTTGCCATCTTTTTCATTTGTTCTTCCATATGACCATGTCCCCTCGCGTGACTGGGCCTCGGCTTCTCCCTCTCTAGTAGCGGTCCTAGAGGCGGTCGACGCTTCATGCCTGGCTTCTTGACCTTGCCCTGGTGGGCTTCGGTTTCTGCTCCGGTACTGTGTGGCCTCCGTCCGGCTCCCGGTGCCAGATCTCTCTTTCGCTCCAGTAGTGGTAGGGTAAGCTAGGCAGCCTACCGGAGGTGGCGAGGCTCTGGGTGCTCCTATTTCCAATCGGGCTATTTGAGGTTCTAGTGCGGCTGCTCTTGGTAAGGTTCCTGTGGGACCCAGCCTATCGAAGACGGCTTTGGAGGGGCCCGACCTATCAAAGATAGGTGCTCTGTTGCTGGGCCCTACCCCGTCATGATGTGAACCAAGTAACTCTTGTCTCAATCCCTCTAGGAAATTGATGACGTGATGGTTGAAGGCACTTTGCCGGAGCGGTCCGGGTGAGGGGAAAGCTTTGGCTATAGCCGTATGGGTTGGCGCCTTGCCTTCCGTCCATAGTAGCTGGTGTTGCGTTGGGTTGCTTTCTTAGGATTCAGCCTCATGGGTGGCCAGGTAGGAGTGAGGCTCGGACAGATCGGCCTGATTTTGTGATGATCTCAACCTCATTTTTGTGGAAGTAGCTAGGATGCTTTGAGAGAAGGAAAATACACTGTGTGTGAGTTTCCCACAAACGGCGCCAAATTGTTATCCTGAAAAATTCATCGGGAGTTTCCCGGGATAACGTTGACCATGACATACTGGTGCGCTGCAGTTGGCCCATATCGGGCAGGGTGTGGCTCCCCTCCTTCCGGGGTAGGTACCAGGGGGAGGCCCTTGGTCCGGTTACCAGGGACCGATGCAAAGCTTTTGGATAGGTCCTGCGGGGAGAAGTGAGGTTGAGACAAGGTATATTGGGGGTATGACAAAGGGGACTTGTTATAGTAGAGGGAAGGTCTTTTTATTACTTAACAAACAGGGTACATTAAGGGCCACCTCTTGGGTTATAGACAGCCATTACAAGAAGAGAAAAACAGATACAAGGCAAATTATTACACATAGGAGCTTGAACTAGGCGGGTAGTAGCTGATCGTGCCCTAAATGTTCACATTTAAGCGCCCCTTTACGTGGTTTTTGTAACCGTTTTCTGAGCATTTTATGTATTTAATGTTGTAAATAAGTCTTTTCAGGTAACTCAGGCGTTTTAGGGGCATTTTGGTCCAAAGTAAGGAAAAGAGGGCAAATGAGGCAGAAAATAAAAGAAGAGCAAGCCTGGTGGGTTCATACCCGCCACACGAAGCCGCGGTGGAAGCAACCTCAGCCTGGCGAGTTCTGACCTTCTGCTCAGCTGGAGATGTTCCGCCTTACGAAGTCGTGGGAAATCACTCGAGCCATTCAGCAAGTTCAGACACACCTTTCAGCTGGACATGTCCTGCTGCACAAAGCCGCGGGAAGGCTCATCCAATTACCCCGGTGAGTTTGTGCTTCCTGCCCAGCGGGAATGAAATCGCCGCACAAACCAGCGGCAACTCTAGCGAGTTCAGGCTTGCTTCACGGAGAGACAAGTCCCACGGAACAAGTCCGCTAAGAAAGAAAATACAAGCATGGCGGGTTCATGCCGCTGGGACAAAGCCGCCGCACATAGCCACCGAGCACACTGTTAGGATTATGCTCAATAGCAAGAGTGTAATATTGTAATTGATAATCTTTTTCATATTAATAAAGTGATTTTTGGTTTAACAAATCTTATAGCATTTATAGTTTAATATTATAATTGTCAAAGTAAATAATCATAAGGTCTAAAGACTATGAGAAAAGAAGAATTGTTCGTACATCTGGATATGTATGAGGTAGACACAATTCTTTAGTTAGTTTTGAATAATGTTCATAACTTAAGTTAAAGGTTGGACACCTTTATCTTGTTAAAATTGTAGAATTCTTTTGCTAGCATTTGAGTGGGATCAAATGAGATATGATGAGTCTAAAATCATCGGAGTGTCTTCGAGTAACAGAATCTAGTGCACTGGGTGCATTGAACTGGATCACAATGAAAAGCTTTATCTAGAACCGTCAATAGATAATAGTCTTTTCATTATCAGGACAATCAGATAGTCTATCTTAATCCTGAGATAAATGATGGGTTTATGGTTGCAAGTGATATCATTTGAGTTATCAATGAGTACGATTATATAGCATAGTCTATCCTCGATAGTTTGGTGATATTCATTTATTAATCGATAGAGAACTTCATTTATAGATATGGACATCGTGGCTCCATTTATTAAATGAGAGTATAATATCATCATATGGATGTTTTAAGGTAATTGGATATTAAATCTCAACGTTGAGTTTTCGATAGTGGCTATTGAAAACATGGCTTCTGGACAAGTCAAAATATCCAAGTTCAAAACGTGGTCATATGAGTAAATATGGTAACTTGGAGAGTTATAGGCGGTCTATGAACTCTTGGCTATTACTGATATTAATCACGAGGATACACTATCTCCAACATGATTGTCTAGGGTCTGAATGAGGAACATCTTCTTATTCTATCTTTATTTAAGAGTTCAATTTTAGCTCTTTAGTGGAATGAGTTAAAATTAATGGATCGGACCTAAGTGAATCATTTGTTGATTGTGATTATGTTATGTCTATTGAAACTTAAATTTAGATAGCCTGCCAAGATCCCCAATCCACACGGATTTGCATGGATCACTGGATATATTCCACCGGACCAATTTATGGGTCCATCTAGAATTGCATTTAATATATTAAGAATATAATTTGCACATTATTTATTTGCACATTATTTGTTTAATGGGCTGATCAATTATATTAATATATTAATGAAAGGCATGTGGGCTTGTTTCTTTTAGTAAGAATGGGTCTGGTTCACATGTGGGCTTTTTATTTAAAGTCCAATGGATTAAATAAAATAAGGAAATAATATTTGGCCAATTTATTGTAAGTGGGGCGGCAAGGCTATATTTATAGTCAAAAATATTATTTTATTTTATTGTTTGATTAAATGAGAATTAATTAATTAATTAATTAATTATTTAATTAAGAAACAAAATCTTTTTCTGATTAGGAAATATGTTTCCTAGAATTATACTATCAGTTTACTAAAAGTAAAAGACTTGTTTGGTAAGAAAATAAATAATTAATTTTATTTATTTAATCAAATAAGAAGTCTTTTTATTTAAGTCAATAAAAGAATAAAAATACTTATGAGTGGTATTAGGGTTAGGAGTCTAAAGTTGATGTGAATTAGGGTGCAACACAAATCCTTTTTTGTAGAGGAATTGCGGCAACCCTAATATAACATGTAGATTTCAGCAACCCTAAAGGAAAACGGAGAAGAAAATTCGGCCACCCTATTTAAGAAAGAATATAGGGTTCGGCCACCCCAAGTTTTAATTGAATCAAATTTCCTTCTCCTTCTCATACTCATAGAAAAGTGTTTGAGTATTCGACCAAGACAAAAAAGTGAGAAGAGATTATTCTTTTGATGGTACATTAATTGCTTGTTCATCAATAAGCTTGTGGGTACAACATCGAATTAGGTTTACGCGAGTTTCGATCATTAGATTGAGAACTCAAAAGTGACCGGAATAATCTTTGTAGTCTTTTGGTTGTTTTGTGACTAACAAAAGAAAAAGAAAGTTTTGTTTGTCCATTCTTAGCTACGCAATTCAAAGAAAAGGGAGACCACGCTCCTAGGTGATTCACGTTTGTGCTAGGATTAAAGATCTTGCGGATTACCATCGGCGTAAGTCAATCGGATCACGCGACAAAAGGTATTATACTTTTTGTTACTTTATATGTATGTTTAATTAATTTAAAGGGTTAAGGTTCATCAAAGGAAAAATTTTAAAACATACTAAATCTATTTTTAGTCTCGCTTCCGCTGCGTGTACTACGATTTTTCCCTACAATTGGTATCAGAGCCTAGGTTGAACCCTTTTAATTAATTAACGTCTATATACGTGAATCTATTTCTTTTTATTGTGATTATGCATGTTTAGAAAGAGATGGCACTCTAGGTATTCGCATATATAATTACATGTGGATGTATGGATTTATATATGTTTTTATGTGGATTGTTGTTGCTCGATTTTGGTCCTAGATTTTCAATGTAATTTTTGTTATGGAATTGTAACAAGAAGGGTGGTCTATCATCGCCATAATTCCTTCTTGATAGTTGCTAGTTTTTCTTTTATTTTTATTGTATTTAAATAGTGCAGTATTTTATATATTATAATTTACTGCAGTTTTTTTTTGTAAAAAGTACTGCAGTGAATAAAAAAAAAAAAATACTGCAGTATTTTATTAGTTTAAATACTGCTGTAATATGTTAAAGCATTGAAGTTTCGAAGACTTGAAGAAAAAGGAAGCAACCGGAACCTAGAACGAGCACCGTGCGCACCCTAGGAGTGGATTGGGCTGCGCATGGCAAGCCCATATCTTGGTGGGCTGCACACGGCAGCCCTATGTGGTCTCATGGGCTTCGCACAGCAGCCCCTTTGTGGGGTTGTGGGGTGTGTTCGCCCATGGGAGGAAGCCGAGGGATGAGCGTATGGTTGATGGCCACTTGAAGATCTTGTATTCCTAAACAATTGTAATTTACTTGCTTTTATAGGATGGACCAAAATTGTGGCTATTTATTTTTTTCATAAATATTACAATATTTGTTATTGTATGATAACATGTCATATAGAATAGGAGTGCCACTCATATATCTCTTTTGGTATGAACATGCATTGGATGATTTAGGTATCTAAATTGGCATCTAGATAACTTGGTAAATCATTCTATGGGATTTAATCACACGCCTTAAATAATTGAGTGGGAGAAGGTGTTTTGTAACACTTATGGCCTTCAAGGTTAGTTGAGCTTTATTATTTATTGGTAATCCCCCCAAGGGGCGTCCATGAATGAAATTTAGCAATATACTTCCTTACAAGGATAGACTAGACAAATGACTCAAACGAGATCTACTCCCCAAGGAGGGATTTTCGTGAGAGAAAATTGAGGGTCGATATCTTGGTAACACACTCAATGTAAATTTATTGATATCCTCCCAAGAGTTCTTGTCAGTAAAATTGCAAGGCTAAAATTGAAAACGCTGGTTGTTATGTTAACAATTAGGTGGGACCTAGTCTAACTAATAAATGATGCGAACTTCCAAAGGAGGCGTAACGTTTATGGGTGTTGGATTACCGTTGAATTTTTATGATTGAGTTATTTATTTAATTCAAGATAAATATTTAAAAGTGCTTTATCATGATTATTTACTTATATATGTTTTGTTTTATTCAGAAATCATGACCCCATCACTTATGTACATCCTGAAAGATAACACTTTAACTGGAGATAATTATGACACATGGAAAAGGAAAATTGGGTTGTTGCTGCAAAGTGAAAAACATAAGTTTGTTCTAACTACTCCTAAACCACCTGCTCCTAATAATGAATCTAGCATAATGCAAAGAGATGAGTATGAGCAGTGGAAGACTTCAGATGATATGGCCAAATGTTATATTATGGCTACTATCTCCGACGTGTTGCAATCGCAGCATGAAGGAATGGAGTATGCTGCTGATATAATGATGTCTCTAGAGGAGATGTTTGCTATGAAGTCCAGGACGACTAAGAGAGAGGCAGTGACTGCTTTTATGAATCTTAGGATGAAACCTGGACAGGCTGTGAAGGATCACATGATGAAAGTCTTAGCACATCTCAACATTGCTGAACTGCATGGCGCTGAGATAGATGGTGAGACAAAAATTGATATAGTTGTCAATTCATTGTCAGATTCCTTTGATCAGTTCAAATTGGACTACACTTTGAACAAAAAGGAATACACCTTACAAGGCCTGATGCAAGATGTTCAAAGCGCTGAAAAGATCCTTGTGAAAAGCAAAGGTCAAGAGATTCATATGGTTGGTAAAGTTGCTACTGTTAAGATCCGTCAGAAGGTCAAGAAACAACAGAAGAAAAAGCAACTTGGGCCTACCAAGAAGGAGACCAAGAAAGTAACCAAGATCAAAGGGAAATGCTTTCTTTGTGGTGAAAAGGGACATTGGAAAAGAAATTGCCCAAAGTCCCAGAATAAGAAGGAAGAAGGTAATGTTAATTATCTTGAAACATGTTTTCTGGTAAATTCTACTGATTCTTGGATCATAGACTCTGGAGCCACTAATCATGTTTGTTATTCCTTGCAGGGGTTCCAAGAAAGGAGAAAGCTGAGTAAGAATGAAATCAATTTGCGCTTGGGCAACGGAACGTTAGTGTCTGCAAGTGCAGTGGGAGATATTTGAGTTTATTTGGATTCTAGAAGGCATTTAGATATGATAGACGTTTATTATGTACCTCAATTCAAGAAGAATTTAATTTCAGTTTCTTGTTTGAATAAATTTGGATATTCGGTTACTTTTAATAAAGTTTTTATTATTAGTAAGAATGACAAAATTATTTACCAAGGTACATTGGAAAATGGTCTATACTTCTTGCATAGAAATATCTCTCACTTGTTAGACACAGAATTAACGGAACCTGATCATAAAAGAGTAAAATTATCAATAGATGAAACCTACCTATGGCATTTACGCCTAGGTCATATTAACCTTAATAGGATTAAAAGATTGGTATGTGACGGACCTTTAAGTGACTTAAAGGTTGATGATCTACCAACTTGTGAATCTTGTTTGGAAGGTAAAATGACCAAAATGTCGTTCTCGGCCAAAGGCGCAAGAGCCACTGAATGTTTAGGATTGATACACACTGATGTATATGGTCCTATGAGCATTCAAGCTAGAGGTGGATATGAGTACTTCATCACCTTCACAGATGATTACTCGAGATTTGGCTATGTGTATCTCATGCGACATAAGTCGGATGCTTTTAACATGTTCAAAGCATTCAAAGCTGAAGTAGAAAATTAGCTTGAGAAACACATAAAAATCTTGAGAACTGATTGTGGTGGAGAATATCTATCTGGTGAGTTTCAGCAATATCTTATTGATAATGGGATAGTTTCTCAATTTTCTGCACCAGGTACACCTCAACAGAATGGGGTAGCAGAAAGGAGAAATAGAACTCTTTTGGATATGGTTAGGTCTATGTTGAGTTATTCAACACTTCCTATTTCTTTTTGGGGATATGCTTTACAAACTGCTATATACATTCTAAACGATGTACTATCTAAGTCCGTTCCTAAAACACCACATGAGTTGTGGACTGGGCGCAAGCCTAGTTTACAACACTTAAGGATATTTGGTTGTCCTGCGCATGTGTTAAAAGGAAAGACAGAAAAGATGGAGTCCCATTCGGAAACATGTATATTTGTAGGGTATCCAAAAGAAACTAAAGGATATTATTTCTATAGTCCTACAGATCTTAAAGTATTTGTTTCAACAAATGCTAAATTTCTGGAAAAGGACTATATGAATGATTTTGTGCCTAGAAGTAGAATTGTCCTGAATGTGATGTCAGGAGATACAATTCCACGAGAGGTTACCCAACCTAACCCAATTGTAAGTTCCGATCCAACACAAGATCAACAACCTACCATTCCTCGTCGTAGTGGGAGGGTTAGAACACAACCCGCAAGATACATCGGTCTGGGAGAATCAGTGGAGAATCTCCCGGACGACGATGATCCCTACACGTATAAGGAAGCAATGGAGGATGTTGATAGTCGCCATTGGCAAAAGGCAATGCAATCTGAGATTGAATCCATGTTCGATAACAAAGTCTGGTCCCTTGTAGACTTGCCTAAAGGGATAAAACCCATTGGGTGCAAGTGGGTATACAAGAGGAAAAGAGGTATGGATGGAAAGGTGGAAACCTTTAAAGCTAGATTGGTACCTAAAGGGTATACATAGAAAGAAGGTATCGATTACGAGGAAACCTTCTCTCCTGTGGCCATGCTTAAATCCATTAGGATACTTTTATCCATTGCAGCATCTTTAGATCTAGAGATTTGGCAAATGGACGTCAAGACAGCTTTCCTTAATGGAAGTCTTGACGAAAGCATCTACATGATGCAACCAGAAGGATTCATTGAAAAGGGCCAAATGGAAAAGGTATGCAAGTTGCAGAAATCCATACATGGATTAAAGCAAGCATCTAGATCCTGGAACATAAGGTTCGATCAAGCTGTGAAAGGTTTTGGATTTATTCAGAATCTTGACGAACCTCGTGTATACAAAAGGATTAAAGGTGACAAGTTGGTTTTCCTGATTCTTTATGTTGATGATATACTACTCATTGGAAACGATGTAGATGTATTGACATCAGTAAAAGAATGGTTAGCAAAACAATTTGATATGAAGGACTTAGGAGAAGCAAGTTTTATTCTAGGTATCCAAGTAATAAGGGATAGAAAGAATAAAACGATTGCATTATCCCAAGCTTCATACATAGACAAGATCTTGTCTAGGTTTTCCATGCAGGATTCCAAGAAAGGTATGTTACCTTTCAGACATGGAATCAAGCTTTCTAAGGAACAAGTTCCTAAGAATGAGCATGAAGAGCAATTCATGAGTAGAGTTCCATATGCCTCGGCAGTTGGAAGTCTCATGTATGCAATGCTCTGCACTAGACCAGATATTTGTTTTGCTATTGGCATAGTTAGTAGGTTTCAATCGAAACCTGGTCCTGATCACTGGACGGTAGTCAAGCATATTTTCAAGTATCTCAAGAGAACGAGAGATAATATGCTTGTATACTCTGGAGGGGATTTAATTCCCCTTGGGTATACAGATTCTGATTTCCAATCAGATTCTGACTCTAGAAAATCCACATTAAGAGCTGTGTTTACTATTGGAGGAGGAGCAGTCATATGGAGGAGTATCAAGCAATCTTGTATTGTTGATTCCACCATGGAAGCTGAGTATGTTGCTGCATGCGAGGCTACCAAAGAGGCTGTTTGGCTCCGCCAATTCTTGATAGACTTGGAAGTGGTTCCTAGTGCGAATAAGCAGATCACTATCTACTGTGACAACAGTAGAGCAGTGGCTAATTCGAAAGAACCAAGAAGTCACAAGAGAGGAAAACACATTGAAAGAAAGTATCATCTTTTAAGGGAGATTGTTCAAAGGGGTAACGTGACGATTACCAAAATCGCGTCAGCAGAAAATCTAGCAGATCCCTTCACAAAGGCTTTACCTCAGAAGAGTTTCGATAGACATCTAGAGAACATGGGCATGAGAGATATGACACATTTGCTATAGCGCAAGTGGGAGATTGTTAGGATTATGCTCAATAGCAAGAGTGTAATATTGTAGTTGACAATCTTTTTCATATTAATAAAGTGATTTCTGGTTTAACAAATCTTATAGCATTTATAGTTTAATATTATAATTGTCAAAGTAAATAATCATAAGGTCTAAAGACTATGAGAAAAGAAGAATTGTTTGTACATCTGGATATGTATGAGGTAGATACAATTCTTTAGTTAGTCTTAAATAATGTTCACAACTTAAGTTAAAGGTTGGGGACCTTTATCTTGTTAAAGTTGTAGAATTCTTTTGCTAGCATTTGAGTGGGATCAAATGAGATATGATGAGTCTAAAATCATCAGCGTGTCTTCGAGTAAAAAAATCTAGTGCATTGGGTGTGAAAGTTCTTAATTAATGCTCGGTGTGTTTATCAATATAAAGCTAGAGGGGGGGTGAATAGATTTTATCTAATTATTACCCAATTTTCGCATGCAAGTCAATTTTACGAAAATACCCCTAGCAAGTCAATAATACATACAAGTGTAATAAGATGCGGAAATAATAAATGACACTTGATGTTTACGTGGAAATCCTCAACAGGGAAAAACCACGGGCTGGTAAGTGCGCCACACTCGAACCTTGAAATCCACTATATGAAAAGACGGTTACACCCTCAAGTGATTCTCGGACCCTCACCCTAGATAACCTCAGGCTATGGACACTACCAATCGCCACTCTTGGTTCAATCCCTAGTGATATCCCCTGATACACTACTCTTGGCGTGAGCACCCTCTAATCTACCACGCGGGCCTTTTATAGCGGCTCTAGTCCAATTTGCTTGAGGCCTAAGCACACTTAGCCCCAAGACTTCAATCTCTCAAAAGAGATGCACAACCCTATGTGAATATGTATGAATATTCAATTAATGCAATAAGAGCTAGAGTACTCTAAATGCCTACCTAGGATTATAAGATGACAATATAATCAATCCTAGATATCACATATAGCTATATGTCATGGCATATAACTTTAGCTAAGTAAAGGATAACCAATCCTAGATACAAAGCTATCATATAAAACCCACAAACATTCAAAGGATTAACTAGTTGATTAAAAAACAATCTATCAACCTAGTTATCAATACATCACACAAGAATGTTCATGGCATAGCTTTTAGGCAATAATGACCTAATCAAATAAGCTATGAAAAATAATCTCAATCAACAAATGAGATCAATTAGCTAGATGGCATATGAACATTAAAGCCTAGCTAACAAATAATAACCCAATCAACACATAATCTCAATCTTATATGTAGAAATTAATCTAAACACATATAAGTAAAATATGAGATAAAATTGATAAGTAGAAACACTAATTATGTAAGATAAAAGTGTTCAACAAATCATACCATGTGTGTTGAAGAAGACCCATGCATTAGCATATGCTAGATAAACCTAGATGATGCCTAGATGATGATTTGTGCATATGGGAATGGGTTTAGAGAATTAAAGATGTGATCTTTTAGGATTTTTCTCTCAAGTCTCTCTAAATATCTCTCTAGGGTTCTTGGGATGAAGACTTGTGTTCTGAACCAGAGATAAGGATGTATTTATAGAGACCAAAAACAGGGCAGGTGAAAATACAATTTTGCCCTTGAAACGCACCGATCGGCGGTTTCAATCGGTGGCCAGGCCGCCGAATTGAACCGCCGAATGGCTCCCGAGTGGAACAGGGGAACTTCGGCGACTTCGTTCGGCGGTTTGGAAACCGCCGATCCCAACCGCCGTTTTGGACCCGAGAGAAATATTTCAATCAGGTCTCATTCGGCGGTTTCGAACGGCGGCCAGGCCGCCGAACGTAACCGCCGATTCACCAAAAATGGTGAAACCAAGGAGAAGCCAAAGGCATCTCCACCGGCGATCATCGCGCAAAACAAAGCACATTACCGTGCACGCGCGGACGTTTCCAAACATCCTTAGGGAAACGAATTACACCACACTAAAAGCTAACATACATGAAGTGCAAGTGTGGGTATTGAATGCATCCTAATGCCTATCATGTCATGGCATTTCATATAACAAGATGCAATCAATTAAATGCAAGAAGAGACATTGAAAAAACAATAAAGCACAATGCACACATAATATAAACACAACATTCAAGAATAGGAGATATGCATGTTGTGTGTGTGTGCAACTATATCTTTTCAAGCCAAAGTAAGCACAAGATATACCTTTGGTGCTTGTCCTCTTGAGGTCTTGGAAAGGGTCTTTGATCTTCAACCTTAATGACCTAGACTACCCTTACAACCAAACCCCAACATGTGGTTTGACCACGAAATAAGCCAATCAACAAAAGGGAATCCTTACAATCTCCCCCTTTGGCTATTTCGTGACAAAACCACCACTCACATTGATTCCTCACAACATAATAGAAACTACGGGTCTACTTATGATTTTCTACTTTACAAAGAGATAAGATAAATAGTCTTGAAGTCTTTAATCTCAAGTAGAACAATCAATCCCTGAAAGCACAGTTTCTATACTTTCCAATACAAGAAAAGGTGAGATGAATCAAGTGAGATACAACAAGCATTTGCATTTAAGAATTTAAGTACAACATCATGCAATGTATGAATGTGCAAATGCTCCCCCTCAAAGGGTTACTCCCCCTCAATTAGTATTCTCCCCAACATGCACAATTGCTACAATTTGCAACTCCCCTTACCACAACTTACTCCCCCTTTTTGTCATGATATAGACAAAGGAGTAGTCCCCAACCGGGTCACTCAAGGCAAAGAGAGATAGTAGCATTCTAGTATATGCATAATCAATATAAGTCACTTTATGCAATCTCAATTTATTGGAGAGAAACAAGGAGATTTATTTAAAGAAAATGTGTGAATCAAAAATTGCTTTGCATACAAGACATGTAGCATTTAAGTCCAAAATACAATGGTATTTGGCAAAGCAAATGACAAAGGTTTTCAATATGAATTCAAACCAATTTCACCAATGTCAAGAGAGAAGCAAGAATATAGGCTTTCATTGATTTCAATTTAAGAACAACTATATCCAACTTTATAAGCCAAACATGTCATGAGCAACTTTGCACCCTATTTGATTTTTCCGGATAAATATCCGTATGATAGTAGACATGTTCAACCAATAAAGAAAGAGAGACATTTGGATTGTAAAATCCTTGAATGGATACAAGATCCTTTTTCATTTGAGTCTCATAAGCTTTTTCACACATTTTTTGCAATTAAGAAATGCAATCATCAAAACATGCTTTTCAAGATTAGCAATTAGCATGTTATTTTAGCAATCATCATGTCATGGAGATCATTATAGGTCATTCAAATTTTATCCTATGTATATATCTCCTAGTCCAAAAATGCATGTTTGAACATAAATGACATGGATTGCAATACAAGCATTAATCACACTTATTGAATAGAAAATATATATATACATAGTGTAACCAAGCTAACTCAAGCAACAAAAAGAGAAGCACAAGATATTTCAAAATTTTTTGCAAGTGACAAGATGCAAAATAGCTCTCTTTGCTTAAGTTCCCCATATGGGGTCAAATATCCACACCACTTCAATGAAGGGCATGTGGACTAAAAGACTTACCAAGTCCATAGGACCTAGTTGAACCTATTTGAGACATGTTTGTCTCGTAGCAAGCGGGTTCGTCTTTTCTAATCCACTTAGGTGTCTCAATAACATACCTAGTGGTCATAGGTTCTAGAGTTCTAGATGGCAAAGGATCATGCAAATGATTTTCTTCCTTTTTAAGGACATGCATCTTAGCTCTAGCCTTTTTCTTTTCAATCATGCATATAAGATTACATATTTAAATGTAATGCAAGCAACTTGGTCTAACATGACCAACAATACCACACAAATGACAAGAGGAGATAAGGTTAGGAATTTTACCATTCCCTTGAGCATGCAAAAGTGCTTTCCCTTGTCGTTGTGGTTGTCTTGGTAGTTGGATAGGATCTCTCCTCCTTTGATAATGACCAAGACAATGTTGCTTGCTCGGTTGAGCTTGCATGATTGATCACTTCCCTATTAAGATCGTAGGTTGAGGGAAGTTGGCCTTCTTGGTTGGTTAGACCAAGATTGAGGAAGGCTTGGGCTTGAAGCTCTTTGGTGATGTGAGCAACGCCCTTTCATCTTCGTCTCCTCTCTCACCTTAGAGGGACATCTCCTCATCGGAGTCATTTTCTTCTCTCTCAAATTTACTCATAGTGTTTGAGTCAAATGAATGCATATGAGAAGAATGCAAGATGTATGTCAAAAACAGCAATCATACAAAATGCACAACACACCAAAAATGAGCAAGGATCACCTATGTATGTCTAGGAACCCGCTCTGATACCAATTGAAAGTTCTTAATTAATGCTCGGTGTGTTTATCAATATAAAGCTAGAGGGGGGGTGAATAGATTTTATCTAATTATTACCCAATTTTCGCATGCAAGTCAATTTTATGAAAATACCCCTAGCAAGTCAATAATACATACAAGTGTAATAAGATGCGGAAATAATAAATGACACTTGATGTTTACGTGGAAACCCTCAACAGGGAAAAACCACGGGCTGGTAAGTGTTCCATACTCGAACCTCGAAATCCACTATATGAAAAGACGGTTACACCCTCAAGTGATTCTCGGACCCTTACCCTAGATAACCTCAGGCTATGGACACTACCAATCACCACTCTTGGTTCAATCCCTAGTGATATCCCCTGATACACTACTCTTGGCGTGAGCACCCTCTAATCTACCACGCGGGCCTTTTATAGCGGCTCTAGTCCAATTTGCTTGAGGCCTAAGCACACTTAGCCCCAAGACTTCAATCTCTCAAAAGAGATGCACAACCCTATGTGAATATGTATGAATATTCAATTAATGCAATAAGAGCTAGGGTACTCTAAATGCTTACCTAGGATTATAAGATGACAATATAATCAATCCTAGATATCACATATAGCTATATGTCATGGCATATAACTTTAGCTAAGTAAAGGATAACCAATCCTAGATACAAAGCTATCATATAAAACCCACAAACATTCAAAGGATTAACTAGTTGATTAAAAAACAATCTATCAGCCTAGTTATCAATACATCACACAAGAATGTTCATGGCATAGCTTTTAGGCAATAATGACCTAATCAAATAAGCTATGAAAAATAATCTCAATCAACAAATGAGATCAATTAGCTAGATGGCATATGAACATTAAAGCCTAGCTAACAAATAATAACCCAATCAACACATAATCTCAATCTTATATGTAGAAATTAATCTAAACACATATAAGTAAAATATGAGATAAAATTGATAAATAGAAACACTAATTATGTAAGATAAAAGTGTTCAACAAATCATACCATGTGTGTTGAAGAAGACCCATGCATTAGCATATGCTAGATAAACCTAGATGATGCCTAGATGATGATTTGTGCATATGGGAATGGGTTTAGAGAATTAAAGATGTGATCTTTTAGGATTTTTCTCTCAAGTCTCTCTAAATATCTCTCTAGGGTTCTTGGGATGAAGACTTGTGTTCTGAACCAGAGATAAGGATGTATTTATAGAGACCAAAAACAGGGCAGGTGAAAATACAATTTTACCCTTGAAACGCACCGATCGGCGGTTTCAATCGGTGGCCAGGCCGCCGAATTGAACCGCCGAATGGCTCCCGAGTGGAACAGGGGAACTTCGGCGACTTCGTTCGGCGGTTTGGAAACCGCCGATCCCAACCGCCGTTTTGGACCCGAGAGAAATATTTCAATCAGGTCTCATTCGGCGGTTTTGAACGGCGGCCAGGCCACCGAACGTAACCGCCGATTCACCAAAAATGGTGAAACCAAGGAGAAGCCAAAGGCATCTCCACCGGCGATCATCGCGCAAAACAAAGCACATTACCGTGCACGCGCGGACGTTTCCAAACATCCTTAGGGAAACGAATTACACCACACTAAAAGCTAACATACATGAAGTGCAAGTGTGGGTATTGAATGCATCCTAATGCCTATCATGTCATGGCATTTCATATAACAAGATGCAATCAATTAAATGCAAGAAGAGACATTGAAAAAACAATAAAGCACAATGCACACATAATATAAACACAACATTCAAGAATAGTAGATATGCATGTTGTGTGTGTGTGCAACTATATCTCTTCAAGCCAAAGTAAGCACAAGATATACCTTTGGTGCTTGTCCTCTTGAGGTCTTGGAAAGGGTCTTTGATCTTCAACCTTAATGACCTAGACTACCCTTACAACCAAACCCCAACATGTGGTTTGAACACGAAATAAGCCAATCAACAAAAGGGAATCATTACAGGGTGCATTGAACTGGATCACAATGAAAAGCTTTATCTAGAACCGTCAATAGATAATAGTCTTTTCATTATCAGGACAATCGGAGAGTCTATCTTAATCCTGAGATAAATGATTGGCTTATGGTTGCAAGTGATATCATTTGGGTTATCAATGAGTACGATTATATAGCATAGTCTATCCTCGATAGTTTGGTGATATTCATTTGTTAATCGATAGAGAACTTCATTTATAGATATGGACATCGTGGCTCCATTTATTAAATGAGAGTATAATATCATCATATGGATGTTTTGAGGTAATTGGATATTAAATCTCAACGTTGAGTTTTCGATAGTGGCTATTGAAAACATGGCTTCTGGACAAGTCAAAATATCCAAGTTCAAAACGTGGTCATATTAGTAAATATGGTAACTTGGAGAGTTATAGACGGTCTATGAACTCTTGGCGATTACTGATATTAATCACGAGGATACACTATCTCCAACATGATTGTCTAGGGTCTGAATGAGGAACATCTTCTTATTCTATCTTTATTTAAGAGTTCAATTTTAGCTCTTTAGTGGAATGAGTTAAAATTAATGGATCGGACCTAAGTGAATCATTTGTTGATTGTGATTAGGTTATGTCTATTGAAGCTTAAATTTAGATAGCCCGCCAAGATCCCCAATCCACACGGACTTACATGTATCACTTGATATATTCTACTGGACCAATTTATGGGTCCATCTAGAATTTCATTTAATATATTAAGAATATAATTTGCACATTATTTGTTTAATGGGCTGATCAATTATATTAATATATTAATGAAAGGCATGTGGGCTTTTTATTTAAAGTCCAATGGATTAAATAAAATAAGGAAATAATATTTGGCCAATTTATTGTAAGTGGGGCGGCAAGGCTATATTTATAGTCAAAAATATTATTTTATTTTATTGTTTGATTAAATGAGAATTAATTAATTTATTAATTAATTATTTAATTAAGAAACAAAATCTTTTTCTGATTAGGAAATATGTTTCCTAGAATTATACTATCAGTATACTAAAAGTAAAAGACTTGTTTGGTAAGAAAATAATAATTAATTTTATTTATTTAATCAAATAAGAAGTCTTTTTATTTAAGTCAATAAAAGAATAAAAATACTTATGAGTGGTATTAGGGTTGGGAGTCTAAAGTTGATGTGAATTAGGGTGCAACACAAATCCTTTTTTGTAGAGGAATTGCGGCAACCCTAATACAACAACATGTAGATTTTGGCAACCCTAAAGGAAAAAGGAGAAGAAAATTCGGCCACCCCATATAAGAAAGAATATAGGGTTCGGCCGCCCCAAGTTTTAATTGAATCAAATTTCCTTCTCCTTCTCATACTCATAGAAAAGTTTTTGATTATTCGACCAAGACAAAAAAGTGAGAAGAGATTATTCTTTTGATGGTACACTAATTGCTTGTTTATCAATAAGCTTGTGGGTACAACATCGAATTAGGTTCACGCGAGTTTCGATCATTAGATTGAGAACTCAAAAGTGACCAAAATAATCTTTGTAGTCTTTTGGTTATTTTGTGACTAACAAAAGAAAAAGAAAGTTTTGTTTGTCCATTCTTAGGTACGCAATTCAAAGAAAAGGGAGACCACGCTCCTAGGTGATTCACGTTCTTGCTAGGATTGAAGATCTTACGGATTACCATCGGCGTAAGTCGATCGGATCACGCGATAAAAGGTATTATACTTTTTGTTACTTTATATGTATGTTTAATTAATTTAAAGGGTTAAGGTTCATCAAAGGAAAAATTTTAAGACATACTAAATCTATTTTTAGTCTCGCTTCCGCTGCGTGTACTACGATTTTTCCCTACACACACTGTCGAGCTGCAAGTGGATCGAATCTCACCCCAAAGCCAATCAAATGAATCCTTTTTGCCACCTAATGTCTTTGAGAGGCCCACACCACCAAGAATGCATGAGAAATAGAAGGGATGTCTCTATGAATACTCTCAACCACCACACTTAGAAAGTGTGTAGAATATAAACAATTTTTAGTTAGAAGTAGATAGAGAAAATACAGAGAGTTTTGAGAAGTAGCATAGAGTTTTTGGGAAATCAATAAGGAAGGTTTGTTAGATAGTTGTAGTAAAGTCAAGATATCTTTCTTGGCAACTTTCTAGGCAACCAAACACCCATATTTTGGTTCCTTTGTGTGATTACTTCAAGTTGCCTTAGAAGAGTTTGTTTCTTGGATTGCAAGGAGGATCATTTCCACTTCACAAGAATTTCGATTGGTGATGTTTCCTTTGTTTGTATTTCTTAGTAACTTTGATTCTATGTGTAACTAAATCCTCCTTGTTAGGGGATTAGATGTAATTCTTGTATTAACCTTGCCATATAATCAATCATATTGATATCACCTTCTCAAGTTATGCATGTGACTTTTAATTCATGTATGTGTGGTAGTTGTAACTACCAATCCTTCATTAATACACAATAACTTGATGAACTTGTATGCTTAAGACCATTTATTGCATGTACCTCTTATGCCATCTATGTTGTAGAGATTACTAACTTGTAAATCTCTACTAACACCTTGAGTAAATCTCCTCTAATCACTTTTCTAGCCTTAGATTATGATTGGAGTTGAGGTTTAATGCTTATAATTTCATATGAATAGATGCATGTTAGGGAATTGTGATTGAGCTTAAAGAATGATTGATTAGTATTTAGGTTAATACTTGAATGAATCTATCCCCTAGCAACTTTTAATCTAGAATTTAAATCAATTAGTTGTAATTGTTACTTAGCCAATTTCAATCTTAGCATAGTTAATGTGTTAATCATTTAGATAATTTAATTAGACCTTTATTAGCATAGTTTGGAGATTGTAGAGATTTGCTACTTAGGCGTAAAAATATTGCTAATCCTTCGTGGGAACGATACTCTTACTTGCTCACTACACTAGTCTAACGACTTGTGCACTTGCAATAGGGTCACCAGACTCAAGCGTCCGTCTAGTATAACCGAGGTAGAATAGGTTAATTTGTAGTGACATTTGTAGGATCGGTTCGGGCTCATCAAAATCTATGGCGCCGCTGCCGGGGACAGCATTTACGTCGTTGTAGAATGTTAGTTAGTGTAATCTATATACAATCGCAATAAATTTTCTGTTTTGAGCACTTGACCATTTGGGTAGTTTCTGTTAGTGTACTTTCAAGTTACTTGTCACTAATTGATGCACGGAAGATGATCTTTGGGGAGTCCGCTTATACCTTTTGTTGAAAATATTGATCGAATGGCTAGGCTATCGACCATGGCGGACAGTCCTAGAGGAATATCCAACCTTGAGATTGGTTCAACCTTTTCTAGTAGTTCATCAGCTGGATCAGAGCAAGTACAGGATCAAAGGATGATGAAGGAATTCTCACTGCCTACAGTTGGATCGCATCCTTCAGCTATATTGTTAGACGATATCCAGAGGAATTACGAGCTGAATGTAGGGAAAAATACGGTCAACGCAGCGGAAGCGAGACTTAAAACAAGTTTAGTATAGTTTAAAATTTTTCCTTTGATAAACCTTAACCCTTTAAATTAATTAAACATATATATAAACTAATAAAAGTATAATACCTTTTGTCGCGTGATCCGATTGACTTGCGTCGATGGTAATCCGCAAGATCTTCAATTCTAGCACGAACGTGAATCACCTAGGAGCGTGGTCTTCCTTTTCTTTGAATTGCGTACCTGAGGATGGATAAACAAAATTTCTTTTTCTTATCGTTAGTCACAAAACATCCAAAAGACTACAAAGATTTTTCCGGTCACTTTTGAGTTCTCAATCTAATGATCGAAACTCGCGTGAACCTTATTCGAAGTTGTACACAAAAGCCTATTGATGTATAAGCAATCAGTGTACTATCGAAATAGAATAATCTCTTCACTCTTGTGTCTTGGCCAAAAAAAATCAGACACTTGTCTATGAGAATTAGAAGAAGAAGAAGTTGATCAAAAAATTCAAGTCTTAGCCCTTAGGGTGGCCGAACCCTATAAGGTGACTTATATAGGGTGGCCGAATTCTTCTTCTTTTTCTCCTAGGGTTGGCCGAATTCTCCTCTTGATTTTAATTAGGGTTGGCTGAATTCTCTAACATAGAGAGTTTGTGCTTTACCCTAATTACTATCAACTTTTGAATCCTAACCCTAATTCAACTCATAAGTGTTTAATCCTAAAAATAAAAGACTTCCTTATTTGATTAAATAAATAAACCTTATTATTTATTTTCTTACCAAATAAGTCTTTTACTTTTAGTATACTACTACCAATAGTATAACTCTAGGAAACATATTTTCTGATCAGAAAAAGATTTTGTTTCTTAATTAAATAATTAAATAATTAATTAATTAATTCTCATTTAATCAAATAATAAAATAAAATAATATTTTAGACTACAAGACTAGTCTTGCCGCCCACCTTATACATATATGGGCTTAATATTATTTTCTTATTTTATTTAATCCATTAGACTTTAATTAAAAAGCCCACATGTGAACCAGACCCATTCTTACTAAAAGAAACAAGCCCACATGCCTTTCATTAATATATTAATATAATTGATCAGCCCATTAAATAAATAATGTGCAAATTATATTCTTAATATATTAAATACAATTCTAGATGGACCCATAAATTGGTCCGGTAGAATATATCAAGTGATCCATGCAAGTCCGTGTGGATTGGGGATCTTGGGGGGCTATCTAAATTTAAGCTTCAATAGACATAACCTAATCACAATCAACAAATGATTCACTTAGGTCCGATCCATTAATTTTAACTCATTCCACTAAAGAGCTAAAATTGAACTCTTAAATAAAGATAGAATAAGAAGATGTTCCACATTCAGACCCTAGACAATCATATTGGAGATAGTGTATCCTCGTGATTAATATCAGTAATCGCCAAGATTTCATAGACCGCCTATAACTCTCAAAGTTACCATATTTACTCATATGACCACATTTTGAACTTGGATATTTTGACTTGTCTAGAAGCCATGTTTTCAATAGTCACTATCGAAAACTCAACGTTGAGATTTAATATCCAATTACCTCAAAACATCCATATGATGATATTATACTCTCATTTAATAAATGGAGCCACGATGTCCATATCTATAAATGAAGTCCTCTATCGATTAACAAATGAATATCACCAAACTATCGAGAATAGACTATGCTATATAATCGTACTCATTGATAACTCAAATGATACCACTTGCAACCATAAGTCCATCATTTATCTCAGGATTAAGATAGACTCTCTGATTGTCCTGATAATGAAAAGACTATTATCTATTGACGGTTCTAGATAAAGCTTTTCATTGTGATCCAGTTCAATGCACCCAGTTCACTAGAATTGTGTCTTCCTCATACATATCCAGATGTATGAACAATTATTCTTTTCTCATAGTCTTTAGACCTTATGATTATTTACTTTTGACAATTATAGTATTAAACTATAACTGCTATAAGATTTGTTAAACCAAAAATCACTTTATTAATATGAAAAAGATTGTCAATTACAATATTACACTCTTGCTATCGAGCATAATCCTAACACTGAAAAACTTGCACTACAACACTCCCACATTTTGGTGGAGGCCTAAGTGAAGATTGCCTTCAATTCATGAAGGGGTACTTTAGTGTGGTTACTACTTTCCCACTTAGGAATCTGACGGAGGATCACTTATGCATGTGATGTTTCTCGTATTGCATGAGAGACGATGCCAAGAAGTGTCTCATGGCATTACCAGCAGGACCACTTACCACGTGGAGTGGTGTAGAGCAGAAGTTTTTTGCCAAGTATTTTCCCTTGGTGAAGACGAAGGAAATACGGAGTATGATAGTTGATTTCCAAGAGAGGGAAGGGGATGCGTTTCATGAATCATGCGGTAGATTCAAGTTACTTTTAGCACAATGCCTGCACCACGAGTATACTTTGGTATCACAAGTTCAGTCGTTTTACGATGGACTGACGGGGCTGTCCCAAGCTATCGTTGACAATGCTTGTGGGGGAGCGATGCGAGAGAAGACAGCGTAATATGTGTTTGATAAGTATGAAATGCTTGAATAGAATTTCTAACAGAGAAACACTCGAGGTGATCGAGGAGGAGTGACCACAGAGATGGCAAGCCAAATGAGTGACATGAGTAAGAATATTGAGACACTCATGAGTAGGTTTGGGAAGCAACCTGTGGTGACTGATCAGGTTTTCGTTAAGGAAAACCATGGGATGGACATGTATCCCATGGTTGAGCCAATGCTACCTAGGAAGGAGGAAATTCAACTGGTGTATCCACCACGTCAGTCAAGACAGTTGGATGATCCATTTTCCAACATGTACAATCCAGGATGGGCTAGGCATCCGAACCTGAATTATGGGAACAACCACTGTTTGAACCCTCAGTTGCCTCAACGGACCAACAACAACAACAACAACAACAACAACAACAACTGGTATCCACCTCAGGGACACCAACCAAGACCACAACAGAGTACCCAACCATGGAAGGTGAAAGAAGCCGTACCGTGGCGCCAACAGGGCCAGAGAGACAATGAGTACCGGCCCCCTAATCAGTTTCACCACAATGATCCTACTCATACAAGGATCACTTCTATGGAAGGGGTGGTCAAGACATTGGAAAGACAGATAGGTCAGTATGTAGAGGAGAGTCAGATGAAGGAGCTGGGGAAGCTCCCAAGTCAATCTAAGCAAGTAAAGACGGCCACAATACTCAGAAGTGGTAAGGTACTTTCTAACCCAACTCTAGCTGAAGTTTCTAATACTCCTGTTACTGTTTCAGCAGACAGGGAAGTACCTAGTAGGCATGATCTTGATACCCAAGTAGGGACAGGGACAAGGACAAGGACAAGCAAGGGTCCAGAAATAGGTCACAGGGATACTTCCAGGATACACAAATCTCCTAACCCGTATGTGCCTCCAATTCCATTTCCAGGAAGGCTACAGAAGTCAAAGTTGGACCAAGCCTTCAGAGAGATTTATGACATCCTATCGAAGGTGAATGTGAGCCTTCCTCTACTTGAGGTGATCGAAAAAATGCCCGCATACGCCAAATTTTTCAAGGAGCTCAACTCGAAGGCAAGAAACAAGGAATTTCTGGAGAGAATAGTGATCTCCAAGGAAGCAAGTGCAGCCATGGAAACAGCTTTGCCATCTAAGATGAAGGATCCGGGAAGTTCCATCATTACCATATCAGTTGGTGAAACTCGGAAGGAGAAGACAATGTTAGACCTAGGAGCATCAATCAATCTAATGCCGTATGCATTGTTCAAAGACTTAGGGTCAGAAGGATTGAAGCCAACTACCATGGAATTGATACTAGCAGATCGTTCAGTACAACACCCAACAGGGGTGGTCGAAGATGTTTTAGTCAGGGTGGGAAAGTTGATCATCCCAGCTGACTTTGTTATTCTAGAGATGAAGAGTGATTCATCCAAGGCAAGGGAGATGCCGATATTGCTAGGGCGACCGTTTATATCAACTGCCAAGGCAATCATCAATGTCCACAAGAGACGGCTCTCCATAACGGTTTTAGGTCAAACATCAGAGTTTAAAGTGTTTGAAAGCATGAAGAACCCGTTGAAGGGTAGTGCTTGTTTTAATATTGCAAGTGCCGATCAGGATGATGATCCCCACTATACCTTTGGGGAGTACGTAGCACTCGCTTATAGCGAGGTGACTAACAAGACCCCGCTCTTGAAGCACGACTCATCGAGTTACGAAGATACCATTGCTTAACTCAAAAAAGAGAATAGGGAGTTAATGGAGAAGAACTTTGAGCTCACTGCCAAGCTTGATGAAGCGTTGGAAGAGAAATATGACCTCTAAGATAAGACCGAGGATGACTTCTCCCTAGTGAAGGATGAATTCGGGGAAAGGAATGAGTCATTGAGCAAGGAATTCGAAGGCAAGATGAAGGTCATGGAGGAGGAGATACATTCTAGGGACAAGGCCCTAAATATCTTAAGAGTTAAGAGTAGGGGAACTTGAGTTGAGATTGCTATGCCAAGGATAGGCACTCTGGTCAAGTCTGAAGGTGTGGTGAATCCACCTTCAAGGAAGACAATGCATGTATCACATGAGGAGCCCCAGACTTTTACTCCGAAACCGAAACCGAAACCAAGGCCAATGCCAAGAAGAAGAAACTGCATTCAACCTCCACAGTCTACATTGGGAGGTACATTCTCTACTTTTACTCCTATCTGTCATTACTGCCATAGAATAGGCCACATTAGGCCTAACTGTCCAAACAAAAGATGGCAGGTTAGAAAATGTGCCACCTGTAGGGAAAAATACGTGCACGCAGCGGAAGCGAGACTAAAAAAATACGAGTTTAGTATAGTTTAAAATTTTTCCATAATTTGAACCTTAACCCTCTAATTAATTAACATATAATACTAAAGATATCATACCTTTTGTTAACCGCCTTTTTTGGCAGGTGATCGAACTATTTTATACCTATTTGAGGTCCCCCATTTTCGATCGTTTGTCTCGTTTTCGAGCGTATTTTTGTATATAATGTTTTGTTTGAGCTTTGTGTAGGTACATATTCCTTATAATAAGGTTTTGAGCTTAAAGATTAGTTTGGGAGGCAAAATGGAGCAAAAAGAGCTGAAATTGTATATACGTGTGCAGAACGTACAACTTGCGGAGATCATATCTTCCTTCTCAGATCGAACCACATGGATATCTGTATATATTCGGAAAGCCCCGGAAGTCTAGTTTCCAGAACATTTTACGGATTGTGATTCCGAGTTTTTTGCAGGAAGTTATGCTCATTTCCGTAACGGTGCGCGATGCTGAAAACGCTGAAAGGCTGTCAGGTCTAAACGGCTACTTAAAACGACGGCAAGGCCGCCGAATTAAAACGCCGAATCACTCCAGAAAGTCGTTTTTTGGGCGAATTTCAGGGACAGTTTCGTCCTTTCATCCCCAATTCGTGCCCTAACCTCCCAACACTATATAAACACCTTATTCTCTTCTCAACCATCAGAACACACTCCCCACAAACTTCCTCTTCTTCTTCTTCTTCATTTTCTTCACCAAATAAGAGAGAGAGAAGCTTCAAAGAGCATCCATGGATGCTCCCCATCTCACCTTCTACACATCTTCCACCACATTTAGGAGTAGATTGCATAGAGATAGGAGTGGGCTTTGGTCAATTTCGAGCTAGCAAAGGAAGGAGCTCTTGGAGGAGGTTTTCTTCAAGGTTGTATCTATTTCTCACTCTCTATGTATTTCTTGTTTTCTTGAATGTGTAATCCCCACTTGGGAATATTTGTAAACCTATTTTGTGCTCAATATATATATGGTTGTTTTTATATCCAATTTGTGTTTTCATTCATTCTTGATTGTTATTGAATATATCTCTTATCTTGAAATGCATGTTTATGGATGATTGGAAATTGATATGTGTTCATGGATGGGATTAGGAGTAGATTAACTTAATTGTAGGAGTAGTTGTAATCAAATATCCCATTTGTGTATGTATGTCTTTGGAAGGTCGAAATTGCATGTCATGAATTGGTTTGAGTGAATTAGAGTTAGGATTGTGCTTTAGGAGGGGCTCTCCGGGCATAGTTTTGGCTAATTAGCTAGGAAGAGTGGGTGAACCTATAAATTGTCATATTAGAAGGGTTTGGTTCATTGTTCTTGTAAACAATTGGACTTTAGCTATTTCTCACTCTAGGGGCTCTAGGTGAGTCATGGTTAGAGTTACAATTATTGGTCTTTGGCTATTTCTCACTCTAGGGGCTCTAGGTGAGTTATGGTTGGAGATACAATCACTCTTTCTACATTCATTAGACTTTCACGTTGCCGTTTTACATTACGAATCTATTATTGGGGCTCAATGTAGTTTTGTTTGTAGAATCGGTTCACATATGTTGGTTACGGTTTCGTGTTTGAGAGGTTCTCGGCACACTCTTCAACCGTTAGCTCTATGAATGGGTATAAATCGGATTGAGGCAAGAACGAACCCTTAACTAAAATTGGATGTCCTTAATGTCTAACAACCAACTATTTGTGCACTTATGTATGGTGAACTTGTTGAACCTTGTGTGACCATTTTCTTGCATCTCTCTTATCCACCATTTTATTTATCGCTTTAAACACCATTCTCACCCTTCCATATTCTCTTTGTTTTTATTTATTTTTATTTTTATTCTCTACACACACACACACGGCATTGTACATACATTTCACACACATCATTCTTACCTTTCCGCATTCTATTTACATGCTTACAATAAACTCTAGAACTTGATATGGTTGACGAATCACACCTCCCTGCGGAACGATACCCTCGCTTGCCGCTTTACTAGTCTTTTGCTAGTTTAGAGCACATTGCGTAGGAAACCCCATTTTTAAATGAAATAATCTTTTGATCCTTGCAATTTCTTAACGACAGAAAAAGTGAGTATCAGCAGGGGTCCAAAGAAGAATTTTCCATCCATGTCAAGGTCATTTGATTGTTGAAAAAATGAACCCAAGGTCCTAAGGATCCCGCTACCACATTATCCTGGTACCCCGCACTCGGTACCTGGTACCCCGCATCCTGGTACCCAGTACCCCGCATCCTGGTACCCAGTACCCAGTACCCAGTACCCAGTACCCCGTACCCCGTACCCCGTACCCCGCACCCCGTACCCAGTACCCAGTACCCGGTACCCCATACTCAGACCGGTCCTCCGAGCAACTCTCGACCACCTAGCATATAAGGAGTCAACAAGAGAAATCTTAGTACACTATCTATCAGATTACCAAGGAAGACCAGAACCATGCTACAAGAAGGACAGTATGCGCCAGCATTTAAATACAAGGAAGGTTGACATCTCCGGCCATTCACAACGCCATTAATATAGATAGTCAACCGTATTAATGGAGATAGTCAACCGTATTAATGAAGATAGTCAACTCTTTAATGGCCATTCACAACGCCATTAATGAGAGAATATTCAACTCAATCAATGCCAAATTAGTGTTCCTATAATTGTGGATTGATTGACTAAATTGACGGAGCGGGCAACAAGAAATAAAACCTATATATATGACATGACATTCGACATAAAAGAGGATCTCCTTCTTCTCCAAAAAAATACCTACGGCTTCTTCCCCAAGAAGGCTTTGGCTTCTCCTTCTTTTCGACTGATTAGAGAAAGGGCTTACGCCCGCCTATTATTGTATGCTCTCTGGAGCATTTATATTGTATTATTCTCCTACTTTTGTAAGCTCCCCGGAGCACGCCTTATTGATAAATATATAAAGGAGCTCTCTCCACCGGATAGTACCTAGAGATTTTTCAACATATGATTATACGTGATGCTTTTTCCCCTAGGCCAGTCCACCTTTTATCATATATTAGAATTTCATCTATCTTTCTACTATCATACGTTGTCCTTAGTAGATTTATAAGAACTAGCGGGATATCGGTCTACTAGGTACCCCGCTAGCCCAGAGCTTCATACACCATCCTTAGTAGATTTGTGAGAACCAGCAGGATATCGGGCTACTAGGTACCCCGCTGGCCCTGACCTATCCCGATCTGGGTCCCTCATATATTGTTAATTGGAAATTGCACCCCGGTGACAATTTTAGGTTAACACTTTGGCGCCGTCTGTGGGAACTTCACTAGACCAACGTGGCTTCCTTGTCTCTACATGAGCGTATGTTTCTCTATCCCTTACATATTATCATGTTATATGCGATTTAATGCATTCCACTACTATATTCACTGCATGTTTATACCATGATGCTATGATGTCATGATACTTTATTTCGCCCTACTAGTTCCTTTATTACTATTGTAATTATATAAAAAGATTGCATGGAATCCTGCTATGATTGATTGATATTTTCGCCTAATATATGTTGCCACTTAAATATGTTTAACTTATGGAGTGCATCATGATGTAGATCCATAGGATCTAATTTATTTATTACCATGCAAGCTCAACCTTCTACTATTGAGGTGATTGACTCATTATTCATGGCATATTATTCATGTGGTATACCCCTTATCCATATTTGTATATACTGCATGTGCACCACGAATGGTTCTCACTTTGTCATTTGACGACTTTTGTTTGATGTGGAGCAAATATGATGTATGGGGCTCCTAGTGGAGCCGGTATCCTATGCTGCCCCGATGTAGCAAGTCTGCTCATATACCTATAGAGCTTCTCTACAGCTGCTTTGCTACTGGTAGATCTCATATCCAACAGATCCGTTCCAGTACACCTAAAGCTCCTATGCATTAGAGTTGTACCTCTCATGCTTCCTTACAGAAGATTTACTCCACTATCGGTAGATCTCTTATCCAGCAGATCCATTCCAGTACACCTAGAGCTCCTATCTAGTAGAGCTGTACCTCTCCTGCTTCATTACAGAAGGTTTGCTCTACTTCCGGTAGATCTCCTATCCAGCAAATCCGCCCCGGTACTCTAAGAGCTCCCATGCAGTAGAGTTACACCTATCCTGCTTCCTTACAGCAGATTTACTCCGGTACCGGTCAACACATGCACCTAGGAAGCCAACTCAACTCTGTGATCATAGGAGTAGCATGACCGGTAGAGGGCCAGTGGCTCCTCTCATTTTATACCGGGCCGGACAACGCCCTAATAAGCCATCAAAGTCTCGATCCGTTCAAAGAGAACCCAGAGGCTTCCAACATTTGCTGAGGCCTCCTACATACCTAAGCAAACCTCTGGAGTAGCCACACCACAGCCAGACCAGTGGTTCCTCACTTTTTATACCGGGCTAGACAACGCCCTAGTGAGCCACTATGATTCTGATTCATTTCAGCATGATCCAGAGCCTCTTTCCAGTTGATAGGTACTTATTAATGCCCTAGCAAGCCTCTGGACCAACATCATGTAGGAGACACCTCACTTTTGTACCGGGCCCCTCAACGCCCAAGTGAGCCTCCTAGGTTCCGGTTTGTTCAAGTGTAGTCCAGAGCCTCGTTTCAGTTGCTGGGTACTTCTCAATGACCTAGCAAGCCTCTGGACCAGCATAATGTAGGAGGCTCCTCACTTTTGTACCGGGTCGAACAACGCCCAAGTGAGCCACCTATAATCCTGATTCGCCCGAGTGGAGTTCAGAGTCTCGTTTCAGTTGCTGGGTACTTCTTGATGACCTAGCAAGCCTTTAGACCAGCATAATGTAGGAGGCTCCTCACTTTTGTATCGGGTCGGACAACGCCCAAGTGAGCCACCTACTATCCCGATTTGTCTGAGTGGAGTCCAAAGCCTCGTTTCAATTGCTGGGTACTTCTTGATGACCTAGCAAGCCTCTGAACCAGCATAATGTAGGAGGCTCCTCACTTTTGTACGGGCCGGACAACGCCTAAGTGAGCCACCTACGATCCCGATTTGTCCGAGTGGAGTCCAAAGCCTCATCTCAGTTACAGGCTACTTCTTGATGCCCTAGCAAGCCTCTGGACCAGCATCGTGAAGGTGGCTCCTCACTTTTGTACCGGGCCAGACAACGCCCAAGTGAGCCACCTACAATCCCGATTCGCCCGAGTGGAGTTCAGAGTCTCGTTTCAGTTGCTGGGTACTTCTTGATAACCTAGCAAGCCTCTGGACCAGCATAATGTAGGAGGCTCCTCACTTTTGTACCGGGTCGGACAATGCTTAAGTGAGCCACCTACGATCCCGATTTGTCCGAGTGGAGTCCAAAGCCTCATCTCAGTTGCAGGCTACTTCTTGATGCCCTAGCAAGCCTCTGGACCAGCATCGTGAATGTGGCTCCTCACTTTTGTACCGGGCCAGACAACGCCCAAGTGAGCCACCTACAATCCCGATTCGCCCGAGTGGAGTTCAGAGTCTCATTTCAGTTGCTGGGTACTTCTTGATAACCTAGCAAGCCTTTGGACCAGCATAATGTAGGAGGCTCCTCACTTTTGTATCGGGTCGAACAACGCCTAAGTGAGCCACCTACGATCCTGATTCGCCCGAGTGGAGTTCAGAGTCTCGTTTTAGTTGATGGGTACTTCTTGATGATCTAGCAAGCCTCTAGACCAACATAATGTAGGAGGATCCTCACTTTTGTACCGGGCCCCTCAACGCCCCAGTGAGCCTCCTAGGTTCCGGTTCATCCAAGTGGAGTCCAGAGCATCATTTCAGTTGTTGGGGACTTCTAAGATCCCAAACATGCCTCTAGACTAGTACCATCAATGGGGGACTAGCATTTCCTGATTTCTTGTATCGGGCCACTCAACGCCCCAGTAAAAAATCGAAGTCCTGGTTCGTTCTAGAGGAATCTCGAGCCCCATTGTGATTATTGAAAACTTTAATCTACCCCGAGCAGGCCTCTAGACCGGCTGTTATACTTGGGACTGAAAACTCACCATTCTCTCTCGTAATTCCCAAAGAAAAGACGATGACCCCTACATTCAAATATTTGACTAGGTTACCAATCTATGATAAAAGCGCCAGAAGACCGGGATTTATTGTGTAGAAATAACTGATGCCTTGGACCAGGATAACCCCTTCAGAAGGATCGCCATAACGAGCCAGGAGGGTTATAGGACACTCCAGATGCCCTGGACCGGGTTAACCCCTCCAGGAGGATCGCCATAACGAGCCAGGAGGGTTATACAACACTCCTGATGCCCTAGACCGGGTTAACCCCTTCAGGAGGATCGCCATAACAAGCTAGGAGAGCTACATAGCACTCCTGATGCCCTGGACCAGGTTAACCCCTCTAGGAGGATCTCCATTACTGAATCAAGACTAGGAAAGTTACATAACACTCCTGATGCCCTGGAATGGGTCAACCCCTCCAGGAGGATCTCCATAACTGATCGCCTTAAGACTAGGAAAAGCCATATGGCATTCCTGCTGCCTTAGTCGGGGAATACCCTCCTCTAGGAATGATCTGGTGCACAAGTGCTTAAGTGGTATAGTTGCCAGCCAGACTAAGGATGCGAAGTCATCCTCCAAACTGGGAGAGCCTATACGGTAATCCTGGAGACTCGGTCGGGGAATACCCCCCTCTAGGACATATCGCCTAAGGACCAGGATCCCCCAGTAGGATGCCTGGTGCAGAAGATTCACCAAACAGAAGACTAGGAAAGCCTATACGGCACTCCTTAAGCCTCGGACGGGGAACACCCCTTTCCAGGACAAATCGCCTGAGGATCAGGATCGCTTATCGGGATACCTGATGCCATAGATTCGCCATATGAAGAACGGGTGCTTAAGTGGCCTTAGTTGCCTACCAGGACTTTTTCGCTTAAGCATCAACACTCTTGATGTTGGAATATCTAGTAACCTGGTTCGCCTAAGCCAAATGTGCTAAGGATGATTTTCATTTCAAGTGATGATTACTAGTAAGAAGCAATGAGCAAAATTCTTCATGCATTTCGGATCCTGACTCCAGCCCTAACTAGATACTGGTGTTCAAGTCAGGGGGGACTTCTGTTAACCGCCTTTTTTGGCAGGGGTCCAAAGAAGAATTTTCCATCCATGTCAAGGTCATTTGATTGTTGAAAAAATGAACCCAGGATCCTAAGGATCCCGCTACCACACTATCCAGAATTTTCCATCCATGTCAAGGTCATTTGATTGTTGAAAAAATGAACCCAGGATCCTAAGGATCCCGCTACCACACTATCCTGGTACCACACACCTGGTACTCGGTACCTCGCACCCGGTACCTCGTACCCGGTACCTCAACCCGGTACCTCGTACCCGGTACCTCACACCCGGTACCTCGTACCCGGTACCTCACACCCGGTACCTCGCACCCGGTACCCGGTACCTCACACCCGGTACCCGGTACCCCGCACCCGGTACCCGGTACCCCGCACCCCGTACCCAGTACCCGGTACCCTATACTCAGACCGGTCCTCCGAGCAACTCTCGACCACCTAGCATATAAGGCGTCAACAAGAGAAGTCTTAGTACACCATCTATCAGATTACCAAGGAAGACCAAAACCATGCTATAAGAAGGACAGTATGCGCCAGTATTCAAATACAAGGAAGGTTGACATCTCCGGCCATTCACAACGCCATTAATAGAGATAGTCAACCGTATTAATGGAGATAGTCAACCGTATTAATGAAGATAGTCAACTCTTTAATGGCCATTCACAACGCCATTAATGAGAGAATATTCAACTCAATCAATGCCAAATCAGTGTTCCTATAATTGTGGATTGATTGACTAAATTGACGGAGTGGGCAACAAGAAATAAAACTTATATATATGACATGACATTCTGTTAGGATTATGCTCATTAGCAAAGAGTGTAATAGTGTTTTTGACAATCTATTCATATTAATAATGTGATTTCTGGTTTAACAAATCTTATAGCATTTATAGTTTGAATATTATAATTGTCAAAAGTAAATAATCATAAGGACAAAAGACTATGAGAAAAGAAGAATTGTTCGTACATCTGGATATGTATGTGGTAGACAGAATTCTTTAGTTAGTCTTGAATAATGTTCACAACTTAAGTTAAAGGTTGGGCACCTTTATCTTGTTAAAGTTGTAGATTCTTTTACTGGCATTTGAGTGGGATCAAATGTGTTATGATGACTCTAAAAACATCAAAGTGGCTTTGAGTAAAAGATCTAGTGCACTACGTGCATTGAACTGGATCACAATGAAATACTTTATCTAGAACTGTCAGTAGATAAAAGTCTTTTCATTATCAGGACAATCGGAGAGTCTATCTTAATCCTGAGATAAATGATGGACTTATGGTTGCAAGTGTTATCATTTGAGTTATCAATGAGTACGATTATATAGCATAGTCTATCCTCGATAGTTTGGTGGTATTCATTTGTTAATCAATAGAGGACTTCATTTATAGATATGGACATCGTGGCTCCATTTATTAAATGAGAGTAGAATATCATCATATGGATGTTTTAAGGTATTGGATATTAAATCTTAACGTTAAGTTTTCAATAGTGTCTATTGAAACATGGCTTCTGGACAAGTCAAAATATCCAAGTTCAAAATGTGGTCATATGAGGAAATATGGTAACTTGAAGAGCTATAGGCGGTCTATGAGCTCTTGGCGATTACTGATATTAATCACGAGGATACACTATCTCCAATATGATTGTCTAGGGTATGAATGAGGAACATCTTCTTATTCTATCTTTATTTAAGAGTTCAATTTTAGCTCTTTAGTGGAATGAGTTAAAATTAATGGATCGGACCTAAGTGAATCATTTATTGATTGTGATTGGATTATGTCTATTGGAGCTTAAATTTAGATAGGCCCGCCAAGATCCCCAATCCACACGGACTTGCATGGATCACTTGATATATTCTACCGGACCAATTTTTGGGTCCATCTAGAATTGTATTTAATATATTAAGAATATAATTTGCACATTTTTTATTTAATGGGCTGATCAATTGTATTAATATATTAATGAAATGCATGTGGGCTTGTTTCTTTTAGTAAGAATGGGTCTGGTTCACATGTGGGCTTTTTAATTAAAGTCTAATGGATTAAATAAAATAATAAAATAAGAAAATAATATTAGGCCCATGTATATGGTGTGGGCGGCAAGACTAGAATAATAGTCTAAAACATTATTTTATTTTGTTGATTGATTAAATGGAAATTAATTAATTTATTAGTTGATCATTAATTGAGAATCAAAATCTTTTTCTGATCAGGAAATATGTTTCCTAGAGTTATACTATTGGTAGTAGTATATTAAATATTAAAGACTTTATTTGGTAAGTAGATAAATAAAGGGAATTTATTTATTTAGTCAAATTAGGAAGTCTTTGATATAGTCACAAATACACTAAAGAGTTGGATTAGGGTTTGAAATTCTAAAGAAATCTACCTATAGTTAGGATTTAGGTCAAAAGACACAAATCCTACATGATAGAAGATTTTCGGCCACATGATATATATATAGCTAATATATATATAATATAAATATATATGGCAGCCGGATATATATATTATAAATATATATGGCATATATATAATATGATATATATAATATGATATAAATAGTATAAAAAAGTGATGGCACTTGGCCGCATATAGAAAAATATATAGATATATCATTCTTGATTTTTAGTACTAATACTTTAATATGGCAAGTGGTCGCTGCACATATATTATATATTCTTTGAAAAGAATGCGGCTAATAAAAAGGTCTTATGCTTAAGAGTTTTTTTCTTTTGCTAGAGAAAAATAGAATCCAACTCTTAGATTAGTGTGAGAATTCGGCCAAGAGGAAAAGAGAGAAAAGTTTGTTCTTATTTCAATAGTGCACTAGTAACTTTTATATCAAAAGGTTTTGTGCACAATTTCGAATAAGGTTCACGCGAGTTTCGATCTAACGATTGTGAATTCAAAAGTGACCGGAACATTCTTTATAGCCTCTTGGAATTTGTTGTGACTAACGAAAAAGAAAAAGTTTTGTTAATCCATCCTCAGGTACACAATTCAAATAGAAGGGAAACCACGCTCCTAGGTGATTCACGTTCGTGATTGGATTGCAAGATCTTGCGGATTACCATCGACGCAATGTCAATCGGATCACGCGACAAATGTATGATATCTTTAGTATTATATGTTAATTAATTAGAGGGTTAAGGTTCAAATTATGGAAAAATTTTAAACTATACTAAACTCCTTTTTTAGTCTCGCTTCCACTGCATTGACCATATTTTTCCCTACACATTCGACATAAAAGAGGATCTCCTTCTTCTCCAAAAAAATACCTACGGTTTCTTCCCCAAGAAGGCTTCGGCTTCTCCTTCTTTTCGACTGGTTAGAGAAAGGGCTTACTCCCGCCTATTATTGTAAGCTCTCTGGAGCACTTATATTGTATTATTCTCCTACTTTTGTAAGCTCCTTGGAGCACGCCTTATTGATAAATATATAAAGGAGCTCTCTCCACCGGATACTACCTAGGGTTTTTCAGCATATGATCATTGAAACAAATTATAGCACGGTGTGTATAAAACTATCTAGAGGGGGGGGGGGGGGGGGAATATATTTTAAGCTTTTTACCCAATTTTTCGTGTTAGTCCAAATTACGAAATTACCCCTAAATAGATAAAGCAATAAATCAAGTATAAAATGCGGAAATTAAATAACACTTGATTTTTACGTGGAAACCCTCACGGGAAAAACCACGGGCTAGTAAGTAAGCCACACTCGAACCTCGAATCTACTAAATGTGTAAACGATTACAACCTAATCCAGGAAGTAATCACACACCTACCTAATCCAGGTATGAGTGAACCTAGTTCGATTGCTTGCGAATTAAGCAACCTAATCCCGGTCACAACACAAGACTTAATTCTCTAAAAAGAGATTAACACCCTAAGTGAATATATGAATATTCAAATGCAACATAGAGCAAGGGAAACCCTATATGCTTATCTAAGATGATGAATATGCAATTAAAAACAATCTTAGATATTAAAGCTAAATGACATGTCAATTAGCATAGATAATCATAGATTAGAGAAACCTAGATATCTATCATAAAAACAACACTCAATCAAATCAACACAACAATCTCTATCTTGAATATTAGATTATAATCTAAGAACAATCAAGTAATAAAAGAGATGCCATAATAAATTAAACACTAATTATGTATGATAATAGTGAAAAACTTACCAAAGCAAGTGTGATGATCAAAGACCCATGCAAGCAAGCATCCTAGATATGCTAGAGAATGCTAGATGAACTTTGATGCAAATGGATTTTGGTTTGAGTGTTTGATGAGCAAACTTGATTGCTTTCTCTCTTAAAAATCTCTCTTTTCAAAGTAGGGTTCTTTATAATCAAAGAGTTACATTCAGAACAAGAGAAAGTGATGTATTTATAGGCATGAAAAACAGAGCATGTGAAAAGACAAGTTTGCCCCTGAAACGCACTGATCGGCGGTTTCAATCGGCGGCCAAGCCACCGTTCATAACCGCCGAATTGGCCCGAGAGGAATAGGGGACCAACGGCGGTTTCGTGACCGCCGATCCAACCGCCGAATCAAGCCTGAGATTAAAAATCAATCAGGTGTGCAAACGGCGGTTTCATTTGGGACCGCCGTTTCAACCGCCGAATTAGGCCGAGAGAAAAAATCAATCAGGTCTTGAACGGCGGTCGAGACCGCCGATCATAACCGCAGAATTGCTCCATACACTACTGGAAGCAAACGACGGTTTCATTCGGCGGCCAGGCCGCCGATCATAACCGCCGATCACCAACAAAGGTGAAAACCAAGGAGTAGCCAAGGGCATTCTCCGTAGGCGGTCCTCGCGCTAAACCAAGCACATTCTAGTGCATGCGCGGACGTTTCCGAAAACTATCGGGAAACGAATTACAAGACAACAAGACACAATTACACATAACAAAATATAACACATAAGTGCAAGTGTGAAATGTGACAAGTAAAGAGAATGCACACATATGCAATGTATGTTAAGAGTGTGTGTGCAACTAATCTCTTTAAAGAAACGTAAGCACATAGAAATTTACCTTCGGTGCTTATCAAGACGAGGTTTTCAAAGGGGTTGAGCAATAGCATCGATACCTAGGCTACCCTTACAAAGAACCCCCAACATGTGGTTTGTCCACGAAATGAGCCAATCAACAAATGGGAACCTTACAATCATACGTGATGCTTTTTCCCCTTAGGCCAGTCCACCTTCTATCATATATCAGAATTTCATCTATCTTTCTACTATCATACGTTGTCCTTAGTAGATTTATAAGAACTAGCGGGATATCGGTCTACTAGGTACCCCGCTAGCCCAGAGCTTCATACACCGTCCTTAGTAGATTTGTGAGAACCAGCGGGATATCGGGCTACTAGGTACCCCGCTGGCCCTGACCTATCCCGATCCGGGTCCCTCATATATTGTTAATTGGAAATTGCACCCCGGTGACAATTTTAGGTTAACACCTTTGTTGCGTGATCCGATTGACATTGCGTCGATGGTAATCCGCAAGATCTTCCAATCCAATCACGAACGTGAATCACCTAGGAGCGTGGTCTCCCTTCTCTTTGAATTGTGTACCTGAGGATGGATTAACAAAACTTTTTCTTTTTCGTTAGTCACAACAAGTTCCAAGAGACAACAAAGAATGTTCCGGTCACTTTTGAATTCACAATCTTTAGATCGAAACTCGCGTGAACCTTATTCGAATTTGTGCACAAAACCTTTTGATGTAAAAGTAACTAGTGCACTATCGAAATAAGAACAAACTTTTCTCTCTATTCCTCTTTGCCGAAGTCTAAGAGTTGGATTCTATTTTTCTCTAGCAAAAGAAAAAACTCTCAAGTCCAAGACATTAGGGTTAGCCGAATTCCACTTACCTCATATTTATATAGTGCACCGAATTCTTGCCTATTAAAATATACAAGTATTTAAGTGCACAGAATTCTGATTGCCATATAAATATATATATATTGGCGACCAATTCTATATTACATATAAATAATATATATATCAATCATATATACTACCAAATCTGCATGCCACCTATAATATATATATATATATGTTGCCGAAAATTGCTTTCCACCTATAATATATATTAGTGGCCGAAATCATCTACCCAAATAGGATTTATGTCTTTTGACCTAAATCCTAACTCTAGGTAGATTTCTTTAGAATTCCAAACCATAATCCAACTCCTTAGTGTATTTGTGACTATAAAAGACTTCCTTATTTGACTAGATAAATAAATCCCTTATTTATCTACTTACCAAATAAAGTCTTTTATATTTATTATACTACCACAATAGTATACTACTAAGAAACATATTTCCTAGTCAGAAAAAGATTTTGATTTTTAATTAAATAATTAATTAATCAATTAATTAATTTCCATTTAATCAAATAATAAAAATAAAACAATATAATATCATATATATATCTCGGCCATGTGCCATATATATTAATATATCTATATATTGTTTTTCTATTTTATTAAATCCATTGGACCTTAATAAAAGGCCCACATGTGAACTAGACCCATTCTTACTAAAAGAAACAAGTCCACATGCCTTAATACAATTCTAGATGGACCCATAAATTGGTCTGGTAGAATATATCAAGTGATCCATGCAAGTCCGTGTGGATTGGGGATCTTGGCGGGCTATCTAAATTTAAGCTTCAATAGACATAACCTAATCATAATCAACAAATGATTCACTTAGGTCCGATCTATTAATTTTAACTCATTCCACTAAAGAGCTAAAATTGAACTCTTAAATAACGATAGAATAAGTAAATATTTCTCATTTGTACCCTAGACAATCTTATTGGAGATGGTGTATCCTCGTGATGAATATCAGTAATCGCCAAGAGCTCATAGACCGCCTATAGCTCTCCAAGTTACCATATTTACTCATATGACCACATTTTGAACTTGGATAATTTGACTTGTCCAGAAGCCATGTTTCAATAGACTCTATCGAAAACTTAACGTTAAGATTCAATATCCAATACCTCAAAACATCCATATGATGATATTCTACTCTCATTTAAAAAATGGAGCCACGATGTCCATATCTATAAATGAAGTCCTCTATCGATTATCAAATGAATATCACCAAACTATCGAGGATAGACTATGCTATATAATCGTACTCATTGATAACTCAAATGATACCACTTGCAACCATAAGTCCATAATTTATCTCAGGATTAAGATAGACTCTCCGATTTTCCTGATAATGAAAAGACTATTATCTATTGACGGTTCTAGATAAAGTATTTCATTGTGATCCAGTTCAATGCACCCAGTGCACTAGATTCTTTTACTCGAAGACCCTCCGATGATTTTAGACTCATCATAACACATTTGATCCCACTCAAATGCTAGTAAAAGAATTCTACAACTTTAACAAGATAAAAGTGCCCAACCTTTAACTTAAGTTGTGAACATTATTCAAGACTAACTAAAGAATTGTGTCTACCTCATACATATCCAGATGTACGAACAATTCTTCTTTTCTCATAGTCTTTTGACCTTATGATTATTTACTTTTGACAATTATAATATTCAATCTATAAATGCTATAAGATTTGTTTAAATCAGAAATCACTTTATTAATATGAAAAGATTGTCAAAAACAATATTACACTGTTGCTATTGAGTATAATCCTAACACCACCCCAATTCCCAGAGCCAACGTCAAGTCCATTTGGATTGCAAAATCCGAGTTGGAGGGGCTTGGTGGGAAAGGACCCCTTTGGGTCAAAAAGAAAGACAAAGGGTTAAAAATTCTCACGGTGTGATAAATATTAATCTAGAGGGGGGGGGGGGGGGGGGGGTGAATAGATTTTAACAATTTTACCTAATTTTCGTGTATGGTCAAGATTACGAAAATGGCCGTAATAGTCAATAAAATATAGCAAGTGTAATATGGTGCAGAAATATAAACAACACTTGATATTTACTTGGAAGCCTCACGGGAAAAACCACGGGCTGTTGAGTGAGCCACACCCGAACCTCGAATCCACTAAATGTGATAAAATTACAACCTAATCCCGGAAGTAATCACACACCTACCTAATCTCGGTATGAGTGAACCTAGTTCGAATGCTTGAGATCTAAGCAACCTAATCCCGGAAGCTACACACAAGACTTTGATTCTCAATGAAGAGATTAACACCCTAAGTGAATATATGAATATCCAAAATGCAACATAGAGCAAGGGAACCCTATATGCTTATCTTAGATGATGATTTTGCAATAAAAGCAATCCTAGATATTAAGAACTAAATGACATGTCAATTAGCTTAGCAAATCATAGATTATGCAAACCTAGAAAGCTATCACAATACAACTCTCAAACAATCAATACACTAATCTCAATCTTGTATCCAAAATATATATGAAAATCATACAAGAATTAAATGAGATTGCTTGTTAAGAAAAGATACAAAATATGTAAGATATTAGTGAAAAACTTACCAATCAAAGTGTGATGAAGAATCCATGCAAGATGATATCTAGATGATCAAAGATGATGCTAGATGATGATTGATGATCATGAAAAGTGTTTGAGTAATCAAATATGATCAAAGATGAGTTCTTGATGAATAAGCTCTCTTTGAAAATGCTCTCAATTAAAAATATGATATTTGAGTCATTAGAGATGACCTAAATTTGAAGCAATGTTTATATAGGTGTCCCAATGATGAAACGCCATTTTGAGAAAAATAGGGCAAAAACCGCCGCGTGTACCGCTGTCAAAGCCACAGCGGTATCGGCAGTGGTACATTAAAAAAGCATTAAGTATGAAACCGCTGTGCCAACCGCTGTGGCTACGACAGCGGTTCTGACAGCGGTATATTAAAAATGTGTAAGGTATGAAACTGTTGTGCCAACCACTGTAGCTACGGTAGCGGTTCTGACAGCGGTACACACTGGTCACGAAACTGTTGTCCAGCTGCTGCAAAAAATCCACAGCGGTCGGAGTGATGCAAACAGAGCATCAAACTGCTGTGGTTACCGCTACGAATACCTGCAGTGGTAATGGCAGTGGTCTTCAGACCTCATGCCAAGCAAAAGCAAGGCTTTGCATCCTAATGCCTAAATGACATGGCATTTCAATGTACAAGATGCAATCAATCAAGAACATGCATGAAGAGATATAAATGATCATTAATGAGCACATAATAAAAACACATACACAACATACAAGTAAACTAATTATGCATGAGATGTGAGTGTGTGTGTGCAACTAATCTCTTCAAGGCAAATTAAACACTTAGAAATTACCTTTGGTGCTTATCAATGATGAGGACTTCAAAGGGAATTTAACTTGAACACCAATACTAAGTTGCCCTTACAATGTGGTTTGTCCACGAAATAAGCCAATCAACAAATGGGAATCCTTACAAATGGGTATGAGGTGATTGAGCCGCCCATTCTAGATTGGGCTTAGAGGAGATGATCGGTTGATATTGTCTAAGTGTGCATAGATTGTATAACAAAGACACACTTAGCAAACATTGGTGTCTTTTGCATTGTACATATTTTGAGCTTTGAATTATATTGAATTGTTTAATGTGTAATTGCGACATTGAAAACCTAATCGAGCTTTTGTTTGCCCGTCGAGCTTTCAAATTTAAATCTTTAAATGATCGGGTGTACAAAAGAAAGGTTTGGGGGTTTTTAAAATCCTCGTTATACCTCAAGCATTTTGTATAGTTTAATCGACGTTGGAAATATGTGTTGTATTTTGTGTGCTTGTTGTGCCATGATGTGCAGGTGTTAGGAAATCAAGAAACGAAAATGAAAAGGAATGAAATTGAAGGATTTTCAACTTTGGCGGGTTCGTGCCGCTGGACATGTCCAGCCAGGCAGGGTGAATGAACCCGCGGAGATGCTTCTGAGAGAAATGGGATTCTGGCGAGTTAGTACGGCGGGATATGTCCAGTCATCCAGCATGCCAGAACCCGCGGCAAATTATGAAGGATTCTGGTGAGTTCCTTCTGGCGGGACTTTGCCCGCCAACCAGGAAGTTTTAAGTCGCCAGAGAGGACGAGGGAATTTCCAGTGATTTTGTGACGAGGGAATTTCCAGTGATTTCGTGCCACGGGAATATTCCCACCAAATCAGAATAGACAAGCTCGATAGAAAGGAGAAGACTCCCGCGGTTTCATGCTGCGGGAATAAACCCACCAGACATGAATCCGCGGCAATCCCAATCAGGTAAAACATAACATTTTGAGCCAAAATTAGGCCACAGCGGGTTCGTGCAGCAGGAATAAACCCACGAGAACCCTTTTTCTATAAATAAGACTGTCGTTTTCAATGCCAAACTTTCCTCTTTTCAAATTTTCTTCAATTTTCCTGCGTAAATCCATGAAAATTCTTCTCCAATCTTGTTCCAATCCAGTTGAAAACACAAGGCAAAGGTAAGTCATCTCAATCTCATCTCATTTAATCACGAAATCATGTAAAAATCATCTAGAATCACCCTAGGTTGCAACAATTAGGGTTCTTGCAAGTTTCTTGATTTTGATTGAATTATTTGGGATTGATTGTTGCTATTTGTGTTAATTATGCATGCTAGGACTAATTTCGACCAATATCCCCCATTTTTGATTCAATTTTGCAACTTTCTCATGATAGGGTTTGGATATGGCCGAATTTAGGTGTTAAAATTTTGATTTCTATACTTATGAATCTTGTGATGTTTTCATTGCTAGAATTGGGTGTAGGAATACGCATGATGATGGATTGATAGGTATAGATGGACTATTATGAATTGATTGAGTGAAGGTTTGGGAAGAATGTTGAGTTAAAATGATGCAAATTGGGATGTTGTTGATAAATGAAGGTTTGGAAGCATGCTTGATTGAAAGTAATGCACAATTGAGATGTTGAGAATGATTTGAACATGTTGATGAAATTGTGTGCAAATTTGAGTGACTAATTAATTGAAAATAATGCATGCGTTGTTATGAATCGTGTTGGCACATATTCAGTTGATGTTGATCTCATATGTTGCCCGAACTTGATGACTTGATTTGGAATTGATACAAGCACATAAGCACATATATTTCACATAATTTTAGTATGTATTTAGATAAAGGTAGTTTTGAATTGTGTTGTCACTAACCAAGCGCTAACTTGTTTGGAGTATTTGGTGTGTTTTATTCTAACAACATATGGCACCGAAGAGAAAATCTTCCACATTCGAGAAGGGTGATTCTTCCCGTAAGAGATAAGAAAAGAAGTCTGCACGTCGTGAGCAAATGGCGGAGGAGATATTCAAGGATAGGCTTGAGGGGACCTCGAGGCGGCCAATTATCCTCGAGAGGGACGTGAGCTTCGACAAGTTGGGGCAAATGTCCATTTTTGACGAGATTCACCAACGGAAGTGGGAGACCTATGTCTCTTTTCTGAAGAGGGCAAACCAAAAGATAGTGCAAGAATTTTATGCAGCTATAGATCCAAATGAGTTTGAAAAGGGATCTCTGGTTGTGATCCGATGGAAATTGATCTCCATGACCGCGGCACAAATAAATGAGTGCCTTCGGACTGAGAGCTACTCTCAGTCGGAAGAAGGATACGCGCCCAACAACCTCTTCGATAATTACAATCGACAGTTCGGTATAACTCTCACAGGGATAGAGGATTTGCCTTGGGAAGGCAAGGACCATAAGATCCATCGGAGAGAGCTGGGGTTCGAGGAGCACTTTTGGAGTATTTATTTCAGTTATTTGCTCGTTCCCAGCGGCCACCGAGAACAAGTTAGAGTTTGATGTGGGGCACACCACAGTGAGACGGATAGCAGAATCCAGAAGGAGATCGAACCTGAGTCTCTTCTTTCCTTGCTTGATCACCCATTTTGCACAGCAGGCTGGCATTAGAGTGGATAGGCCATCAGATGGGCTGTTAACACCCTTGGGGACTGTAGGTTGAAGAGCCTACAATGAGGTTGCCGAAGGCAAGCCAGGGATAGAGAGACTCCTTAGTGTGAGGGAGTAAAGACAACAGAGGTTGGCCTAGCGTCGGGCCATTCCGAGCAGAAAGCAGGAGCGATTGGATGCTCAGGCTCGAGAGGAGTCTGATGTGAGAGTTGATGATAGCGACTCTGAGGAGTAAGAGTCAGAGAGAGAGAGGATGACGTGCCATCTTGGGCACAGGGTATGATGCAGTCCCATAGGGAATTGATGGATTCCAATGTCACATTGACACATACTGTTCGCCGCCTCGCGAAGGAGGTGAGAGGTTTGACTAGAGCGGTCGCGCATTTGACCGGCTACCAGGCAAAGCATCAGGTCGAGGAGCTGAGTGAGCACTCGGGCAAGGAGGAGCAGAAGCTCCGTCAGAAGCGCAGGCACGAGGAGCCACCTGCTACAGTCGAGGGATCAGCTCTTCCGCCATTTCCAGAGACAGGTATACCTAACCCCTTTGCTTTTGTTGACATTGATGATTTATTTTTCAGTCCCATGGCTCCGCCAGACCTATATCAGCAGAATGTCAACTTCATGGACTTACTATATGAGCAGCAGCAGATCTTAGAGTAGGTGATTGTGAGGCCGGAGTTGGAGAGGAGTCTACCGGACCAGATGAGAGGGACATACCCGAAGGAGATGTGAGGACTGTATCCGGAGGGGATAGAGGATCAGAAGCCATTCTAGGAGCAGGTACCTAAGCATGTGGAGTATGAGGGGTCGCATGTGGTGAGCATCGAGCTTCTACCGGATGGATACGAGGAGACGAGTACTCATCCGGTGGAGTACATTGTGGAGGAGCCCGAGTCCCCGACTAGCATAGTTCCATATGTAGGACCACCACCTCCTCATAAACCTATTTTTCATTACTCAGTTAGAGGAGTTCAGTTCACCCCTTTAGACCCCAGCACTAGCATCAGCATCAGCACCAGCAATAGCAGCAGTAGCACCAGTTACACCAGTATTTCGTTATAGGCGGCTTGGTACTCCGTGGGGATTTATTTTTTGTAATACGGAACATTATTCCGCGTACCTTTTTAGACACTTGGTACATTTTTGGTTTAGTTGTACCTACAATACTTTTGGTTTTCATATTATTACTATTATATTGCTTTATTTTTATTTACTTGCATGTAGTACTAGTAAATAGTTTTTAGATCTAAGTGTTGAAAATTTTGTTGGTTGATTGATTGATAGTGCCTAGGACGATACTATCAAGTTGACTAGGATATTTTGAAGTAGTGTGCATGGATTGCTATGATATCATATGCTTGTACATATGGGTTCCTTTTTGCATGAATTGGGAAGTTGTTTGTTGGCCAAACAACCAAACCGACGAACTCTTTTTATTGTCTTCCATGTGTGAACATTGGGGACAATGTCGAGTTTAGGTTTAGGGGTGTGGGCACGTTAACACTTCGCCAATGTATATAGTGTATATAGTGTCTTGTATATATTGTTTTCCTTAGTTAATTTTGTAAATATTTTCAAAAAATTTCAAAAATCTTCCGATTCAGCCAAAGGAACATATGTGTTTAAATAAGATGCTACGATGTATGTGTTGATTGAGGAATTGTGCATGCATTGATTACTAAATTGTAGCTATCACAATGGCATTCTGAGATGACATTGCACATGGTGTAATAGTCCCTTTCTCTTTTGCCTAGTGAATAGAACTGAGCACGAGATTGCATTAACCAATAGTGGAGACTACCTATAAGGAACAGAGCCTAAATTTTCACCTTTTGAGAGTAAACACTTTTCCAATTGATATATGATCTCATTTGCATAATTGAATGCCATGAACAATAAACTTGTGGACTGCTTGTTGGATTTGTATTCCCTCGTTAGACAGACTTCTGGAAATGATTTTAGGCATGTGTGTGCTTAGCTACAAATGCCCAAACACTATCCTTATTGTGATGTGTGCTCCTATTGCCAAATTTGAGGCCAAACACAAACCGTTCTTACCATCACCACCACATATATCCATATACATCACTTGGAATGATATCGTATTTTGATCAAGGATGATGCATGGTATAGATGCATTAGGATAGCTCTAAATTTCTATAAATAGCGTGTACTCAGGCGATGATAGATAGTTGTGCTAATTATTGGCTTTTGTAAAAGTTAAATTTTTTTTTTTAAAAAGGCGAATAAACACTTAAGCCACGATACTTGATTAGAAGTGCTCGAATCCGAGTACTAATTAGCACAAAAGAAAATGGAATCTTAGCCTAGACGCTTGGAGACATTTTGATATTGAGCTAAGGAAGCAAAATCTCAAGGTTGATCAAATACTTTAGAATTCCAGTGATTCTCCCATATCACCCTTTGGCCCCATTACAACCATGGAAATACCTAGTTGATCTTTTAGGAAGTCTAACTGGGGGATGCGAGTCAAGCATGCTCTTTCCACGTTTGTGGCATATCAATTCATTCATGAAACAGTTTCCACAAGTTGCGTGTTAATTTTTATTACATATGCGTTACATTTGATTCGTATATATATATTCTCACTCGCATATGTTATTTGAGAGCAACTTAAGTTCTGAGAGAAAATCAGACTAAAACACGGTAAGGATAGAGTTAAGGCGAATTGAGTTTTTGCTTTTGAGTGCTTTGTTTTTGAAGCTAGGTACTTAGAGTGTGGGATGCACCTTGTTGCGTGTTTTCGAGGGATGTAATTGTGCTAGCATCTTACCAGAGGTTTTCGCATGTTTATTTCCTGACTCATCATATCTTTTAGCATATTTGTACATTGGTTGTCGGAAACGTTTTAGTGTGCGTTGTATATTCAGTACATTGTGGGATTTTGCTTTTAGTTAATTTTTAGCATTTATAGTTTGCTCGAGGACAAGCAAAAGTCAGGTTTGGGGGTTTGATTGCGCTCTAAATGCTCACATTGAAGCACCCCATTACTTGGTTTTTGTAACCGTTTTCCAAGCATTTTATGTATTTAATGTTGTAAATAAGTATTTTCAGGTAACTGAGATGTTTTAGGGGCATTTTAGTCCAAAGTAAGGAAAAGAGGGCAAATGAGGCAGAAAATAGAAGAAGAGCAAGCCGGACGGGTTCATGCCCGCCGCATGAAGCCGCGGTGCAAGCAACCTCAGCCTGGCAAGTTCTGACCTTCTACTCAGTTGGAGATATTCCGCCGTACGAAGCCGTGGGAAATCACTCAAGCCATTCAGCGAGTTCAGACACACCTTTCAACTGGACATGTCCAGCTGCACAAAGCCGTGGGAAGGCTCATCCAATTACCCTAGTGAGTTTGTGCTTCCTACCCAGCGGGAATGAAACCGCCGCACAAACCAGCGGCAACTCTGGCGAGTTCAGGCATGCTTCACGTGTTAGGATTATGCTCAATAGCAAGAGTGTAATATTGTAATTAACAATCTTTTTCATATTAATAAAGTGATTTCTGGTTTAACAAATCTTATAGCATTTATAGTTTAATATTATAATTGTCAAAGTAAATAATCATAAGGTCTAAAGACTATGAGAAAAGAAGAATTGTTCGTACATCTGGATATGTATGTGGTAGACACAATTCTTTAGTTAGTCTTGAATATTGTTCACAACTTAAGTTAAAGGTTGGGCACCTTTATCTTGTTAAAGTTGTAGAATTCTTTTGCTAGCATTTGAGTGGGATCAAATGAGATATGATGAGTCTAAAATCATCGGAGTTGCTTCGAGCAAAAGAATCTAGTGCACTGGGTGCATTGAACTGGATCACAATGAAAAACTTTATCTATAACCGTCAGTAGATAAAAACCTTTTCATTATCAGGTCAATCAGAGAGTCTATCTTAATCCTGAGATAAATAATGGACTTATGGTTGCAAGTGGTATCATTTGAGTTATCAATGAGTACGATTATATCGCATAGTCTATCCTCGATAGTTTGGTGATATTCATTTGTTAATCGATAGAGGACTTCATTTATAAATATGGACATCGTGGCTCCATTTATTAAATAAGAGTATAATATCATCATATGGATGTTTTGAGGTAATTGGATATTAAATCTCAACGTTGAGTTTTCGATAGTGTCTATTGAAAACATAGCTTCTGGACAAGTCAAAATATCCAAGTTTAAAACGTGGTCATATGAGTAAATATGGTAACTTGGAGAGTTATAGGCGGTCTATGAACTCTTGGCGATTACTGATATTAATCACGAGGATACACTATCTCCAACATGATTGTCTAGGGTATGAATGAGGAACATCTTCTTATTCTATCTTTATTTAAGAGTTCAATTTTAGCTCTTTAGTGGAATGAGTTAAAATTAATGGATCGGACCTAAGTGAATCATTTGTTGATTGTGATTAGGTTATGTCTACTGAAGCTTAAATTTAGATAGCCCGCCAAGATCCCCAATCCACACGGACTTGCATTGATCACTTGATATATTCTACCGGACCAATTATGGGTCCATTTAGAATTGCATTTAATATATATTAAGAATATAATTTGCACATTATTTATTTAATGGGCTGCTCAATTATATTAATATATTAATGAAAGACATGTGGGCTTGTTTCTTTGAGTAAGAATGGGTCTGGTTCACATGTGGGCTTTTTATTTAAAGTCCAATGGATTAAATGAAATAAGAAAATAATATATGGCCCATTTATATGAGTGGGGCGGCAAGGTGTAAAAATTAACCTAATATATTATTTTGTTTCATTGTTTTAATTAAATAAGAATTAATTAATTTATTAATTAATTGTTTAATTAAGAAACAAATCTTTTTCTGATCAGGAAATATATTTCCTACAGTTATACTATTGGTAGTAGTATACTAAAAGTAAAAGACTTGTTTGATAAGAAAATAAATAATTAATTTTATTTATTTAATCAAATAAGAAGTCTTTTTATTTAGTCAATAAAAGAATAAAATATCTATGAGTTGGATTAGGGTTTAAAGTCTAAACTTTGATGGAAATTAGGGTGCAACACAAACCTTTTTAGGTGTGTGATTTGCGGCAACCCTAGTGTAAATTAGAGAAGGTTTTTCGGCAACCCTAAAAGATAAGAGGAAGAGAATTCGGCCACACAAAGTGGTTCTTGATACAATTTTCTTCTTCTTCTCAATTCATAGAAAGTATTATTTTTATTCTACTAAAAACATAAAAGAGTGAATATGTAAGGATTCCCATTAATTGATTGGCTTATTTCGTGGTCAAACCACATGTTGGGGTTTGGTTGTATGGGTAGTCTAGGTGATTTGTTGAAGATCAAAGACCATTTCCAAGACCTCAAGAGGACAAGCACCAAAGGTATATCTAGTGCTTACTTTGGCTTGAAGAGATATAGTTGCACACACACACAACATGCATAACTCTTATTCTTGAATGTTGTGTTTATATTTTGTGTGCATTGTGCTTTATTGAATTATTCAATATCTCTTATTGCATGTTGAATTGATTGCATCTTGTTATATGATAATGCCATGACATGATAGGCATTAGGATGTATTCAATACCCACACTTGCACTTCATGCATGATTAGCTTTTACTGTGGAGAAATTCGTTTCCCGAAGGTTGTTCGGAAGCGTCCGCGCGTGCACGTTGATGTGCTTTGTTTTGCGTGATGATCGCCGGTGGAGATGCCTTTGGCTTCTCCTTGGTTTCACCATTTTTGGTGAAACGGTGGTTACGTTCGGCGGCCTGGCCGCCGTTCGAAACCACAGAATGAGACCTGATTGAAATATATCTCTCGGGTCCAAAACGGCGGTTATGTTCGGCGATTTAGAAACCGCCGAACGAAGTCGCTGAAGTTCCTCTGTTCCGCTCGGGAGCCATTCGGCGGTTCAATTCGGTGGCCTGGTCGCCGAATGAAACTGCCGATCGTGCGATTTCAGGGGCAAAATTGTCTTTTCACTTGCCCTGTTCTTGATGTCTATAAATATCACACTTTCTCATGATCTGAAGAAGTTCTTTAACTCTTAAGAACCCTAAACTTCAAAGATAGATTTTGAGAGAAAATCAAATCAAGAACTCATCTTTAACCACTCAAATCAAACCCCTTTTGCATCAAATTTCATATTGCATCTCCTATGTCTATATAGAGTGCATCCATGTATGGGTTTGCATCATCACAACTTGCTTGGTAAGATTTTGATTAATTTCATCTTCTTATTTTAGTATTTTAAATACCAAGCCATCTCTTTTAAATTACTTGTATGTTTTAGATCATATGTTAAATACAAGAAAAGAGATTAATTGTGATGAATTGATTGAGTGTTGTTTTGTGATAGCTTTGTATCTAGGATTGGTTATCCTTTGCTTAGCCAAAGTTATATGCCATGACATATAGCTACATGTGATATCTAGGATTGATTATATTGTCATCTTATAATCCTAGGTAAGTATCTAGAGTACCCTAGCTCTTATTGCAATATTTGGATATCATTGCATATTCACATAGGGTTGTGCATCTCTTTTGAGAGATTTAAGTCTTGTGTGATTGACCGGGATTAGGTCGGACACCGGGAATAGGTGGTCACATAAGCAATTGGACTAGAGCCACTTTTAAAGGCCCGCGTGGTATAAGTGGGGGGTTATTGACCGGAGTGTTAGACGAGGTCTACATAGGTTGTAAACTCCATTTCAATTAGTGGATTTCGAGGTCCGAGTGTGGCGCACTAAACAGCCCGTGGTTTTTCCCGTGAGGGTTTCCACGTAAAAATCAAGTGTTATTTAATTTCTGCATTTTATACTTGATTTATTGCTTTATCTAGTTAGGGGTAATTTCGTAATTTGGACTAACACGAAAAATTGGGTAAAACGCCTTAAAATCTATTCACCCCCCCTCTAGATAATATATTTAGAACACACCGTATTCTTTTCAGAATAGATTATTCTTTGATGGTACACTAATTGCTTGTTCATTAATAAGCTTGTGTGTACAACATCGATTTAGGTTCACGCGAGTTTCGATCATTAGATTGAGAACTCAAAAGTGACCGGAATAATCTTAGTCTTCTTTTGATTGTTTTGTGACTAACAAAAGAAAAAGAAAAGTTTGTTTGTCCATTCTCAGGTTTGCAATTCAAAGAAAAAGGGAGACCACGCTCCTAGGTGATTCACGTTCGTGCTAGGATTGAAGATCTTACGGATTACCATCGATGTAAGTCAATCGGATTACGCGACAAAAGGTATTCTTCTTTTGTTGATTATATGTATGTTTAATTAATTAAAGGGTTAAGGTTCATAAAAAGGAAAAAATTTAAAACATACTAAAACTATTTTTAGTCTCGCTTCTGATGCGTGTACTACGGTATTTTTCCCTACAATTGGTATCAGAGCCTAGGTTGTACCCTTTTAATTAATTAACGTATATATACGTGAATTGATTTCTTTTTATTGTGATTATGCATGTTTAGAAAGAGATGGCACTCTAGGTATTCGCATATATAATTACATGTGGATGTATGGATTTATATATGTTTATGTGGATTGTTATTGCTCGATTTTGGTCCTAGATTTTCAATGTAATTTTTGTTATGGAATTGTAACAAGAAGGGTGGTCTATTATCGCCATAATTCCTTCTTGATAGTTGCTATTTTTTTTATTAGTATTAAATTTAATGTGCAGTTTTTTTTTATTATTTTTAGTGCAGTATTTTTATGTAAAAAAGTACTGCAGTGATTAAAAAAAAAAAACTGCAGTATTTTTATTATTTAATTAAAGTTGTAATACGTTCTAACATCGAAGATTCGAAGACGTGAAGAAAAAGGAAGCAACCGGAACCAAGAACGAGCACCGTGCGCACCCTAGGATTGGATTGGGCTGCACATGGCAAGCCCAAAACTTGGTGGGCTGCGCACGGCAGCCCTAGGTGGCCTCATGGGCTGCGCACAGCAGCCCCTTTGTGGGGTTGTGGGGTGTGTTCGCCCATGGGAGGAGGCCGAAGGATGAGCGTATGGTTGATGGGCCACTTGAAGATCTTGTATTCCTAAACAATTGTAATTTACTTGCTTTTCTAGGATGGACCAAAATTGTTGCTATTTATTTTTTGCTTAAATATTACAATATTTGTTATTGTATGATAACATGACATATAGAATAGGAGTGCCACTCATATATCTCTTTTGGTATGAACATGCATTGAATGATTTAGGTATCTAAATTGGCATCTAGATAACTTGGTAAATCATTTTATGGGATTTAATCACACGCCTTAAATAATTGAGTGGGAGAAGGTGTTTTTGTAACACCTATGGCCTCCAAGGTTAGTTAAGCTTAATTATTTACTGGTAATCCCCCCAAGGGGCGTCCATGAATGGAATTTAGCAACATACTTCCTTACAAGGATAGACTAGACAATGGACTCAAACGAGATCTACTCCCCAAGGAGGGATTTTCGTGAGAGAAAATTGAGGGTCGATATCTTTGTAACACACTCAATGTAATTTTATTGATATCCTCCCAAGAGTTCTTGTCAGTAAAATTGCAAGGCTAAAATTGAAAACGCTGGTTGTTATGTTAACAATTAGGTGGGACATAGTCTAACTAGTAAATGGTGCGAACTCCCAAAGGAGGCGTAACATTTATGGGTGTTGGATCACCGTTGAATTTTTATGATTGAGTTATTTATTTAATTCAAGATAAATATTTAAAAGTGCTTTGTCATGATTATTTATTTATATATGTTTTGTTTTATTCAGAAATTATGACCCCATCACTTATGAACATCCTGAAAGATAACACTTTACCTGGAGATAATTATGTCACATGGAAAAGGAAAATTGGGTTGTTGCTGCAAAGTGAAAAACATAAGTTTGTTCTGTCTGCTCCTAAACCACCTGCTCCTACTTATGAATCTCAGATTCATATGGTTGGTAAAGTTGCTACTGTTATGGCCCGTTAAAAGGTCAAGGAACAACAGAAGAAAAAGCAACTTGGGCCTACCAAGAAGGAGACCAAGAAAGTAACCAAGATCAAAAGGAAGTGCTCCTTTTGTGGTGAAAAGGGACATTGGAAAAGAAATTGCCCAAATTCCCAGAACAAAAAGGAACAAGGTAATGTTAATTATCTTGAAACATGTTTTCTGGCAGATTCTACAGATTCTTGGATCATAGACTCTGGAGCCACAAATTATGTTTGTTATTCCTTACAAGGGTTCCAAGAAAGGAGAAGGCTGAGTAAGAATGAAATCAATTTGCGCTTGGGCAACGAAACGTTAGTGTCTGCAAGTGCAGTGGGAGATATTAGAGTTTATTTGGATTCTAGAAGGCATTTAGATTTAATAGACGTTTATTATGTACCTCAATTCAAGAGGAATTTAATTTCAGTTTCTTGTTTGAATAAATTTGGATATTCGGTTACTTTTAATAAAGTTTTTATTATTAGTAAGAATGACAAAATTATTTGCCAAGGTACATTGGAAAACGGTCTATACTTTTTGCATAGAAATATCTCTCTCTCGTTAGACACAGAATTAACCGAACCTAATCATAAAAGAGTAAAATTATCAATAGATGAAACCTACCTATGGCATTTACGCCTAGGTCATATTAACCTTAATAGGATTAAAAGATTGGTATGTGACGGACCTTTAAGTGACTTAAAGGTTGATGATCTACCAACTTGTGAATCTTGTTTGGAAGGTAAAATGACCAAAAGGTCGTTCTCGACCAAAGGTACAAGAGCCACTGAATGTTTAGGATTCATACATACTGATGTATGTGGACCTATGAGCATTCAAGCTAGAGGTGGATATAAGTACTTCATCACCTTCACAGATGATTACTCGAGATTTGGCTATGTGTATCTCTTGCGACATAAGTCGGATGCTTTTGACATGGTCAAAGCATTCAAAGCTGAAGTAGAAAATCAGCTTGAGAAACACATAAAAATCTTGAGATCTGATCGTGGTGGAGAATATCTATCTGGTGAGTTTCAGCAATATCTTATTGATAATGGGATAGTTTCTCAGTTTTCTGCACTAGGAACACCTCAACAAAATGGGGTGGCAGAAAGGAGAAATAAGACTCTTTTGGATATGGTTAGGTCTATGTTGAGTTATTCAACACTTCCTATTTCTTTTTGGGGATATGCTTTACAAACTGCTATATACATTCTAAACGATGTACCATCTAAGTCTGTTCCTCAAACACCGCATGAGTTATGGACTGGGTGCAAGCCTAGTTTACAATACTTAATGATATTGGTTGTCCTGCACATGTGTTAAAAGGAAAGACAGAAAAGATGGAGTCCCGTTTGGAAACGTGTATATTTGTAGGGTATCCAAAAGAAACTAAAGGATATTATTTCTATAGTCCTTCAGATCTTAAAGTATTTGTTTCGACAAATGCTAAATTTATGGAAAAGGACTATATGAATGATTTTGTGCCTAGAAGTAGAATTGTCCTGAATGAGATGTCAGGAGATACAATTTCACGAGAGGTTACACAACCTAACCCAATTGTAAGTTCCGATCCAACACAAGATCAACAACCTACCATTCCTCGTCGTAGTGGGAGGGTTAGAACACAACCCGCAAGATACATCGGTCTGGGAGAATCAGTGGAGAATCTCCCGGACGACGATGATCCCTACACGTATAAGGAAGCAATAAAGGATGTTGATAGTCGCCATTGGCAAAAGGCAATGCAATCTGAGATTGAATCTATGTTCGATAACAAAGTCTGGTCCCTTGTAGAGTTGCCTAAAGGGATAAAACCCATTGGGTGCAAGTGGGTATACAAGAGGAAAAGAGGTATGGATGGAAAGGGGGAAACCTTTAAAGCTAGATTGGTAGCTAAAGGGTATACACAGAAAGAAGGTATCGATTACGAGGAAACCTTCTCTCCTGTGGCCATGCTTAAATCCATTAAGATACGCTTGTCCATTGCAGCATCTTTAGATCTAGAGATTTGGCAAATGGACGTCAAGACAGCTTTCCTTAATGGAAGTCTTGACGAAAGCATCTACATGATGCAACTAGAAGGATTCATTGAAAAGGGTCAAATGGAAAAGGTATGCAAGTTGCAGAAATCCATATATGGATTAAAGCAAGCATCCAGATCCTGGAACGTAAGGTTCGATCAAGCTGTCAAAGGTTTTGGATTTATTCAGAATCCTGACGAACCTTATGTATACAAAACGATTAAGGGCGACAAGTTGGTTTTCCTGATTCTTTATGTTGATGATATACTACTCATTGGAAACGATGTAGGAGTATTAACATCAGTAAAAGAATGGTTAGTAAAACAATTTGATATGAAGGACTTAGGAGAAGCAAGTTTTATTCTAAGTATCCAAGTCATAAGGGATAGAAAGAATAAAACGATTGCATTATCCCAAGCTTCATACATAAACAAGATCTTGTCTAGGTTTTCCATGCAGGATTCCAAGAAAGGTATGTTACCTTTCAGACATGGAATCAAACTTTCTAAGGAACAAGTTCCTAAGAATGAGCATGAAGAGCAATTCATGAGTAGGGTTCTATATGCCTCGGCAGTTGGAAGTCTCATGTATGCAATGCTCTGCACTAGACTAGATATTTGTTTTGCTGTTGGCATAGTTAGTAGGTTTCAATCGAAACCTGGTCCTGATCACTGGACGGCAGTCAAGCATATTTTCAAGTATCTTAAGAGAACGAGAGATAATATGCTTGTATACTCTAGAGGGGATTTAATTCCTGTTTGGTATACAGATTCTGATTTCCAATCAGATTCTGACTCTAGAAAATCCACATCGGGGGCTGTGTTTACTATTGGAGGATGAGCAGTCATATGGAGGAGTATCAAGCAATCTTGTATTGCTGATTCCACCATGGAAGCTGAGTATGTTGCTGCATGCGAGGCTGCCAAAGAGGCTGTTTGGCTCCGCCAATTCTTGATTGACTTGGAAGTGGTTCCTAGTGCGAATAAGCAGATCACTGTCTACTGTGACAACAGTGGAGCAGTGACTAATTCGAAAGAACCAAGAAGTCACAAGAGAGGAAAACACATTGAAAGAAAGTATCATCTTTTAAGGGAGATTGTTCAAAGAGGTGACGTGACGATTACCAAAATCGCGTCAGCAGAAAATCTAACGGATCCCTTCACAAAGGCTCTACCTCAGAAGAGTTTCGATGGGCATTTAGAGAACATGGGCTTGAGAGATATGACACATTTGCTATAGTGCAAGTGGGAGATTGTTAGGATTATGCTCAATAGCAAGAGTGTAATATTGTAATTAACAATCTTTTTCATATTAATAAAGTGATTTCTGGTTTAACAAATCTTATAGCATTTATAGTTTAATATTATAATTGTCAAAGTAAATAATCATAAGGTCTAAAGACTATGAGAAAAGAAGAATTGTTCGTACATCTGGATATGTATGTGGTAGACACAATTCTTTAGTTAGTCTTGAATATTGTTCACAACTTAAGTTAAAGGTTGGGCACCTTTATCTTGTTAAAGTTGTAGAATTCTTTTGCTAGCATTAAAGTGGGATCAAATGAGATATGATGAGTCTAAAATCATCGGAGTGTCTTTGAGCAAAAGAATATAGTGCACTAGGTGCATTGAACTGGATCACAATGAAATACTTTATCTATAACCGTCAGTAGATAAAAGTCTTTTCATTATCAGGACAATCGGAAAGTCTATCTTAATCCTGAGATAAATGACGGACTTATGGTTGCAAGTGGCATCATTTGAGTTATCAATGAGTACGATTATATCGCATAGTCTGTCCTCGATAGTTTGGTGATATTCATTTGTTAATTGATAGACGACTTCATTTATAGATATGGACATCGTGGCTCCATTTATTAAATAAGAGTATAATATCATCATATGGATGTTTTGAGGTAATTGGATATTAAATCTCAACGTTGAGTTTTCGATAGTGTCTATTGAAAACATGGCTTCTGGACAAGTCAAAATATCCAAGTTTAAAACGTGGTCATTTGAGTAAATATGGTAACTTGGAGAGTTATAGGCGGTCTATGAACTCTTGGCGATTACTGATATTAATCACGAGGATACACTATCTCCAACATGATTGTCTAGGGTATGAATGAGGAACATCTTCTTATTCTATCTTTATTTAAGAGTTCAATTTTAGCTCTTTAGTGGAATGAGTTAAAATTAATGGATCGGACCTAAGTGAATCATTTGTTGATTGTGATTAGGTTATGTCTATTGAAGCTTAAATTTAGATAGCCCGCCAAGATCCCTAATCCACACGGACTTGCATGGATCACTTGATATATTCTACCGGACCAATTATGGGTTTATTTAGAATTGCATTTAATATATATTAAGAATATAATTTGCACCTTATTTATTTAATGGACTGCTCAATTATATTAATATATTAATGAAAGACATGTGGGCTTGTTTCTTTTAGTTAGAATGGGTCTGGTTCACATGTGGGCTTTTTATTTAAAGTCCAATGGATTAAATGAAATAAGAAAATAATATATGGCCCATTTATATGAGTGGGGCGGCAAGGTGTAAAAATTAACCTAATATATTATTTTGTTTCATTGTTTTAATTAAATAAGAATTAATTAATTTATTAATTAATTGTTGAATTAAGAAACAAATCTTTTTCTGATCAGGAAATATATTTCCTAGAGTTATACTATTGGTAGTAGTATACTAAAAGTAAAAGACTTGTTTGATAAGAAAATAAATAATTAATTTTATTTATTTAATCAAATCAGAAGTCTTTTTATTTAGTCAATAAAAGAATAAAATATCTATGAGTTGGATTAGGGTTTAAAGTCTAAACTTTGATGGAAATTAGGGTGCAACACAAACCTTTTTAGGTGTGTGATTTGCGGCAACCCTAGTGTAAATTAGAGAAGGTTTTTCGGCAACCCTAAAAGATAAGAGGAAGAGAATTCAGCCACACAAAGTGGTTCTTGATGCAATTTTCTTCTTCTTCTCAATTCATAGAAAGTATTATTTTTATTCTACTAAAAACATAAAAGAGTTAATAGATTATTCTTTGATGGTACACTAATTGCTTGTTCATCAATAAGCTTGTGTGTACAACATTGATTTTGGTTCACGCGAGTTTCGATCATTAGATTGAGAACTCAAAAGTGACCGGAATAATCTTAGTCTTCATTTGATTGTTTTGTGACTAACAAAAGAAAACAAAAAGTTTGTTTGTCCATTCTCAGGTTTGGAATTCAAAGAAAAAGGGAGACCACGCTCCTAGGTGATTCACGTTCGTGCTAGGATTGAAGATCTTGCGGATTACCATCGACGTAAGTCAATCGGATCACGCGACAAAAGGTATTCTTCTTTTGTTGATTTTATGTATGTTTAATTAATTAAAGGGTTAAGGTTCATAAAAAGGAAAAATTTTAAAACATACTAAAACTATTTTTAGTCTCGCTTCTGCTGCGTGTACTACAGTATTTTTCCCTACATCACGAAGAGACAAGTCGCGTGGAACAAGTCCTGAAGAAATAAAATACAAGCCTGGCGGGTTCATGCCACGGGAACAAAGCCACCGCACATACCTGCCGAGCACACTGTCGAGCTGCAAGTGGATCGAATCTCACCCCAAAGCCAATCAAATGAATCCTTTTTGCCACCTAATGTCCTTGAGAGGCCCACACCACCGAGAATGCATGAGAAATAGATGGGATATCTCTATGAATACTCTCAACCACAACACTTAGAAAGTGTGTAGAATATAGACAATTTTTAGTTAGAAGTAGATGGAGAAAATACAGAGAGTTTTGAGAAGTAACATAGAGTTTTTGGGAAATCAATAGGGAAGGTTTGTTAGATAGTTGCAGTAAAGTCAAGATAGCTTTTTTGGCTACTTTCTAGGCAACCAAACATCCCATATTTTGGTTCCTTTGTGTAATTACTTCAAGTTGCCTTAGAAGAGTTTGTTTCTTGGATTGCAAGGAGGATCATTTCCACTTCACAAGAATTTCGATTGGTGATGTTTCCTTTGTTTGTATTTCTTAGTAACTTTGATTCTATGTGTAACTAAATCCTCCTTGTTAGGGCATTAGATGTAATTCTTGTATTAACCTTGCCATATAATCAATCATATTGATATCACCTTCTCAAGTTATGCATGTGCCTTTTAATTCATGTATGTGTGGTAGTTGCAACTACCAACCCTTCATTAATGCACAATAACTTGATGAACTTGTATGCTTAAGACCATTTATTGCATGTACCTCTTATGCCATCTATGTTGTAGAGATTACTAACTTGTAAATCTCTACTAACACCATGAGTAAATCTCCTTTAATCACTTTTCTAGTCTTCGATTATGATTGGAGTTGAGGTTTAATGCTTATAATTTCATATGAATAGATGCATGTTAGGGAATTGTGATTGAGCTTAAAGAATGATTGATTAGTATTTAGGTTAATACTTGAATGAATCTATCCCCTAGCAACTTTTAATCTAGAATTTAAATCAATTAGTTGTAATTGTTACTTAGCCAATTTCAATCTTAGCATAGTTAATGTGTTAATCATTTAGATAATTTAATTAGACCTTTATTAGCATAGATTAGAGATTGTAGAGATTTGCTACTTAGGCGTAAAAATATTGCTAATCCTTCGTGGGAACGATACCCTTACTTGCTCACTACACTAGTCCAACGACTTGTGCACTTGCAATAGGGTCACTAGACTCGCGCGTCCCTCTAGTATAACCGAGGTAGAATAGGTTAATTTGTAGTGACATTTGTAGAATCGGTTCGGGCGCGTTAGTAGCCAAGTAGGGTAAACACATATGAGCTTAAACTAGGCTGTAGGGTAAAACTCGTGCACGCAGCGGAAGCGAGACTAAAAATAGGTTTTAGTATAGTTTAAAATTTTTCCATATTTTGAACCTTAACCCTCTAATTAATTAAACATATATAATTAAAAGTATCACACCTTTGTCACATGATCTGATTAACGTTGCGTCGATGGTAATCCGCAAGATCTTCCAATCCAATCACGAACGTGAATCACTTTGGAGCGTGGTCTCCTTTTTCTTTGAATTGTGTGTTAGGATTATGCTCAATAGCAAGAGTGTAATATTGTAATTAACAATCTTTTTCATATTAATAAAGTGATTTCTGGTTTAACAAATCTTATAGCATTTATAGTTTAATATTATAATTGTCAAAGTAAATAATCATAAGGTCTAAAGACTATGAGAAAAGAAGAATTGTTTGTACATCTGGATATGTATGAGGTAGACACAATTCTTTAGTTAGTCTTGAATTGCAGCTCAATGGATGATGCTCCAGCGGCATCAAAGCATATCAAGGGTTCGACTCCTTGGTATAAACAACCTATGTGCGTTGGGGAACCACGCACATGATGGGTTGGGGAGCCTGGTCTGCAGGCCTGATGCTGGTGGGCCTAGGTCTTGGGCCATGCCAAGTGGGCCTCTGAGCCGTCTGGACTGACTGCCCTGGGTCATGTGGTGCGCCACCTCTGAACCGTCTGGGGGTCCACTGCATCATAAAAAGACCAGTTCACAACTTAAGTTAAAGGTTGGGTACCTTTATCTTGTTAAAGTTGTAGAATTCTTTTGCTAGCATTTGAGTGGGATCAAATGAGATATGATGAGTCTAAAATCATCGGAGTGTCTTCGAGTAAAAGAATCTAGTGCACTGGGTGCATTGAACTGGATCACAATGAAAAACTTTATCTAGAACCATCAATAGATAATAGTCTTTTCATTATCAGGACAATCGGAGAGTCTATCTTAATCCTGAGATAAATGATGGACTTATGGTTGCAAGTGATATCATTTGAGTTATCAATGAGTACGATTATATAGCATAGTCTATCCTCGATAGTTTGGTGATATTCATTTGTTAATCGATAGAGGACTTCATTTATAGATATGGACATCGTGACTCCATTTATGAAATGAGAGTATAATGTCATCATATGGATGTTTTGAGGTAATTGGATAAATCTCAACGTTGAGTTTTCGATAGTGGCTATTGAAAACATGGCTTCTGGACAAGTCAAAATATCCAAGTTCAAAACGTGGTCATATGAGTAAATATGGTAACTTGGAGAGTTATAGGCGGTCTATGAACTCTTGGCGATTACTGATATTAATCACGAGGATACACTATCTCCAACATGATTGTCTAGGGTCTGAATGAGGAATATCTTCTTATTCTATCTTTATTTAAGAGTTCAATTTTAGCTCTTTAGTGGAATGAGTTAAAATTAATGGATCGGACCTAAGTGAATCATTTGTTGATTGTGATTAGGTTATGTCTATTGAAGCTTAAATTTAGATAGCCCGCCAAGATCCCCAATCTACACGGACTTGCATGGATCACTTGATATATTCTACCGGACCAATTTATGGGTCCATCTAGAATTGCATTTAATATATTAAGAATATAATTTGCACATTATTTGTTTAATGGGCTGATCAATTATATTAATATATTAATGAAAGACATGTGGGCTTGTTTCTTTTAGTAAGAATGGGTCTGGTTCACATGTCAGCTTTTTATTTAAAGTCCAATGGATTAAATAAAATAAGGAAATAATATTTTGCCCATTTATTGTAAGTGGGGCGGCAAGGCTATGTATATAGTCAAAAATATTATTTTATTGAGTAATTGGCATAAATCCCCCCTCGAGTGTATATAAATTTGCATGTTGCCCCCTAAACTTTATTTTTAGGCATGTTGCCCCTTGAACTATCACTTTATTGGCAATCCTTTGGTTTTTTCCCCCCTGAGGGGGCATTTTTACTCTTGTTCTGCCAATAAGTGATAGTTCAGGGGGCAACATGCCTAAAAAAAAAGTTTAGGGGGCAACATGCAAATGTATATATACTCGAGGGGGGATTTGTGCCAATTACTCTATTTTATTTTATTGTTTGATTAAATAAGAATTAATTATTTATTTATTTATTTATTTAATTAAGAAACAAAATCTTTTTCTGATTAGGAAATATGTTTCCTAGAGTTATACTATATGTATACTAAAAGTAAAAGACTTGTTTGGTAAGAAAATAAATAATTCAGTTTATTTATTTAATCAAATAAGAAGTCTTTTTATAATAGTCAATAAAAGAATAAAAATACTTATGAGTTGGATTAGGGTGCAACACAAATCCTTTTTGGTAGAGGAATTGCGGCAACCCTAATTGAATAATAGGTGGATTTCGGCAACCCTAAAGGAGAGAGGAAGTGAAATTCGGCCACCTCCCTGGTTCACTGGATGAATTTCTTCTTCTTCTCAACTCATAGAAAAGTGTTTGATTATTCTACCAAGACATAAAAGAGAGAAGAGATTATTCTTTTGATGGTACACTAATTGCTTGTTCATCAATAAGCTTGTGTGTACAACATCGAATTAGGTTCAGGCGAGTTTTGATCATTAGATTGAGAACTCAAAAGTGACCGGAATAATCTTTATATTCTTTTGATTGTTTTGTGACTAACAAAAGAAAAAGAAAGTTTGTTTGTCCATTCTCAGGTTTGCAATTCAAAGAAAAGGGAGACCACGCTCCTAGGTGATTCACGTTCGTGCTAGGTGTTGTATGTATAAATTCGCCAAGCAGACACGTCACCAAAGGAGTCAATAAATGATGAAGAAAATGTTGCCACGTCACTTGTTGACCGGGTCAAGGGAGAAAATGTGGCCAGTCAGAATGTCAACGTCTCAAATCAATAGTCAAAGGTGTGGTCGCCAGAGCTAGATATATACTCGCCAAAAATAGAAACGTGGTTGCCGAAGGATAATACCCAGGAGTGAAGGTGCTCGCTGCATCAGCATACTGGGCCCAAAGCGACGCGGCAGAAACACAGAAATAAAACCCTAACCTCTAGAAGACCCATGGCAACAAGGAATCATAAAAAGGAAAAGAGATAGAGCCTATCCGGATCCGTGACAACATAAGAATCCTAGTACGAATCAAAGGGGGAATCCTACCACCAACACGGCTAAAAACAAGGGGAAACCCTAATTAACATATATAAATAGAACCATCTATCCCATGAGGAAGAGGTTCGAAAACCTAGAGAGAAAAGAGCAATTGTATGAGAGATTTGAGTGTACAACAAAGCAATAGAATTGAATATTATCTTTTTGCCCTCTGGGGCGTCGTGGTTTTTTCCCATTCAAGGGTTTTCCACGTAAAAACTGTCTCTTGCATGCATTCTTGATTTTCTCGTTTTAAACTGAATTAATATAACTGTTGAGTGCATGGCAATCCAAATTTCGTCGTCAACAATTGGTGTCAGAAGGAGGGGAAATAGAATAGAAACTTCGAGGAACCCTTGCGAATTGAAGAATATGAACAACGACAGTGACAGAGATGGTAACTCCAGCGGAGATCTAATTGTTGATCTAACCGCACCGACGGGAGATAGGGCGGTGGCGATCGGGGAACAATCGGTGGCAATACCAGGAACTAGGGCAGCCGACCCCGGGGTTCTGCAGCACTTTCAAACTGCATTGATAAACCTAATCAGCGAGGCTAGCAAAATAGGGCTTTCGCTGCCCTTAGGGTTGAGAATTTCTTCTCCTTACGAGTTAACCACTCCCGGAATCCGTCCACCCGGAAGACTGCGGTCGGAAGTTCACATTGCAACCCCTGATGCTCAAGCAAGACAATCCACTGAAGAGACTCCCCAGGATCACCCTGAGGATTTCGAAGGGGGAAAACAAAGGAAGGGAAAAGGTGTGATGAATGAAGAATCTAGGGAGGAACGAGACCAGATACGAACACATGGGGTCAATTCCAGCGACACTTACCAAAGGAACTGGCGGAGACACCGTTCTATCTCGTCTGAAGATAAGAGTCCTCGTCCACGAAGGGAATTACGATCCAAAAGAGCACGGCGAAGGAGATCCGAAAGCACAGAAGATCGAAGGAGCCCGGATGATAGAGGCAATCATGGGAGAATGACAATCAAAAGCAGACTCGATCCAGAAGGAGAACCAACTGGCCAGCGAGATGTCACCCTACAAGAGCTATCAAGAAAGGTTTTAGCGATGGCACGAAAATATGGTCGTAACGTATCTTCGGATGATGAATCAGATAGCCTATTCATCGATAACATTTCTTGCACCCAATTTCCAGACAGATTTAGAATGCCAACCATTGAGCAATATAAGGAGAACAGGGATCCGAAGGAACATGTTCACCGATTCCGTAATATCATGGCCCAGTATTCATCTAATGACGGGTTGTTATGCCTGACCTTCCCATAAACATTTGGCGACCTCGCCTCCAGGTGGTTTGGAAGACTCCCAAACGGAAGTATAAGCAGTTTTTCGAACCTCAGCAAAGCATTCATAAGGCAATTCATGGGGAGCGTCCAGAGAAGAAAATCACTCGCTCACCTATCAAACTTGAAGCAGGAGCGCAATGAGTCAATCAAGAAATACCTGGCAAGATTCGGGAAGGAGGTTGCTCAAATTGAGGACGCCAGTGATGTAGCTGTGATCGCCGTTTTCACCAATGGGTTACAAAGTGGGCGATTATCTTTTGACCTGCGAAGAGAGAGACCGAAAACTTATGAGGAAATGATGGAGATAGCTAGCGAGTATGCATTGGCAAAAGAAGAAGAAGTAGCACAAGGGGGTAGCTACGTACACGGACACAAGCCCGACTCAAAATCAGATCACAAGTGCAATCACGCGATAGCTAGAGAGACGAGAAAGGCCAAAAGGGACATCTAAGAGAAAGCAAAGGAAACGCTCGAGCCAATAGGTTTCGAGGAAGGTACGACCATTACACCCCTTTAACCGGTGATCAGGAAGAAATACTTTCTGTGGTAGAAGACAAAGGACTTGCTAAATACCCTCGACAGCAATTAACAATGCTAGGAAAGATACTACCAAATACTGTCGATTTCACAAAGATCATAGGCATGAAACTTCAAAATGTTTCCAGCTGCGTGATCACATTGAAAGCTTGATCAGAGATGGGCACTTGAAGGACTTTGCTTTGAGAGGGGACAACCAGGGTGGTCGCCAGAATAACCGCCAAGGAAATGGGCAAGAAAGGAAGAGTCCAAGAAGAAACAGCCCTAACGCCACTATAAACACCATTTTTGGCGGACCTCATACTGGGAGAAGCAATCGAGAAAGGATGTCAGAAGTCCGAGAAGTAATGTATGAAAGCAGAAGCATGGAGATTAATTCTGTGCAAAGAAACCCCAAGAAAGGAAGAGAAGGGCATGATCCCATAACATTTACAGCAGAAGACTCAGACGGAATTGATGCAAAGCCTAACGATGCAATCGTAGTGGGGGTTCGAATAGCCCATAGGGATGTCCTCCGGGTAATGATTGACAACGGAAGTTCAGCTGATATTTTAAGTGCTAGGGTATACGATGAGTTGCGGCTGGACAGAAAAGATCTTGAACCTTTCCATGTGCCGTTGAAAGGTTTCGGGGGTGCAGAAGTGAGATCATTAGGAACCGTGAAGCTGCCGGTGAGGTTCGGTACAGCGCCATGCCGGCGAACAATCCTGCTGGACTTTGTTGTAGTCGACATCCATAATTGGCCGTATATGCTTTGTTTGGTCGACCGTTTCTCAACAAAGCTCGAGCCGTCACTTCAACCCACGCGTTAAAAGTAAAATTCCCCACAGAATTTGGAGTTGGAGAATTGAAAGGGTCACAGGAGATGGCACGCCGCGCCAACTTATCAATCTTTAAGGATAAGGCCGGGATGGAGACCTTAAGCATATTCGAGGTGGACAAAGAAGTGCAGGAGGATAATCCAGAAACTTTTGAATTGGACCCAAGGGACAAAACGAGTAGAGAAAAGGAGGAGCCGACTGAATCGATTCTGAACCGGACAAAACAGTCAAGATTGGGGCTAGACTGGCCGAACAAGTTAAGAGAGATGTGACAAACTTGTTAAGAGAATACAAGGAGATTTTCGCTTGGAGCCATGAAGACATGCCAGGGATTGAAAGAAGCGTGATTTCACACAACCTGGCTTCAAACAAAAAATGCAAACCAGTAGTGCAAAAGAGGAGAAGCTTTAACCTAGAGAGAAGTGCGGCAATAAAAGAGGAGGTGTCTAAGTTACTCGCCGCAGGATCAATCAGAGAGGTTAAGTATCCGGAATGGGTAGCGAATGTAGTTCTGGTGAAAAAGAAGAACAGCCAATGGAGGATGTGCGTCGACTTCACCGATTTGAACAAAGCCTACCCCAAGGACAGTTTCCCACTACCAAGAATTGACCAGCTGGTCGATGCAACATCTGGACATGAAACGTTGAGCTTCATGGACGCATATTCAGGATACAACCAGATAAAAATGCACAAGCCAGATGAGGAAAAAACAGCGTTCACCACAGATCAAGGATTATACTGTTACACAGTCATGCCATTCGGTTTGAAAAACGCTAGAGCAACTTACCAGCGCTTAGTCAACAAAATGTTCGCCAGGTAAATAGGAAGAAATATGGAGGTGTATGTCGACGATATGCTGACAAAAAGCATCACTACGGATAAGCATATAGATGACCTAAGAGAGACATTCGAGGTATTGGTGAGGTATGGAATGAAATTGAATCCAGCAAAATGTGTGTTCGGCGTACCATCTGGAAGATTTCTAGGATATCAAGTGCATCAAAGAGGAATAGAGGTGAATCCCAAAAAAATCCAAGCACTGGTAGAAATGGTCTCTCCAATAACTTTGAAAGACGTCCAAAGACTCACGGGAGGCCTGGCATCGCTGAGCAGGTTCATAGCTAAATCAACAGATCGATGCCTACCATTTTTTAAAGCCTTAAAGAAAGGAAAGGGAGTCGAGTGGAATGAGGATTGTGAAAGAGCTTTCCAGGCCTTGAAAGATTACCTTGGGCGGGCACCGCTGTTATCAAAGCCAGAAACAGGAGAAACACTGTATATATACTTGTCCGTTTCTGAGGCAGCCACTGTAGGGAAAAATACCGTAGTACACGCAGCGGAAGCGAGACTAAAAGTAGTTTTAGTATGTTTTAATATTTTTCCTTTTTATGAACCTTAACCCTTTAATTAATTAAACATACATATAATCAACAAAAGATATCATACCTTTTGTCGCGTGATCCGATTGACTTACGTCGATGGTAATCCACAAGATCTTCAATCCTAGCACGAACGTGAATCACCTAGGAGCGTGGTCTCCCTTTTTCTTTGAATTGCAAACCTGAGAATGGACAAACAAGCTTTTCTTTTTCTTTTGTTAGTCACAAAACAATCAAAAGAAGATTAAGATTATTCCGGTCACTTTTGAGTTCTCAATCTAATAATCGAAACTCGCGTGAACCTAAATCGATGTTGTACACACAAGCTTATTGATGAACAAGCAATTACTGTACCATCAAAGAATAATCTATTCACTCTTTTATGTTTTAGTAGAATAAAAATAATACTTTCTATGAATTGAGAAGAAGAAGAAAATTGTATCAAGCACAACACCTAGGGTGGCCGAATTCTATAAGTGCAAATATATAGGTGGCCGAATTTGCTTCTTCTTTTCTTTTAGGGTTGCCGAAAATCCTTCTCTAAAAGGGACTAGGGTTGCCGCAAATCACAAGCCAAAAAGGGTTTGTGTTGCACCCTAATTTCCATCTAGTTTAAGACTTCAAACCTTAATCCAACTCATAGATATTTTATTCTATTATTTGACTAAATAAAAAGACTTCTTATTTGATTAAATAAATAAAATTATTTATTTATTTTCTTATCAAACAAGTCTTTTAATTTTAGTATACTACTACCAATAGTATAACTCTAGGAATCATATTTCCTAATCAGAAAAGATTTGTTTCTTAATTAAACAATTAATTAATAAATTAATTAATTCTTATTTAATTAAACAATGAAACAAAATAATATATAGGCTAATATATTAACCCTTGCCGCCCCACTTGTCTAAAATAGGGCCTTATATTATTTTCTTATTTCATTTAATCCATTGGACTTTAAATAAAAAGCCCACATGTGAACCAGACCCATTCTTACTAAAAGAAACAAGCCCACATGCCATTCATTAATATATAAATATAATTGAGCAGCCCATTACATAAATAATGTAGGGATTCCCGTTTTGTTGATTGGCTTATTTCGTGGTCAAACCACATGTTGGGGTTTTGAATGTAAGGGTAGTCTAGTGTTTAGTGTTGAAGATCAAAGGCCCTTCCATGACCTCAAGATACAAGCACGCCAAAGGTATAATCTCTTGTGCTTGTTTTTCTTTGAAGAGATTTAGTAGCACACACACACTTAGCATTCTTGCTATGATTGCATACTTGCTTATTTTTATGTGCATCTCTTCACATGTCACTTTACACACTAGCACTTTGGTTGATATATCTTGTTGTGTGTATATGTGCCTTATAATTCGTTTCCCGACATTGTTCGGAAACGTCCGCGCTTGCACTAATTAGTTCTTGGTTTCGCGCGAAGACCGCCTATGGAGAATGCCCTTGGCTTCTCCTTGGTTTTCACCATTGTTGGTGATCGGCGGTTATGATCGGCGGCCTGGCCGCCTAATGAAACCGCCGTTTCAGTCCAGATTGGTCTGAAGCAATTATGCGGTCCAGATCGGCGGTCACGACCGCCGTTCGAAACCGCCGTTCATACCTGATCGATTTTAATCTCTCGGGTTTGATTCGGCGGTTGTATCGGCGGTCACGAAACCGCCGAATGAAACCGCCGTTAATGCTCTGTTCTTCACGAGCTCAATTCGGCGGTCGTCATCGGCGGCCTGGCCGCCGATTGAAACCGCCGAACGGTGCGTTTCAGGGGCAAAATTGTCTTTTCACTTGCCCTGTTCTTGATGTCTATAAATATCACACTTTCTCATTATCTGAATAAGTTCTTTGACTCTTAAGAACCCTAATCTTCAAAGATAGATTTTGAGAGAAAATCAAATCAAGAACTCAACTTTAACCACTCAAATCAAACCCCTTTTGCATCAAATTTCATATTGCATCTCCTATGTCTATATAGAGTGCATCCATGTATGGGTTTGCATCATCACAACTTGCTTGGTAAGATTTTGATTAATTTCATCTTATTATAGTATTTTAAATACCAAGCCATCTCTTTTAAATTACTTGTATGTTTTAGATCATATGTTAAATACAAGAAAAGAGATTATTTGTGATGAATTAATTGAGTGTTGTTTTTGATAGATATCTAGGTTTTTATAATCTATGATCATCTATGCTATTTGACATGTCATTTAGCAATTGATATCTAGGGTTGATTTAAATTGAATATATCATCATCCTAGATAAGCATTTAGAGTACCCTAGCTCTTATTGCATTTATTGAATATTCATATATATTCACATAGGGTTGTATTCTCTTCAAAGAGAAAGTAAGTCTTGTGTGTAGCATCCGGGATTAGGTTGCTTAGAACGCAAGCAAATTGGACTAGAGCCGCTGTAAAAGGCCCGCGTGGTAGATTAGAGGGTGCTCACGCCAAGAGTAGTGTATCAGGGGATATCACTAGGGATTGAACCAAGAGTGGCGATTGGTAGTGTCCATAGCCTGAGGTTATCTAGGGTGAGAGTCCGAGAATCACTTGAAGGTGTAACCGTCTTTTCATATAGTGGATTTCGAGGTCCGAGTGTGGCGCACTTAACAACCCGTGGTTTTTCCCAGTGGTTGGGTTTTCCACGTATACATCAAGTGTCATTTACTATTTCCGCATCTTATTACACTTGTATGTTTTGTTGACTTGCTAGGGGTATTTTCGTAAAATTGACTTGCATGCGAAAATTGGGTAACAATTAGATAAAATCTATTCACCCCCCCTCTAGCTTTATATTGAACACGCCTCTAGGACTTTCAATTGGTATCAGAGCGGGTTCCTAGACATACATAGGTGATCCTAGCTCATTTTGGTGTGTTTTTGCATTTTGTATGTTTGTTTGATTTCTTCATACATTTTGCATTCTTCTCATTTGCATTCATTCAACGCAAACACTATGAGTGATTTTGTGAGAGAAGAAATTGACTCCATTGAGGAGATGCCTCTCTTACTAGAGAGATTTAGGAGATTTGTGAATTTAACCACCTCACCTCCTAAGAAGAAGTTGACCACCGCACCTCCTAAGAAGAAGAAGAAGAAAATTGCTTTGGAGACTTCGAAGCATGACAAGAAGGAGGGTATCTCAATTGAAGACATGGGACTCATTAACAAGCCAAACCAAGGAGTGTCTTCAAGAGAGGGGATTCAGTGCTACGAATGTGGAGGATTCGGGCATTTCTCCCCGGAGTGTGGAAACTTGAAGGATAGAAAAAAAGGGAAGGCGAAGGCCACCTTATGGGATAAATATGAAGATGACGAAAATCCTTCAAGTGATGAAGAACTTGCCATCATCTACACGGAATTTGGAGCCAAGAGTGTAGAAGTTGAAGAAGATGGCAAATTTGCTTTTCCTTGTGATCCCCAAGAAGAACAAGGTATAGAAGTAGTTGGTGTAGCTACTCATAGGGATTTGGCTCTTTCCTCATCAAGAGAAAAATTTGATGATCTTGATGAAGGAGATGACTCCATTGGTGAAATGGAGATTAGAGGAGATGACACAAGTGTTGAATATTTGTCATCTAACTCCACAAATGGAAGTGTGGAGTGTATGGATCTTAATGACTACAAAGTCAAAGTTGAGAGCTCAATGATGAGGAACAAGGAAGAAATTAGAAGATTAAAAGAAGAGAATCTAGAGCTTTCAACACTAGTAGACCACTTGTGTGAAGAAGTGGTGAGATCCATGGCGGATGAAGATAAGCTAAAAGAAGACTTAGCATTATCTAAGAGGAGAGAAGAAGAGCTAGAAAGAGAGCTTGAAGAAGTTAAGGTCTTAATGGCTAAGATGACTTCAAGCACCAAGAAGCTTGACCACATGTTGGGAGTTGGAAGAAAGCCAAGTGACAAGAGAGGTTTTGGCTACATTGATGACACGGATGCCTCCTCCACAAGCAAGACATCCTGTGCCATGAACATGGACTTCAATATGTCCCCTCCTCCTCAACAACCTAGGAAGAAGAGTGACCTAGGAGAGTGTTCAAGAAGTGCCCAAGTGGTTGAGGCACCAAAAGGTCAAGCTCAAGCTCACACCCAAAGGGCTCCTCACACTATCTTCCCTCCAACTCAAAAACAGAATGGGAAGAGTTCAATCATGCAAGCTCAGACAAGCAAGCAACCTCGTCTTGGTTTATCAACAAAGGAGGAGAGATCCTATCCAACAACCAAGACAACCACAACGACAAGGGAAAGCACCTATCCATGCTAAAGGAAATGGTATGATTCCTAACTTCATTCCCACTTGTCATTTTTGTGGTATTGTTGGTCATATTAGACCAAGTTGCTTGCATTATATTGAAATGTGTAGAGCTAAAAGCATGATTGACAAGAAAAAGGCTAGAGCTAAGATGCTTCATAAAAGGAAGAAAATCATGTGCATGATCCTTTTTCATCTTGTACTCTAGAACCTTTGTCCACTAGGATTGATTTAGTGTCACCTAAGTGGAGTAATAAGAATGAACCCGCTTGCTACGAGACTAACAAGTCTCAAATAGGTTCATCCAAGTCCAAAGGACTTGGTAGGTCCATAGGACCTCATACCCTTCTTTGAAGTGGTATGGAAATTTGACCCCATATGGGGAACTTAAGCAAAGAGAGCTATTTTGCATCTTGTCACTTGCAAAAAATTTGAAATATCTTGTGCTTCTCTTTTTGTTGCTTGAGTAAGCTTGGTTACACTATGTATACATATTTTCTATTCAATAAGTGTGATCAATGCTTGTATTGCAATCCATGTCATATTTTTGTTCAAACATGCATTTTTGGACTAGGAGATATTTACATAGGATTTAATTTGAATGACCTATAATGATCTCCATGACATGATGATTGCTAAAATGACATGCTAAATGCTAATCTTGAAAAGCATGTTTTGATGATTGCATTTCTTAACTGCAAATAATGTGTGAAAAAGCTTATGAGACTCAAATGAAAAAGGATCTTGTATCCATTCAAGGATTTTACAATCCAAATGTCTCTCTTTCTTTATTGGTTGAACATGTCTACTATCATACGGATATCTTATCCGGAAAAATCAAGTAGGGTGCAAAGTCGCTCATGACATGTTTAGCTTATAAAGTTGGATATAGTTGTTCTTAAATTGAAATCAATGAAAACCTATATCCTTGCTTCTCTCTTGACATTGGTGAAATTGGTTTGAATTCATATTGAAAACCTTTGTCATTTGCTTTGCCAAATACCATGATTTTTTGGACTTAAATGCTACATGTCTTGTATGCAAAGCAATTTTTTGATTCACACATTTTATTTAAATAAATCTCCTTGTTTCTCTCCAATAAATTGAGATTGCATAAAGTGACTTATATTGATTATGCATATACTAGAATGCTACTATCTCTCTTTGCCTTGAGTGACCCGGTTGGGGACTACTCCCTTGTCTATATCATGACAAAAAGGGGGAGTATGGTGTGGTAAGGGGAGTTGCAAATTGTAGTAGCAATTGTGCATGTTGGGGAGAAAACTAATTGAGGGGGAGTAACCCTTTGAGGGGGAGCATTTGCACATTCATACATTGCATGATGTTGTACTCAAATTCTTAAATGCAAATGCTTGTTTTATCTCACTTGATTCATCTCACCTTTTCTTGTATTGGAAAGTATAGAAACTGTGTTTTCAGGGATTGATTGTTCTACTTGAGATTGAAGACTTCAAGACCATTTATCTTATCTCTTTGTAAAGTAGAAAATCATTGTAGACCCGTAGTTTCTATTAAGTTGTGAGGAATCAATGTGAGTGGTGGTTTTGTCACGAAATAGCCAAAGGGGGAGATTGTAAGGATTCCCGTTTTGTTGATTGGCTTATTTCGTGGTCAAACCACATGTTGGGGTTTTGAATGTAAGGGTAGTCTAGTGTTTAGTGTTGAAGATCAAAGGCCCTTCCATGACCTCAAGATACAAGCACGCCAAAGGTATAATCTCTTGTGCTTGTTTTTCTTTGAAGAGATTTAGTAGCACACACACACTTAGCATTCTTGCTATGATTGCATACTTGCTTATTTTTATGTGCATCTCTTCACATGTCACTTTACACACTAGCACTTTGGTTGATATATCTTGTTGTGTGTATATGTGCCTTATAATTCGTTTCCCGACATTGTTCGGAAACGTCCGCGCTTGCACTAATTAGTGCTTGGTTTCGCGCGAAGACCGCCTATGGAGAATGCCCTTGGCTTCTCCTTGGTTTTCACCATTGTTGGTGATCGGCGGTTATGATCGGCGGCCTGGCCGCCTAATGAAACCGCCGTTTCAGTCCAGATTGGTCTGAAGCAATTATGCGGTCCAGATCGGCGGTCACGACCGTCGTTCGAAACCGCCGTTCATACCTGATCGATTTTAATCTCTCGGGTTTGATTCGGCGGTTGTATCGGCGGTCACGAAACCGCCGAATGAAACCGCCGTTAATGCTCTGTTCTTCACGAGCTCAATTCGGCGGTCGTCATCGGCGGCCTGGCCGCCGATTGAAACCGCCGAACGGTGCGTTTTAGGGGCAAAATTGTCTTTTCACTTGCCCTGTTCTTGATGTCTATAAATATCACACTTTCTCATTATCTGAATAAGTTCTTTGACTCTTAAGAACCCTAATCTTCAAAGATAGATTTTGAGAGAAAATCAAATCAAGAACTCAACTTTAACCACTCAAATCAAACCCCTTTTGCATCAAATTTCATATTGCATCTCCTATGTCTATATAGAGTGCATCCATGTATGGGTTTGCATCATCACAACTTGCTTGGTAAGATTTTGATTAATTTCATCTTATTATAGTATTTTAAATACCAAGCCATCTCTTTTAAATTACTTGTATGTTTTAGATCATATGTTAAATACAAGAAAAGAGATTATTTGTGATGAATTAATTGAGTGTTGTTTTTGATAGATATCTAGGTTTTTATAATCTATGATCATCTATGCTATTTGACATGTCATTTAGCAATTGATATCTAGGGTTGATTTAAATTGAATATATCATCATCCTAGATAAGCATTTAGAGTACCCTAGCTCTTATTGCATTTATTGAATATTCATATATATTCACATAGGGTTGTATTCTCTTCAAAGAGAAAGTAAGTCTTGTGTGTAGCATCCGGGATTAGGTTGCTTAGAACGCAAGCAAATTGGACTAGAGCCGCTGTAAAAGGCCCGCGTGGTAGATTAGAGGGTGCTCACGCCAAGAGTAGTGTATCAGGGGATATCACTAGGGATTGAACCAAGAGTGGCGATTGGTGGTGTCCATAGCCTGAGGTTATCTAGGGTGAGAGTCCGAGAATCACTTGAGGGTGTAACCGTCTTTTCATATAGTGGATTTCGAGGTCCGAGTGTGGCGCACTTAACAGCCCGTGGTTTTTCCCAGTGGTTGGGTTTTCCACGTATACATCAAGTGTCATTTACTATTTCCGCATCTTATTACACTTGTATGTTTTGTTGACTTGCTAGGGGTATTTTCGTAAAATTGACTTGCATGCGAAAATTGGGTAACAATTAGATAAAATCTATTCACCCCCCCTCTAGCTTTATATTGAACACGCCTCTAGGACTTTCAAATAATGTGCAAATTATAATCTTAATATATTAAATGCAATTCTAGATGGACCCTTAAATTGGTCCGGTAGAATATATCAAGTGATCCATGCAAGTCCGTGTGGATTGGGGATCTTGGCGGGCTATCTAAATTTAAGCTTCAATAGACATAACATAATCACAATCAACAAATGATTCACTTAGGTCCGATCCATTAATTTTAACTCATTCCACTAAAGAGCTAAAATTGAACTCTTAAATAAAGATAGAAAAGGAAGATGTTCCTCATTCATACCCTAGACAATCAAGTTGGAGATAGTGTATCATCGTGATTAATATCAGTAATCGCCAAGAGTTCATAGACCGCCTATAACTCTCCAAGTTACCATATTTACTCATATGACCACGTTTTGAACTTGGATATTTTGACTTGTCCAGAAGCCATGTTTTCAATAGACACTATCGAAAACTCAACGTTGAGATTTAATATCCAATTACCTCAAAACATCCATATGATGATATTATACTCACATTTAATAAATGGAGCCACGATGTCCATATCTATAAATGAAGTCCTCTATCGATTAACAAATGAATATCACCAAACTATCGAGGATAGACTATGCGATATAATCGTACTCATTGATAACTCAAATGATACCACTTGCAACCATAAGTCCATCATTTATCTCAGGATTAAGATAGACTATCCGATTGTCCTGATAATGAAAAGACTATTATCTATTGACGGTTCTAGATAAAGTATTTCATTGTGATCCAGTTCAATGCATCCAATGCACTAGATTCTTTTGCTCGAAGACACTCCGATGATTTTAGACTCATCATATCTCATTTGATCCCACTCAAATGCTAGCAAAAGAATTCTACAACTTTAACAAGATAAAGGTGCCCAACCTTTAACTTAAGTTGTGAACAATATTCAAGACTAACTAAAGAATTGTGTCTACCACATACATATCCAGATGTACGAACAATTCTTCTTTTCTCATAGTCTTTAGACCTTATGATTATTTACTTTGACAATTATAATATTAAACTATAAATGCTATAAGATTTGTTAAACCAGAAATCACTTTATTAATATGAAAAAGATTGTTAATTACAATATTACACTCTTGCTATTGAGCATAATCCTAACAGCCACAAGCTCCGTACTGGTAAGGCAGGAAGAGGGGATCCAGGAACCGATATACTACACCAGCAAAGCACTGTTACCAGCCGAAACAAGGTACTCGCCGGCAGAAAAAATGGCACTCGCTCTAATAACAGCGGCAAGGAAGTTAAGGCCATATTTCCAAGCTCATAAAATTGGAATATACACCAATTGCCCATTGAAACTAATCCTGTAGAAACCAGAAGTATCCGGTCGATTAACGAAGTGGGCAATCGAGTTAAGTGAATTCGATGTAGAGTATCTCCCAAGGACGGCAATTAAAGCTCAAGTAGTAGCAGACTTTGTAGCAGAATTCACCGAGCCAAGTATAGAGGTGGCGAGAATGATGGTGGAGCAAAATAAGAAAGTATTCAAATGGGAACTCCGCGTTGATGGCTCGTCAAACACGCACGGCAGCGGGGCAGGGGTAGTAGTGAGATTCAGTCGAATGTGCCTTGCGTTTTGACTTCAAAGCAACTAATAATCAAGCTGAATACGAGGCACTCATAGCAGGCTTAAAGGTTTGCACTGTCCTAGGAGCAGATGAGGTAGAAATCTTCAGCGACTCTCAAGTTGTTGTTAATCAGGTGCTAGATGAATACCAGGCGAGAGATGAAAGCATGATCACCTACCTAGAGCTAGCAAGGGAGCTACTGGAAAGATTTAAAGAATACAGAATTATTCATGTCCCCAGAGAAGAAAATGAGCAGGCTGACGCATTGGCTAAGTTAGCATCCGCCACAATCAACATCTGGCCCAAAACTATTTCTATGATCCGCCTATTACAGCCGAGTATAGTCAGATCAAAGGAAGTGTGGGCAGTCTTTGGTGAGAGGAACAGCTGGGTCACACTAATCCAAGAATATCTCGTCAATGATGTACTCCCAAGTGACCCATTGGAAGCAAAACGGTTGAAGTACAGAGCTACAAGGTATTCAGTGCTCAATGGAGAACTGTACAAAAGGGGGTACTCAAGGGCACTGCAGAGATGTGTCGGGCCTGAAGAAGCAGAAGGTATCCTGAGAAGCATTCATAGTGGAAACTGTGGGAACCACGCTGGGGGTGTCAGCTTAGCCCATAAAACATTAAGACAGGGTTTTTATTGGCCAACACTATTCGCCGACGCCAAAAGAGTGGCAGCGAGATGTGAGGCGTGTCAAAAGATTAGCAATAACATCCGCCAACCACCTGAACTCTTGAAGAGTATTACCTCGCCTTGGCCATTCGCCATGTGGGGAATTGACTTGATCGGCCCAATGCCAATAGCAACTAGAGGAGCAAAGCACACTATAGTAGCTATGGATTATTTTACGAAGTGGGTAGAAGCTGAACCATTGGTACATATAACAGAAGCAAACACTATAAGCTTTGTGAAGAAAAATATCCTGTACAGATTCGGGATACCAAACACCATCATCACGGACAATGGGACCCAATTCGATGGTAAAAAATTCAGGGACATGTGCGACAAGTACGGCATTAACAACTACTACGCCTCCCCAGCACATCCACAAACGAATGGCTAGACTGAAGTAGTGAACAAGATCATAAAACACAACCTGAAAGCTAAGTTGGCAACAAAAAAGGGGAGCTGGGCAGATAAATTACCACAGGTACTTTGGGCATATCGAACCACAGAAAGGGGTTCAACAGGTGAGACCCCATATTCCATGGCATATAGGGCTGAAGCTGTCATTCCCGTGGAAACAGCATTCTCTTCACCAAGGGTACAGCTCTTTCAACAAGAACTCAACATTGATTTGCTAAAATGCGGTCTGGATGAGTTAGAAGAAAAAAGAGAGCGCGCACAAATAAGGAATACTGCATACCAACAGAGGGTAGCCAGATACTACAACTCACATGTGCGTGAAAGAAGGTTCTCGCTTGGCGACTTAGTGCTGAAAAGGGTGAACCCAGGAACAAGAGACAAAGCTGCAGGGTCACTCGCAGACAAATGGGAAGGGCCTTATCAAATTACAGGCATAGCCGGTCACGGAGCATATTGCATTACTCGAGAGGGTTTAGGCGAACTACCTCGTCCATGCAATGCGCAGTACTTGAAGATATATTACCCTTGATTTTTCATTACTTTTAGGATTTTCAATCTTTTTATTCATAGACAGTTTTCATTTTAGCAGTTTTATCTGTGACTATGTTAATGAGTTGCAGGAAGTATTCAATAAAGAGTATTTTATTACTGAAGATTCGTGATTTGACTCACCAGTCACAAAGGGCATTCGCCGTTATGCATCACTACCATCGCGTACAGATGAATCTCGTACTCGCAGCAAACTAGCGAGAAAAATAAAATCCCAAGTTATAGAAATTGGCAATCGCCATTACGGGAAAAGTAAAATCCCTAAAAAGACAAGCAAAAAGCATGAGGGAGACGTCCCAATAATATGCTAAAACTCAGCAATGGCAGCTGACTAAATAACATGTTAAAAACTTAGTGTATGGTCGGATACGTCCTGACAAACATTGAGTACACCGAAACTCAGCAATTGCAGCTGAATAAAGCTGTAAAATATGCTAAAATCTTGGTGAAAAACTAAGCCGAAAACTCAGCAATGGCAGCTGAATAAAGCTGTAAAATATGCTAAAAACTTGGTGAAAAACTAAGTAAGCCGAAAACTCAGCAATGGCAGCTGAATAAAGCTGTAAAATATGCTAAAAACTTGGTGAAACACCAAGTAAGCCGAAAACTCAGCAAAGGCAGCTGAACAAAAATAGAGCTAGAGGAGTTGTAAAATAATTTATAGAATCAAAAAGTCATTTACACTCAAAGGTTCAAGAAAGATATAAATATTTACAATTGAAGACCTAATCTCAACTAGCTGCAGGAGGTCCCTCGATGTCTTCCTCATCTTCGATCTCCTCTTCAGAAGGCCAGGTAATCTCTTCGTCCCCATCTGGCATAAAAGGTCCATAATCCCTACCGGCAACAGGACCCAAATCAGGTTCAGCACCAGAACCAGAAAAGCTGCCTTTCTGGCCGGAGTAGTAAGCGTTAAAAACACGCCTACTGGGAATTTCTAAATGCATAGGATGAGGCTCAGTCCTATTATAACGGTAGTGGGCTTTCCATAGTTTTATCTGATCTTTAATCGAACCCACTCCGCTGGCCATATGCTGTTTAAGAGACCTGTCAAAGCGATTTAAAGCCTTTTCATTCGAATAGTCCTTCATGGCAAAGAACTTCTTCGACTGCATCATGCCCCGTTCAAATTCACGCAGCAAAAGCGCATCATAGGTAGGGGATCTCTTGAAACAATCAACTGCTTCAACCTCCAGCACAACTTTGAGATTATCGAAGATGAGTTCACGCGAAGACAACTAATTGCGTAAGTCCAGCGCCTCATGCTCAGCTTTTTCCTTAGCCTCCTCAGCCACCCGCTCAGCCTCTAAACGTGCTGCGAAGGATTCTTGATTTGCAGACAAAAGCTCTTTCAGTGAGCGAATCTCCTCCTCAGCAGCAGATAGTTTTTCCTCGGTAGCCAGTTGAGCAGACAGATGGCCATCGAAAGATTCTTGTAGCTGAGCTAGCTGTTGAGCGTAGGATTCTTCAGCAGTAAGCTTCTCAGCAGCCAAAGTTGAAGCCTGCTCGCGCAAACGTTTAACCTCCCGGGAAGCTTTGTTCCCATACTTGTAAGTATCAGCCAACTCAGACATCATCTGAAAAAGAAAAAATAGCCAAATAAGGAAGGATATATGAAATAGAGACATAGATTTATGGCGAGAGGCTTACCAAAGAGTGGCAGTTGAAGAAAAATTCCATCTTCTTGTTGCAGGATTTGCCTTTGACATGCTCCCAGCCCTCACCTATGTACACATCATTATTAATCAGGTGCGCACAAATTTTGGTAGCCGAAAAATCAGATAGAGACACGGTCCCTTCATCGGCTTCTGCGGGGCCTACGGGAGGGGCTTCGTGGGTAAAACTTGAACCAGAAGTAGAGGTCCCAGGTTGCTTCGAGGGTTCTGGCTGATCAACTGACTCTGGCTGGCTAGACGGCCTAGGCTAATCTGAAAAAGCATTTGACTCGCCCATGGCCACCGGAGGAGAGGCTGTTCGAGGTGGGGTAGAAACAGGGATATGTAATTCGTTAACCTCCTGAGGGGGAGGCACGGCTGCATCAATCCCCTCAACAGGCCCCTCGCGAGCAGCCGTTTGAGTAGGGGGAGTCTCTCTAATAGCTGGCTCGTCAGCTCCCTCCTCGTCCAAAGAAACGACATACTGCACCACCCTAGATGCCCGCTTAGGGGGTCGAGCAGCATGATCAGGGGTACCCTCAGCTGGGCGTTTACCTCTACCAGCTCTGGGGATTAGATCACTTGCAGGATCAAGAGGAGTCTCAGGGACATCCGCGTCAAAAGTAGGGATGTCACTGACCCTTCATGAAACACCCACTTTCTTTTTACCTTTACGGCTAGGGGTAGCCGCAACAGGAGCATTTGTAGGAACCTCTGCACGAATAGGGGGCTCCCCCGATTCGACACCTCCCCCAGTAACATCACCAGCCTCCTCGCCATCCGAGGGATCTTCGCCATCCGGGCTAGCAATTCCCTCTTTGGCCAAACCAGCAGCATGTCTCTTACTGGCAGCCTCGGAATTCTTTACTGCCCGGGCTTGTAAGTCACAAACGGTGTCAAAATCATGTTAGGATTATGCTCAATAGCTAGAGTGTAATGTTGTAATTAACAATCTTTTTCATATTAATAAAGTGATTTCTGGTTTAACAAATCGTATAGCATTTATAGTTTAATATTATAATTGTCAAAGTAAATAATCATAAGGTCTAAAGACTATGAGAAAAGAAGAATTGTTCGTACATCTGGATATGTATGTGGTAGACACAATTCTTTAGTTAGTCTTGAATAATGTTCACAACTTAAGTTAAAGGTTGGGCACCTTTATCTTGTTAAAGTTGTAGAATTCTTTTGCTAGCATTTGAGTGGGATCAAATGAGATATGATGAGTCTAAAATCATCGGAGTGTCTTCGAGCAAAAGGATCTAGTGTACTGGGTGCATTGAACTGGATCACAATGAAATACTTTATCTATAACCGTCAATAGATAATAGTCTTTTCATTATCAGGACAATCGGAGAGTCTATCTTAATCCTGAGATAAATGATGGACTTATGGTTGCAAGTGATATCATTTGAGTTATCAATGAGTACGATTATATCGCATAGTCTATCCTCGATAGTTTGGTGATATTCATTTGTTAATCGATAGAGGACTTCATTTATAGATATGGACATCGTGGCTCCATTTATTAAATGAGAGTATAATATCATCATATGGATGTTTTGAGGTAATTGGATATTAAATCTCAACGTTGAGTTTTCGATAGTGTCTATTGAAAACATGGCTTCTGGATAAGTCAAAATATCCAAGTTCAAAACGTGGTCATATGAGTAAATATGGTAACTTGGAGAGTTAAAGGCGGTCTATGAACTCTTGGCGATTACTGATATTAATCACGAGGATACACTATCTCCTATATGATTGTCTAGGGTATGAATGAGGAGTATCTTCCTTTTCTATCTTTATTTAAGAGTTCAGTTTTAGCTCTTTAGTGGAATGAGTTAAAATTAATGGATCGGACCTAAGTGAATCATTTGTTGATTGTGATTAGGTTATGTCTATTGAAGCTTAAATTTAGATGGCCCACCAAGATCCCCAATCCACACGGACTTGCATGGATCACTTGATATATTCTACCGGACCAATTTAAGGGTCCATCTAGAATTGCATTTAATATATTAAGAATATAATTTGCACATTATTTATGTAATGGGCTGCTCAATTATATTAATATATTAATGAATGACATGTGGGCTTGTTTCTTTTAGTAAGAATGGGTCTGGTTCACATGTGGGCTTTTTATTTAAAGTCCAATGGATTAAATGAAATAAAGGAAATAATATATAGCCCATTTGTTTAAGTGGGGCGGCAAGTAGGTTTTATAACCTAATATATTATTTTGTTTCATTGTTTTAATTAAATAAGAATTAATTAATTTATTAATTAATTGTTTAATTAAGAAACAAATCTTTTCTGAATAGGAAATATATTTCCTAGAGTAATACTATTGTAGTAGTTTACTAAAATTAAAAGACTTGTTTGATAAGAAAATAAATAATTAATTTTATTTATTTAATCAAATAAGAAGTCTTTTTATTTAGTCAAATAAAAAAGGAATAAAATATCTATGAGTTGGATTAGGGTTTAAAGTCTTAAACTAGATGGAAATTAGGGTGCAACACAAGCCTATTTTGGCATATGATTTGCGGCAACCCTAGTTGTTTTTAGGTAAGGATTTCGGCAACCCTAATAGAAAGAAGGAAAGAAAAATTGGCCACCTATATATATGTACTTATAGAATTCGGCCAACCTAATGCTTGGTGCTTGAGATTCTATTTTCTTCTTCTTCTCAATTCATAGAGAGATTAATTTATTTCTTCTAAAACATAAAAGAGTGTTAGATTATTCCTTGATGGTATACTATTTGCTTAATCATCAATAAGCTTGTGTATACAACATCGATCTAGGTTCACGCAAGAAAAAACAAACCAAGTATTTTTCCCTACAAATCACTCACTGCAAGAAAAAACAAACCAAGTATCACTAACAAAATAAAAAGAAACGGTAATACGAAAGGAAAAAAGATCCGATAAACTTACGACGAGGTAGCCTAGCAGGTAGGCGTGGGAAAATCCATTTTTTGATCATTTTTTCCTCATCCAAGAGGAAGGACCTATCCCTCAAGTTTAACGGTAGGACGGCCACCGCGGCAAGGTGAGAGATCTCCCCATCTAGCAAAACGGGGACTGCCTTCGACCAGGCTTCAGGAGATGTGAAGTGCCTGGGAACTTTCTTCGCCGAAAGGTTACGGCGACTGCTGGCTGGCACATCTCGGCCCCACTCACCACCAGCAAAAAATCAACTATTTTTCCACCTTTTGTTTGAAGTGGGAAAACCCCATATAAAACCTTTCTTCTTATCGTCACCTGAAATCTCCACCTGACCAGGGTTCGCCGCACCCTCAGGGATCCAGTTCTCTACAGGTGAAGAGAGAAGGAAATACGTGCCACCATTGCCCGCCTATCTTAACTTGTAAAAATGACGGATCTCGCGAGGTGTAGGGGGGCCATAACCTTTCAACTTCCACATTAGGCACAGGCACATCAATATCCTATAACTTTTTGGGGCGAGTTGTGCCGGCGCAATTCGGGCCTCCGCAAGGAACCTGGCGATGAAAGGCTGAAGGGGAAGGGTTACCCCACAGCTGAGCATAGCGCCATAAATAGCAATCGCATTCTCGGGGGGATTCCAGACGGCTCGATCACCAGGTAGCATCAAGGTCACCGAGTCTGGAATATCTAAGTGACTCTTGTACTTGAGGAGCTCGCCCTCGCCAACCACATTAACTTCCGTATCGAAAGAGCACGGACGATCTAACGAAAAATGCAGCCTATCTCGTTGATGAGCTTCAACGTCAGAATCAATAGTCGTCTGCGCATCCAGTAGGGACTCACAAGGAGCCCTAGAGGCGCGTCGTTTGCTGCCACTTGATTTAGAAGACCTCGGCATCGCTGGAGAATCACCAATGGAGGACGAAGGAGAAATATTAGGGATACAATTATCTTCAGAAGATGGAACGAAAACAGAAAGTGGAACCGGAGAATCCGGGCGAAAATTGCGAATCAAAGATTCAATTTTGTCCACAGTACATTTATCACCAAGCTCTATAGCTTGCATCATCTGATTAAAAAGAGCAGAACGCAAGGAGGGATCCATGAAAACTCACTAGAAAAACCCTAGGTTCGAAGGATGACCAAGAAGATTGGGACCGTCGAGTTGTAAGCACAATCGATTTCGAGGCAAGCCATCCGACAGGGAAACGAAATGGAAGAAATTCGTGGCAGAAATTTCTGAGGGAGATGAAGGAACTCTGTTTTTAGAGAAGGAGAAAATAGAAAAATAAATAGAGAGAGCAAAGTGGGGAAGAAGAAGCGACCGGGCCTTAAAAAGAGGGAATTTTGAAATTCAAAAAGAATAAAAAAAAAGTGAGAGGAAATCAAATAAGAGATATGCAATTAATGTGAGTGACGGCCACAGTAACCAGCCGCAACAGTCACCACCAAATATTGGACAGGTGGCGTCTCGGGTATCACCAAGCAGTCAGAATGTCCCTTCACCTATCAAGTAAGTGGAAGCGCTGAAAGTTGTGTGGTTAAAATTAAAAGCTTACACTGGAAGAATCAACCAATCAATGCAACACGTGGTGAAAAGAAGAAAGAGGGAGTTAATTACAAAAGGTGCCGAAATCTTAAAGGCATAGATATAAATACTGCTCGCAGAGGCAAACGAAGTAAAAAGAGCAAGTCATTCGCCCAGCTCGAAGTATTTATGGGGGTATTGTTGTATATATAAATTCGCCAAGCAGACACGTCACTAAAGGAGTCAATAAATAATGAAGAAAAGGTTGCCACGTCACTCGTTGACCGGGTCAAGGGAGAAAATGTGGCCAGTCAGAATGTCAACGTCTCAAATCAATAGTCAAAGGTGTGGTCGCCAGAGCTAGATATATACTCGCCAAAGATAGAAACGTGGTCGCCGAATGATAATACCCAGGAGTGAAGGTGCTCGCTGCATCAGCATACTGGGCCCAAAGCGACTCGGCAGAAACACAGAAATAAAACCCTAACCTCTAGAAGACCCATGGCAACAAGGAATCATAAAAAGGAAAAGAGATAGAGTCTATCCGGATCCGTGACAACATAAGAATCCTAGTACGAATCAAAAGGGGAATCCTACCACCGACACGGCTAAAAACAAGGGGAAACCCTAATTAACATATATAAATAGAACCATCTATCCCATGAGGAAGAGGTTCGAAAACCTAGAGAGAAAAGAGCAATTGTATGAGAGATTTGAGTGTGCAACAAAGCAATAGAATCGAGTATTATCTTTTTGCCCTCTGGGGCGCCGTGGTTTTTTCCCATTCAAGGGTTTTCCACGTAAAAACTGTCTCTTGCATGCATTCTTGATTTTCTCGTTTTAAACTGAATTAATATAACTGTTGAGTGCGTGGCAATCCAAATTTCGCCGTCAACACTAGGATTGAAGATCTTGCAGATTACCATCGACGTAAGTCAATCGGATCACGCGACAAAAGGTATTCTACTTTTGTTAATTGATATGTATAGTTAATTAATTAAAGGGTTAAGGTTCATAAAAAGGAAAAATTTTAAAACATACTAAATCGACTTTTAGTCTCGCTTCCGCTGCATGTACTACGGTATTTTTCCCTACAATGTGTACCTGAGGATGGATAACAAAATTTTTTCTTTTTCGTTAGTCACAAAAAACTTCTAAGAGATAACGAAGAAATAGTCACTTTTGAATTCTCAATCTAATGATCGAAACTCGCATGAGTCTTATTCGAAATTGTACACAAAGCCTTTTGATGTAAACGCTTACTAGTACACTATCGAAATAAAAATAATTCTTCTCTCTATATCCTCTTGGCCGAAAATCACACTATGTCTAAGAGTTGGATTCTATTTTTCAAGCTAAAGAAAAATAATTCTCAAGCAAGCCTTTAGGGTTACCGAATTCTCTTTACGCAAAATTATATATATTGGTCGCAATTCTTGTTTGCCCAAAATAATATATATTTTCACCGAATTCAAACTTGCAATTATATAATCTATATGTATCTGCACGACTTTAACATGTATATATATAATATGTAATCTGCATGAGGTCAACTTGCATTTATATATAATATCTAATCCTGCATGAATTCAACTTGTGTATATATATAATATATATTTCTTCTTGAATTAAACTTGCATATATTAAAATATGTAATGCTGCCCGAATTCTTGCCTAAATATAATTAGGGTGACCGAATTCATCTACCAAATATGATTTTTGCCTTTTGACCTAAATCCTAACTCTAGGTAGATTTCCTTAGAATTTCAAATCCTAATCCAACTCTTTAGTGTATTTGTGACTATATCAAAGACTTCCTAATTTGACTAGATAAATAAATTCCTTGTATTTATCTACGTATCAAATAAAGACTTTGATTCTTATTATACTACCAATAATAGTATATTACTTAGAAACATATTTCCTAGTCATAAAAAGATTTTAATCATTAATTAAATAATTAATTAATTAATAAATTAACTTCCATTTAATTAAATAATAAAATAAAATAATATAATAAGCTAATTTATTAGCCTTGCTGCCCAAGTACTCTATCATGGGCCATATATTATTTTTCCATTTTATTAAATCCATTGGACTTTAATAAAAAGCCCACATGTGAACTAGACCCATTCTTGCTAAAAGAAACAAGCCCACATGCCTTTCATTAATATATTAATATAATTTAACAGCCCATTAAATAAATAATGTGTAAATTATATTCTTAATATATTAAGTACAATTATAGATGGACCCATAAATTGGTCCGATAGAATATATCAAGTGATTCATGCAAGTCCGTGTGGATTGGGGATCTTGACAGGCTATCTAAATTTAAGCTTCAATAGACATAACCTAATCACAATCAACAAATGATTCACTTAGGTCCGATCTATTAATTTTAACTCATTCCACTAAAGAGCTAAAATTGAACTCTTAAATAAAGATAGAATAAGAAGATGTTCCTCATTCATACCTTAAACAATCATATTAGAGATAGTGTATCCTCGTGAATAATATCAGTAATCGCCAAGAGTTCATAGACTGCCTATAGCTCTCCTAATTACCATATTTACTCATATGACCACGTTTTGAACTTGGATACTTTGACTTGTCCAGAAGCCATGTTTTCAATAGACACTATCAAAAACTCAACATTGAGATTTAATATCCAATACCTCAAAATATCCATATAATAATATGTAAGGATTCCCGTTGTTTTTAATTGGCTTATTTCGTGATCAAACCATATGTGGGGGTTCTTTGTAAGGGTAGCCTAAGTATCGGTCTTATTGTTCGAAGCCCTTTGAAGACCTCGTGTTGATAAGCACCGAAGGTAGATTTCTATGTGCTTACTTTTCTTTGAAGAGATTAGTTGCACACACACACTTAACATTCATTGCATATGTGTGCATTCTCTTCATTTGTCACATTTCACACTTGCACTTATTTATTATATTTTGTTGTGTGTAATTGTGTCATGTTGTTGTGTAATTCGTTTCCCGATAACTTTCGGAAACGTCCGCGCATGCACGAGAATGTGCTTGGTTTAGCGCGAGGACCGCCTATGGAGAATGCCCTTGGCTTCTCCTTGGTTTTCACCTATCTAGGTGATCGGCGGTTATGATCGGCGGCCTGGCCGCCGAATGAAACCGCCGTTTCAGTCCAGATTGGTCTGAAGCATTTCTGCGGTTAAGATCGACGGTCACGACCGCCGTTCGAAACCGCCGTTTCAAGACCTGATTGATTTATCTCTCAGTCTAATTCGGCGGTTGAAACGGCGGTCACGAAACCACCGTTCATACCTGATTGATTTTGATCTTTCTGTTTTGATTCGGCGGTTGGAATCGGCGGTCACGAAACCGCCGAATGAACCGCCGTTTATGCTCTGTTCTTCACGAGCTCATTTCGGCGGTCATAAACGGCGGCCTGGCCGCCGAATGAAACCGCCGATTGGCGCGTTTCTTTGAAACTTACTTAAACGACCTCACTTTGATTTGGCCCCCTATATATATGCCACTTTGACTTTAGGTCAAAAAAGAGAGTTCATATTCAGAATTCATACTTAGGATATTTTTCAAAGAGAAGAAAAATTCCAAGAACTCCATTATTGATTCTCAAACACTTTTTCATGATCATCAATCATCATCTAGCATCATCTTAGATCATCTAGATGTCATCTAGCATGGAATCTTCATCATACTTTGCTTGGTAAGCTGTTCACTAATATCTTACATGTTTTGTGTTTCTCTTATCTAGCAATCTCAATTAATTACTTGTTTGTTATTTTGTATGCTTTGGATACAATATTGAGATGAGTATGATGTATGTTTGAGATTTTATATTGTGCTTGCATATTAGGTTTTGTGCTTAATATTGATTAGCTAAACTAATTGACATGTCATTTAGTTTTGATATCTAGGATTGTTCTTAATTGCATATTAATCATCTTAGATAAGCATATAGGGTTTCCCTTGCTCTATGTTGCATTTTGGATATTCACATATATTCACTTAGGGTTGTATTCTCTTCATAGAGAAAGTAAGTCTTGTGTGTAGCATCCGGGATTAGGTTGCTTAGAACGCAAGCAAATTAGACTAGGTTCACTCATACCGGGATTAGGTAGATGTGTGATTACTTCCGGGATTAGGTTGTAATCGTTTGCACATTTAGTAGATTCGAGGTTCGAGTGTGGCTTACTTACATAGCCCGTGGTTTTTCCCGTGAGGGTTTCCACGTAAAAATCAAGTGTTGTTTTAATTTCCGCACCATATTACACTTGCTTGTTTATATTATCTTGAGGGCATTTTTGTAATTTTGACTATCACAAAAAATTGGGTAAAAAGCGTAAAATCTATTCACCCCCCCCTCTAGATAGCTTTATACACACCGTGCTATAATTTGTTTCAATTGGTATCAGAGCGGGTTCCTAGACATACATAGGTGATCCTTGCTTATTTTGGTGTGTTTTGCATTTTGTGTGATTTTTGATCCTTCATACATTTGCATTCATTTCATTCATTCATAAACACTATGAGTGGAAACGGTGGAAATGGTGGTGGCCACGAAGGAGCTTCTAGCACAAGGCCTCCACTTCTTACCGAATTGAACTATTCCCAATGGAAAGGGAAGATGGAATCCTACATATGTCAAATTCATGACCGTGCATGGATGGCGGTGGAAGACGGATATGATCTCCCTGTGATGACTCCCGAGGGTGGAGGACAAGATGTTTTGAAGCCTAAGGCGCAATGGAACGCGCAAGAGTTTGAGGCTTCTAAGTGGAATAGGAAGGCTATGCATGCCATTATGTGTGCTATGGATGAGAATCAGTACAAGCTTATTCAGAATACTCAGATTGCCAAAGTGGCATGGGACATCCTTCTAGTTACACATGAGGGAACCGAGGTGGTGAAGGAGTCCAAGCTTCAAGTCCTCCAAACTCAGTTTGAGCTACTTAGGATGGGAGAGGATGAATGCTTCAATGACTTCAAAATCAAATTGATGGACATTGTAAATCAAAGCCATCAACTCGGAGACCCGTATTCGGATAGGAGAGTCAAGCAAAAAATTATGAGATCTCTCCCCGATAGGTTTGAATCCAAGGTGACGGCCATAGAAGAAAATAGTGGCTACATGGATATGAAGCCAAGTGAGGTGATTGGGCGTCTCCTTGCATATGAGTCTAGGAAGGCTCCTAGCACCACTACTCTTCCTAAGAAGTCTAAAGGAATAGCTTTGAAAGCATCTAAGGATGCAAAAGAGGCAAAGCATGAATCGGATGAAGACCTTGCCTTATTTGTGAAAAGGTTCAACAAGGTTATGGGGTTCAAGAAGAAGAAGGGATTTGGGTCAAGAGGACAAGATTTGAAGAAAAAGAGTTCCTTCAAGAAGTTTGAGCTTAAACAAGAGAGGACCGAAAGGAAAGGGGTCCGATGCTTTGAATGTGGTGGGATTGGTCACTTTGCCCCCGAATGTGCTAATCACAATGAAAAGAAGAAGAGCAAAGTGATGGCCGCCACTTGGAGTGGGAGTAGTGATGACTCCAATGAGGAAGATGAGTCTTCAAGTGAAGAAGAGCTCATGGCTAACCTCCTAGCTTTTGCCTCCTCACATAAGAGCAAAAGTGGTAGTGAGAAAGAGGAAATGAGTCAAGAGGAAAATGACTCAAGTGAAGTAGAAAGTGACTCCTCTTCTAATTCCAAAAAGAAATTTGTGGAGCAAAAGGTGCTTGCTAAATACCATGCCGAGTTCAATGATTTAGCACTTAAAAGCACAAGAAAGATTGAGAGGTTGAGAGAAGAAAACCTTGAACTTTCGGCTCACAATGACCACTTAAGTGAACAAGTGGAAAGATTGAAGAGGAGAGAGGATAAGTTAATTGAGGAGTTAGACCTATCCAAGAGAAGTGAAGAAGGCTTGAAGAGGGAACTTGTAGAAGTTAAAGGGTCCTTGGCTAGGATAGATTCTAGCACCAAGAAGCTTGATCATTTACTTGGTGTTGGAAAGAGTCCAAGTGACAAGAGAGGTCTTGGGTATGATGATGGCAAGAAAATCTCAACCTCTAACAAGACCGTGTTTGTCAAGAGCTTGAAGAACGAAGAAACTTCATTTGTGCAACCTCCTAGGAAGAAGTTAGAAATAGGACAATGTTCTAATGCTCAAGTGAAAATGGGACCAAGAAGGAAATCTCAAGCTCAACCCCCTAGGGTCCCTCAAGCCAACACTCCTCCAAAATTGGCTCACAAAGGAAAGAGACCAATCATGCAACCTCAAGCTTGGAAGCAACCTAGACCGGTTCAACAACGAAGATGGATTGAACCCACTTATCCACAAAGACATGGACAAGCTCCCATTCGTGCACAAAGGCAAGGTATGATTCCTTATTTCATCCCTATTTGTCACTTTTGTGGTTGTGATGGTCATATTAGACCAAATTGCTTTCAATATATTAAAATGTGTAGAAAACAAAGCATGATTGAAAAGAGAAAGAATAGAGCCAAGATGCATGTTTCTAGGAATGAAAATATTAATTTGCATGATCCTAGAAATAGTAGAGCACATGTACCAAAGACCACTAGGAAAGCTAAAATTGTTGCTAAGTGGATTAGAAAGAATGAAAATGTTTGCCATGTTGCACAAATAGCCTTGAAGGCAAATTCTTCTAATTTTTGGTACTTGGATAGTGGGTGCTCTAGGCACATGACGGGAAATAAGAGTTTCTTCGAGACTCTTGTTATGGAGGAAGGTGGAAATGTCACTTTTGGTGATGGATCCAAAAGAAATGTTAAAGGGAAAGGAACCATTTCCGTTCCCGGATTACCCTCCTTATCCAATGCTTTATTTGTTGATGGCTTGAAAGCCAATTTAATAAGCATTTCACATCTTAGTGATGAAGGATATTCCGTCTTGTTTTCTAAAGATGATTGCTCGATCCTAAAACCCGATGGACAAACCTTATTGAAAGGTATGAGATCTAGCGACAATTGCTATTGTCTTGAAGCTAGAATAGTCTCAAACAATGTGTCCATGGATGAGCAAATTGAGTTGTGGCATGAAAGACTTGGCCACATGAACTTTAGGAATCTACGGACCCTTGGAAAGTTCGAGTGTGTGCGTGGCCTCCCTAAGCTTGGGAAGAAAGCCAATGGTGTTTGTGGACCTTGCCAACAAGGAAAGCAAACTAAAAGCATGCACAAAAAGGGTAAGTATCTCACCACCAAGGAGCCTCTTGAGCTTCTCCACATGGACCTCATGGGTCCCATGCAAACCGAAAGTTTGGGTGGAAAGAGATACATTTTTGTATGTGTTGATGATTTCTCTAGGTTCACATGGACATATTTTCTTAGAGAAAAATCCGACACTTTTGATAAGTTTAAAATGCTTTGTAATAAACTTCAAAATGAAATGAACTCTAATATTAAAAGCATAAAATGGATTAGAAGTGACCATGGGAGGGAATTTGAGAATGCTACCTTTGAAACCTTTAGTAATGGTTTAGGTATCTCCCATGAGTTTTCGGCTCCTAGGACACCTCAACAAAATGGAGTTGTTGAGAGGAAAAATAGGGTCTTATTGTTCGAAGCCCTTTGAAGACCTTGTGTTGATAAGCACCGAAGGTAGATTTCTATGTGCTTACTTTTCTTTGAAGAGATTAGTTGCACACACACACTTAACATTCATTGCATATGTGTGCATTCTCTTCATTTGTCACATTTCACACTTGCACTTATTTATTATATTTTGTTGTGTGTAATTGTGTCATGTTGTTGTGTAATTCGTTTCCCGATAACTTTCGGAAACGTCCGCGCATGCACGAGAATGTGCTTGGTTTAGCGCGAGGACTACCTATGGAGAATGCCCTTGGCTTCTCCTTGGTTTTCACCTATCTAGGTGATCGGCGGTTATGATCGGCGGCCTGGCCACCGAATGAAACCGCCGTTTCAGTCCAGATTGGTCTGAAGCATTTCTGCGGTTAAGATCGGCGGTCACGACCGCCGTTTGAAACCGCCGTTTCAAGACCTGATTGATTTATCTCTCAGTCTAATTCGGCGGTTGAAACGGCGGTCACGAAACCGCCGTTCATACCTGATTGATTTTGATCTCTCTGTTTTGATTCGGCGGTTGGAATCGGCGGTCACGAAACCGCCGAATGAACCGCCGTTTATGCTCTGTTCTTCACGAGCTCATTTTGGCGGTCATAAACGGCGGCCTGGCCGCCGAATGAAACCGCCGATTGGCGCGTTTCTTTGAAACTTACTTAAACGACCTCACTTTGATTTGGCCCCCTATATATATGCCACTTTGACTTTAGGTCAAAAAAGAGAGTTCATATTCAGAATTCATACTTATGATATTTTTCAAAGAGAAGAAAAATTCCAAGAACTCCATTATTGATTCTCAAACACTTTTTCATGATCATCAATCATCATCTAGCATCATCTTAGATCATCTAGATGTCATCTAGCATGGAATCTTCATCATACTTTGCTTGGTAAGCTTTTCACTAATATCTTACATGTTTTGTGTTTCTCTTATCTAGCAATCTCAATTAATTACTTGTTTGTTATTTTGTATGCTTTGGATACAATATTGAGATGAGTATGATGTATGTTTGAGATTTTATATTGTGCTTGCATATTAGGTTTTGTGCTTAATATTGATTAGCTAAACTAATTGACATGTCATTTAGTTTTGATATCTAGGATTGTTCTTAATTGCATATTAATCATCTTAGATAAGCATATAGGGTTTCCCTTGCTCTATGTTGCATTTTGGATATTCACATATATTCACTTAGGGTTGTATTCTCTTCATAGAGAAAGTAAGTCTTGTGTGTAGCATCCGGGATTAGGTTGCTTAGAACGCAAGCAAATTGGACTAGGTTCACTCATACCGGGATTAGGTAGATGTGTGATTACTTCCGGGATTAGGTTGTAATCGTTTGCACATTTAGTGGATTCGAGGTTCGAGTGTGGCTTACTTACATAGCCCGTGGTTTTTCCCGTGAGGGTTTCCACGTAAAAACCAAGTGTTGTTTTAATTTCCGCACCATATTACACTTGCTTGTTTATATTATCTTGAGGGCATTTTCGTAATTTTGACTAACACGAAAAATTGGGTAAAAAGCGTAAAATCTATTCACCCCCCTCTAGATAGCTTTATACACACCGTGCTATAATTTGTTTCATAATATTATACTCTCATTTAGTAAATGGAGCCACGATGTCCATATCTATAAATGAAGTCCTCTATCGATTAGCAGATGAATACCACCAAACTATCGAGGATAGACTATGCTATATAATCGTACTCATTGATAGCTCAAATGATAAGACTTGTAACCATAAGTCCATCATTTATCTCAGGATTAATATAGACTCTCTGATTGTCCTGATAATGAAAAAACTTTTATCTACTGACAGTTCTAGATAAAGTATTTCATTGTGATCATATTCATTGCACCTAGTGTACTAGATCATTTACTCAAAGCCTCTTTGATGATTTTAGACTCATCATAACACATTTGATCCCACTCAAATACCAGTAAAAGAATCTACAACTTTAACAAGATAAAGGTGCCCAACCTTTACCTTAAGTTGTGAACATTATTTAAGACTAACTAAAGAATTGTGTCTACCTCATACATATCCAGATGTATGAACAATTCTTCTTATCTCATAGTCTTTTGACCCTATGATTATTTACTTTTGACAATTATAATAATTAAACTATAATTGCTATAAGATTTGTTAAATCAGAAATCACTTTATTAATATTAAAAGATTGTCAATTACAATATTACACTCTTGTTATTGAGCATAATCCTAATATAGGCGAGGTAGTAGCCAAGTAGGGTAAACACAAAGGAGCTTGAGCTAGGTGGGGTAGTAGCCAAGTAGATGTTTAAGTTTTCAGGTGCCAACCCCTTATTCTTGGAACGTTGGGGTTTTTATAGTGTCTCTAATAGGGGGTAGATGAGAGATGCTTATTTGGGCCGAAATTCTTGGTTCCATATCCACCGTTCCCCCAGCCAATTATCGCGGTGGCAAAGGATCAAGGGTCGGGATAACGCCACCGGGCCCTTCCCTTTGTTGGGGCCTTGGTCTTGGTAGGTGGGAACCCTAGTCCCTAGGGTGAAATTGGTGGGGCTAATCCCAGCCTCTACTTTTGAGTAGGACCGTGGTCACCACTGCCTTCGAGGGCCATAATAGTTCCACCTATGCCCTAAGTCCATATAGGTGCTTCTGTAGGGCTGATATGGTGAGCAGGTGGTGTTTCCGGGAGCTTTGATTGGTTGGATAGGGTCTTTGCAGTGGTGGGTGGTCGCTATCAAATTCTGGTCTTGTCGGAGACAGTGCCAGCACCTGTCCCGCTGCACACTGTCAGGCACCCTTCTCCACCATTTCCTTCTTCGTGCTTGCTGAGCTTCTGTGAGCATTCTGTTGGGGAAACACAGCATCCACCTTCATGTATGAGATAGTTGACTTCCAACTAGGGCTGAGGTGGGAGGAGGGTGGACCATTGATGTAGTATGGCCAGCAGATGATCCCAACCGTTGGCTGCCTATCTTCCCCCATTTGTGCTTGCTGCTTCGTATTAATGGGCTAGTGCTGGGGCAGGTTTCTTCCAGTCCTTTCTTTCTCCCATGTGATCTTGTGTAAGGGCTGGTGTCAGCCCTTGGAGGGGTTATTACCCACCGAATGCTTGGGCCAATGTCACCTCTTGGAGCAGTTGCTGCCAGAATGTTTTTAGGAGTTTCTCTCAAGAGGGTCGTCCTTGTTGTAGGAGTGGGATACGCATGGCTAAGTAGGCGCTGTTAGGTGGTTTCTGGCCGTGCCGTGAACGGGAGGCAGGTTCCCAGGTGGACCGTGTCCTTCTTCTCATTAGGCACTCTAGGGAGACCGGGTCCTTGATGGACTGCGCTTGGAAGACGAGATTCTTGATGGACCAGACCTCTCTTCTCATTAGACGCTCTAGGGAGGCCGGGTCCTTGATGGACCGCACTTAGACTAGGTGCTCCAGGGGGCGCGGTACATGATGGATCGTGCCCTTTTGCTCCTTAGGCACTTTAGGGAGACCGGGTCCTTGATAGACCGCGCTTGGAAGGCGGAGGGATTTGTTGTATCTCATGTGGTCTAGGAGGATCGGGAATGCTTCAGTGGCGTGTATTAGGGAATGGTGAGGTTCTCCAAGTGGAAAAGTTCTTCCTTGAATTAATTACACATTTTTCTGGTTAACATATATATATATGAACACGCTTTTTTTGTCGTTAGGAAATCGCGATTCAAAAGATATTTATAAGAAATTCCTACGCAATGTGCTTTAAGTTTTGAAAACTAGTAAAGTGGTAAGCTAAGGATTCGTTCCACAGGGATTAGGTTAGATTAATCGATTCGCTATCTAATCAAAGTTAGTCTAACTAATGTGCAATAAAGTAAATCATGGTAAGTTGGATTGTGTATGGTTTGAGAAACCATCAAAAAATGTATGTAAAGTAAATGACAAGAATATAAAGAGAATATGAATGGAGATAGGAATCCAATACCAACAACCTATATAAGAAAATGGATTTAAACAATTAAGTGGAAGTCTGGGGAAATGATAGAGTAACAAATGGACTTTGAGCAATCCATACATGGCTTCATTAACATATGGTCCACACTATCAAGGACATATCTCATTCGAAAGTGTGAATAGGCCGTCACGACGAAACCTAAACAACTTCCCACCAAAATGCCTAATCGATTAAGGAGAGGGGTTCAAGGTGGGATCGGTTAGTGACGATCAAAAGCCTAGGCAATTGCGGTTGATATACCATCCAACAACCTATCCTATTCACTGTGTGCTACAATCAATTAAGTGTGTTGATAACTCAATCAATTTTATCACAAGTAAATCCTACAATATATTGAAATCAACAAGTGTTTCAATAACTTAATCAATCAAATAAGAGCAAGATCTAATTAAAAAGTAAATAAAACTATCACTACAAGAAAATAATATATTTGTTGACAGTTAAAAATTGTCAACAAAACATTTCTTGACAGTTATAATAACTGTCAAGGAAGCTAGTGTCAAGAAAGACCTTGTCAGTTTTTTTTGTTTTATTTATTTATTTATTTATTTTTATGATAGTTATTTCTTGATAGTTAAAAACTGTCAAGAATGGTTTAATAATATTTTAATAAAAACTGTCATTATTTATATTTAATAAAAAAACATTTTTTTTTATAAACCACCTCTGATGGCCACCACCAGTCGCTAGCCACCCACCGCCGTCCGGCCGACCCATCATCCGGCCGACGTCCGGCCACCACCCGCAGGCCTGCACCACTTGCTGTCGACGGGCATGACCGGCCATGAAAGTTCTCACGGTGTGTAAACTATTAATCTAGAGGGGGGGGGGGGGGGGGGGGGGGGGGGTGAATAGATTTTAACTAATTTTACCCAATTTTCGTTTAAGGAAGAGATTACGAAAATACCCCTAATAGTCAATAAAGTATAGCAAGTGTAATATTGTGCGGAAATTAAAATAACACTTGATATTTACATGGAAACCCTCACAGGAAAAACCACGGGCTGTTAAGTGAGCCACACCCGAACCTCGAATCCACTAAATGTGATGAAATTACAACCTAATCCCGGAAGTAATCACACACCTACCTAATCCCGGTATAAGCGAACCTTAGTCCGATTGCTTGCGAATTAAACAACCTAATCCCGGTCACAACACAAGACTTAATTCTCTAAAAAGAGATTAACACCCTAAGTGAATGTATGAATATTCAAATGCAACATAGAGCAAGGGAAACCCTATATGCTTATCTAAGATGATGAATTTGCAATTAAAAACAATCCTAGATATTAAAGCTAAATGACATGTCAATTAGCTTAGATAATCATAGATTATAGAAACCTAGATATCTATCACAAAATAACACTCAATTAAATCAACACAACAATCTCTATCTTGAATATTAGAATATAATCTAAGAACAATCAAGTAAGAAAAGAGATGCCATAATAAATAGAACACTAATTATATATGATAATAGTGAAAAACTTACCAAAGCAAGTGTGATGATGAAAGACCCATGCAAGCAATCATCATAGATATGCTAAAGAATGTTAGATGAACTTTGATGCAAATGGATTTTTGGTTTGAGTGTTTAATGAGCAAACTTGGTTGCTTTCTCTCTTAAAATTCTCTCTTTTGAAAGTAGGGTTCTTGAGGATTAAAGAGTCACATTTAGAACAAGAGAAAGTGATGTATTTATAGTCATGAAAAACAGAGCATGTGAAAAGATAAGTTTGCCCCTGAAATGAACCGATCGGCGGTTTCAATCGACAGCCAGGCCACCGATCATAACCGCCGAATTGGACCCTAGAAGAACAGGGGACCAACGGCGGTTTCATTCGGCGGTTTCGTGACCGCCGAACTAACCGCCGAATCAAACCCGAGATAAAAAAATCAATCAGGTATGAACGGCGGTTTCATTCGGCAGTTTCGTGACCGCCGATTCAACCGCCGAATTAGACGGAGAGATAAAATCAATCAGGTCTTGAACGGCGGTTTTGAACGGCTGTAGTGACCGCCGATCATAACCGTAGAATTGCTCCAGACACTTCTAGAAGCAAACGGCAGTTTGATTCGGCGGCCAGGCCGCTGATCACCAACCACCGATCACCAACATAGGTGAAAACCAAGGAGAAGCCAAGGGCATTCTCCGTAGGCGGTCTTCACTCTAAACCAAGCACATTCTAGTGCATGCGCAGACGTTTCCGAATACAATCGGGAAACGAATTTCAAGACACAAAACAAACACACAACAAAATATAACATATAAATGCAAGTGTGAAATGTGACATGAAAAGAGAATGCACACATATGCAATGTATGCTAAGTGAGTGTGTGCAACTAATCTCTTTAAAGAAAAATAAGCACTAGAGATATACCTTTGGAGTGCTTGTCAATACGAGGTCTTCAAAGGGCTTGAGCAATAACAACAACACCTAAGCTACCCTTACAAAGGACCCCAACATGTGGTTTGTCCACGAAATGAGCCAATCAACAAATGGGAACCTTACAATCTCCCCATTTGGCTATTTCATGACAAAACCACCACTCACATTGATTCCTCACAAAGAAATAGAAACTACGGGACTATAATGACATTCTACATTACAAAGAGATAAGAAAATGCAACTTGTAGTCTTCAACCTCTTGTAGAATAATCAATCCCTGAACATAAAGTTTCTAACATTTCCAATACAAGTAAGAAGTGAGATGAATCAAGTGAGAGCAAAAACAAGCATTTGCATTTAAGAAATTAGGTACAACATCATGCAATGTATGTATATGCAATGCTCCCCCTCAACAGGTTACTCCCCCTCAATGTATATTCTCCCTAACAAGCACAATTGCCACTACAATTTGCAACTCCCCTTACCATATCCTACTCCCCTTTTTTGTCATGATATAGGCAAAGGAGTAGTCCCCAACCAGGTCATTCATAGCAACGAGAGATAGTAGCATGCAAGATATTTGCATAATCAATATAAGTCACTTTATGCATCTCAATTAATTGAAGAGAAACAAGGAGATTTATTTGTAGAAAATGTGTGAATCAAACATGCTTTGCATACAAGACATGTAGCATTCAAGTCCAAAATACAATGGTATTTGGAAAAGCAAATGACAAAGGTTTCTAATAAGAATTCAAACCAATTTCACCAATGTCATGAGTAAAGCAAGGATATAGAATATATTGATTTCAATTTAAGAACAACTATATCCAACTTTATAAGCGAAACATGGCATGAGCGACTTTGCACCCTATTTGATTTTTCCGGATAAGATATCCGTATGATAGTAGCCATGTTCAACCAATAAAGAAAGAGAGACATTTGGAATATAAATTCCTTTGAACGGATACAAGATCCTTTATTCATTTTGAGTCTCATAAGCTTTCACACAAGTTTTGCATTTAAGAATATGCAATCATCAATTCATGCTTTTCATGTGAGCATGTTATCTGAATTTCATGCTTTTTCATTTGACATTAGCATGTTATAAAAGAATCATCATGTCATGGAGATAACCATAGGTCATTCAAATCATACTTCCTATATACATCTCCTAGTCCAAAAATGCATGTTTGAACATAAATATGATATGGATTGTAAACAAGCAAGGTTCACACTTATTGGATTGAAAACATATATACATATGTGCAACCAAGCTTACTCAAACAATTAAAAGAAGAGGCATAAGTTATTTCAATTTTTTTGCAAGATACAAGAATGCAAAATAGCTCTATTTGCTTGAGTTCCCCATATGGGGTCAATCACAAAACTCATCACTCCACAAGACATATCCTAATAGATCTACTTAGTGTTTTAAATTGAGTAGCATCTAAGGGTTTAGTAAATAGGTCCGCAAGTTGATCATTAGTACCAACATGTTCAAGTACTATGCATTTATTTTCAACAAGCTCTCTAATGAAATGATGGCGGATGTCAATATGCTTAGTTCTAGAATGTTGCACCGGATTCTTGGAAATATTAATGGCACTCATGTTATCACAAAAGAGAGTGAGAGTACCTTGGTTGAATCTGTAGTCTACTAGCATTTACTTCATCCATAGGAGTTGTGTGCATCCATTCCCCGCGGCTATGTATTCGGCCTCGGCCGTGGACAAGGAAATTGAGTTTTGCTTCTTGCAAAACCAAGACACCAAATTGTTGCCTAGGAAGAAGCAACCGCCCGATGTGCTTTTCCTATCATCACAATTTCTTGCCCAATCCGTATCACTAAAGCCTACAAGACTGGCATTAGTGTCAAAAGAGTACCAAATCCCATAGTTGGATATCCCATTCACATAGCGAATGATTCTCTTTACGGAAGAGAGATGGGACTCCTTGGGATCCGCTTGGTACCTAGCACACACCCACATTAAAAGAGATATCGGGCCTACTTGCGGTCAAATAAAGCAAGCTACCAATCATGCCACGATATAACATTTGTTCCACACTTTTACCACTAGCATCCTTGCTTAGCTTCAAAGTGGTACTCATGGGTGTATCACAATGTTTGTCATTTTCAAGACCAAACTTCTTCACAAGGTTTTTGGCATATTTGGCTTGGGTTATGAAAATCCCATTATCTAATTGCCTAATTTGCAAACCTAGGAAGTAACTAAGCTCACTAACAAGACTCATTTCAAATTCATGAGACATGACATCAACAAATTGTTGGACCTTGGTGTTGTTGGTGGAGCCAAACACTATATCATCAACATAGATTTGAGCTATGAAAAGCTCATCATTGTCTTTCTTGATGAATAGTGTCTTGTCAACACTACCTCTTATGTAGTTATTGTCAACAAGAAATTGAGTGAAGCACTCATACCAAGCCCTCGGTGCTTGTTTCAACCCATATAGAGCCTTTTTGAGGCGATAGACATGGTTGGGGTGGTGTGCATCCACAAACCCCTTGGGTTCTTGCAAGAAGCCATTGAGGAAGGCACTCTTGACATCTATTTGGTGCAATTTGAACTTGTGCACACAAGAAATGGACAAGAGAAGCCTAATGGACTCTAAACGGGCAACGGGAGCAAATGTCTCCTCAAATTCGATACCCTCAATTTGAGAGTACCCTTGTGCTACAAGTCTAGCCTTGTTCCGCACTATGTTGCCATCCTCATCGGATTTGTTCCTATAAATCCACTTAGTGCCTATCATATTAGTGCTTTTAGGCCTAGGAACTAGAGTCCAAACCTCATTCCTTTCGAATTGGTTTAGCTCTTCTTGCATGGCAAGAACCCAAAATTCATCATTCAAGGCTTCATCAACCTTTTTGGGTTCAATTTGAGAGGTGTAGCATGTGTAGCTAATTAGATTAGCTATTTGACACCTAGTTCTAACACCTTCATTTACCACTCCAATGATGTTATTCTTATCATGGAGTTGTCTAACCCATGGAGTGGGTTCTTTAGAGTTCAAGAGAGGAACTCTATCAATAGGTTGTGTGTCCTCATAATTACTATTGGACGTCCCAACATTGGGAGTCTCCACAACCTTCTCCAAAGGAGAATCATCATTGAAAGTTCTCAAAATACTCGAGGCGTGTTCTTTATAAAGCTAGAGGGGGGGTGAATAGATTTTAACTAATATTACCCAATTTTCGCATGCAAGTCAATTTTACGAAAATGCCCCTACTAGTCAAAAATACATACAAGTGTAATATAGTGCGGAATTTAAATAACACTTGATGTATACGTGGAAACCCAACCACTGGGAAAAACCACGGGCTGTATAGTGCGCCACACTCGGAACTCGAAATCACTAATTGAAATGAAGTTTACAACCTATGTAGACCTCGTCTAACACTCCGGTCTGTAACCCCTCACTTCTACCCAGCGGGCCTTTATTAGCAACCCTATTCCAATTTGCTTGAGGCCTAAGCACTCTTAGCCTCAAGACTTACTTCTCAATGAAGAGAAACAACCTATGTGAATATAAATGAATATTCAAATAACAAACAAGGCTAGGTAACCTTAGATGCTTATCTAGGATGATGATATAATCAATTTAATCAACCCTAGATATCAATTGCTAAATGACATGTCAAATAGCTTAGCTAATCAAGATTAATTAAAAACCTAATTAGCTATCACAAACAACACTCAATTAATTTTCATCACAAATAATCTCTAACTTGTATCTAGCATATAATCAAAAGCATACAAGTAATTAAAGAGATGTATTAATATGAAAAACACTAAAGTAATATGAAATTAGTGAAGAACATACCAAATAAGATGTGATGATTCAAAACCATGCATGGATCAATTCTATGAAGGCATAGAAGATCAAATATGAAATTTGATGCAAAAGGGTTTGATTTGAGTGTTTAAAGATAGGTTCTTGATTTGATTTTTTCTCAAAAATCTCTCTTGAAAGTTTAGGGTTCTAATTGCTCAAGAAGCTTATTCAGAGATTGAGAAAACAAGATATTTATAGACATCAAGAATTGGGCATGTGAAAAGACACTTTTGCCCCTGAAACGCACCGTTCGGCGGTTTCAATCGGCGGCCTGGCCGCCGATGACGACCGCCGAATTGAGCTCGTGAAGAACAGAGCATTAACGGCGGTTTCATTCGGCGGTTTCGTGACCGCCGATACAACCGCCGAATCAAACCCGAGGGATTAAAATCGATCAGGTATGAACGGCGGTTTCGAACGGCGGTCGTGACCGCCGATCTTGACCGCATAATTGCTTCAGAACAATCTGGACTGAAACGGCGGTTTCATTCGGCGGCCAGGCCACCGATAATAACCGCCGATCACCAACAATGGTGAAAACCAAGGAGAAGCCAAGGGCATTCTCCATAGGCGGTCTTCGCGCGAAACCAAGCACTCATTAGTGCAAGCGCGGACGTTTCCGAACAATGTCGGGAAATGAATTATAAGGCACATATACACACAACAAGATATATCAACCAAAGTGCTAGTGTGTAAAGTGACATGTGAAGAGATGCACATAAAAATAAGCAAGTATGCAATCATAGCAAGAATGCTAAGTGAGTGTGTGCTACTAGATCTCTTCAAAGAAAAACAAGCACAAGAGATTATACCTTTGGCGTGCTTGAATCTTGAGGTCATGGAAGGGCCTTTGATCTTCAACACTAAACACTTAGACTACCCTTACATTCAAAACCCCAACATGTGGTTTGACCACGAAATAAGCCAATCAACAAAACGGGAATCCTTACAATCTCCCCCTTTGGCTATTTCGTGACAAAACCACCACTCACATTGATTCCTCACAACAAAAATAAACCTATGGGTCAATGAAGATTTTCTACAATACAAAGAGATATATAAAAATAAAACTTGAAGTCTTCAATCTCTTGTAGAACAATCATTCCCTGAAACAAGGTTTCTAAACTTTCCAAAACAAGTAAAAGTGAGATGAATCAAGTGAGGACATAAACAAGCATTTGCATTTCTAAGAAATTAAACACAACATCATGCAATGTATGATGAATGCAATGCTCCCCCTCAAAGGGTTACTCCCCCTCAATATATATTCTCCCCAATGTGCACCAATTGCTACAACAATTTGCACCTCCCCTTACCACATTCTACTCCCCCTTTTTGTCATGATGTAGACAAAGGAGTAGTCCCCAACCGGGTCACTCAAGGCAAAGAGAGATAGTAGCATTCTAGTATATGCATAATCAATATAAGTCACTTTATGCAATCTCAATTAATCGGAGAGAAACGAGGAGATTTATTTGATAAAATGTGTGAAACAAAATGCTTTGCATACAAGACATATAGCATTCAAGTCCAAAATACCATGGTATTTGGCAAAGCAAATGACAAAGGTTTCTAATAGGAATTCAAACCAATTTCACCATTGTCATGAGAGAAGCAAGGATATAGAAATTTCATTGATTTCAATTTAAGAACAACTATATCCAACTTTATAAGCTAAACATGTCATGAGCAACTTTGCACCCTATTTGATTTTTCCGGGAATGAAACCCGTATGATAGTAGACATGTTCAACCAATAAAGAAAGAGAGACATTTGGATTGTAAAATCCTTGAATGGATACTAGATCCTTTTTCATTTGAGTCTCATGAGCTTTTTCACACAAGTTTTTGCATTTAAGAACGCAATTATCAATTCATGCTTTTTCATTTGAGCATGTACATGAATTTCATGCTTTTCATAAGACATTAGCATGTTATTTAAGAATAATCATGTCATGGAGATAATCATAGGTCATTCAAATCATACTTCCTACATACATCTCCTAGTCCAAAAATGCATGTTTGAACATAAATATGACATGGATTGTAAACAAGCAAGGTTCACACTTATTGAATTGAAAACATATATACATATGTGCAACCAAGCTTACTCAAGCAATCAACCAAGAAGCATAAGATTTTTCAAATTTTTTGCAAGTGACAAGAATGCAAAAAATAGCTCTCTTTGCTTGAGTTCCCCATATGGGGTTAGTATCATCCTTCATTAATGAAGGGCATGAGGTCCTATAGACCTACCAAGTCCATTTGACTTGGTTGAACCTATTTGAGACTTGTTAGTCTCATAGCAAGCGGGTTCATTTTTCCTTATCCACATAGATATAACATTTTTCTTCTTAGAGGTCAAAGGTTGCATGTCATTCACTAACCTAGGATTATTGACAAAAGATTTCCTAGGCTCATGCAAATGGGCTCTTCTTAGCCTCTTTTTCTTTATCATGCTATCAATCCTACAATGGTTAATGTACTTAAAGCACTTAGGCCTAATATGCCCATAAACACCACAATAATGACAAGTTGGTACAAAGTAAGAATTCATACCATGTTCTTGTGAAGTCATTGGAGACTCATCATGCATTTAATGTCTCCTTTGGTGTTGAGTCGGTTCATGTCTTCTATTTGGTTGAACCGGAATGGGTTGCCTCCTTGGATTAGGTAGCATGTTTTGCCTCTTTTCATAGTGAGTCATTTGTTGAGGAGAGATGACTCGAGAGGCTCTAATCCGTTGAGCTTGGGGTTGTCTCGTTTTCACCACCTTCACTTGTGCATTTTTCGAACATTGTCCTAGTTCTAACTTCTTCCTAGGAGTTTGCACCGGTGACGCTTCTATCTTACCCAAACTCTTCACAAAGATGGTCTTCTTAGGAATAGAGCAATCCTTGCTCACTTCGAATCCAAGACCTCTTTTGTCACAAGGGCTTTTTCCTACACCAAGTATGTTGTCAAGTTTCTTGGTGCTTGTGGTCATTCTAGTCAATGACTCTTTGGCTTCAACAAGCTCTCTCTTCAAACCCTCTTCATTCCTCTTAGACAAAGCAAGCTCATCTTTTAGCTTGTCTTCTTCCACCATGGATCTTATCACTTCATCATTCAAGTGATCAACTTGTGTTGAAAGCCTAAGTAGTTCTTCCTTTAACCTTTGAATCTCTTTTTCATTCTTTAACTTAGAGCTTTCAAAACTTTCAAAGTTGTCCTTAAGATCCATTTTCTCCACTTGCTTCTTTAGGAGGTCATTGTATGTTGTAAGCTCTAGATTTTCTTCCTCTAAAATCCTTAGAAATCTATCTTTCTTCTTCATGGAGCTTTCAACATTGACTATAAAGTTATGCATATCCATATTCTCTACATTTCCATTTGTAGAGTTAGATAAGGAGTCATCTCCACTAGTGTCATCTTCTAGGCTCTCCTCCTCTCTTATGGATCCAATTTCCTCATCAAGACCTTCACCTTGATCTCTTGAGTCAATAAGTTCCATATCCCAATGTGAAGCAACAACTATCTCCTCTAGAGCTACTTCTTCGACTTTCTCTTCTATGGGATCACTAGCAACGGAATTCTTACCAACAACTTCATTTTCTTCACAATTGGCACCCAATGCCTTGAAGTTATTGATAAGCTCATCATCACTTGATGACTTATCTCCTTCTTCGGAGTCATCACTTTCACTCCAAATGGCGGCCATCATTTTTTCTCTCTTGTTCTTCAAATTCCCACAATCTAGTGAGATATGACCTATGCCACCACACTCATAGCATTGGATCCCTTTCCTTTCGCTATTCTCTTGCCTATGCTCAACCTTCTTGAAAGGAACCCTTTTCTTCAATTCTTGCCCTTTGGATGCATGACCCTTCTTCTCGAATTTTACAAACTTCTTGAATTTTCTCATTAAAAGTGCCATGTCTTCATCCGAGTCATCCTTGTCCTCCTTCTCAACCTTGGAAGCTCTCAAAGTAATCCCTTTTTGCTTCTTTGAAGGAGTGGAGCTAGGACCCTTCCTAGACTCGTAGGCGAGAAGTCTACCTATAACCTCGCTCGGCTTCATGTCCTTAAAATCACTGTTTTCTTCTAAAGCCGTCACCTTAGACTCAAACCTCTCGGGAAGCGATCTCATTATCTTTTGCTTGATCCTTCTATTCGAGTAAGGGTCACCAAGTTGATGACTTTGGTTGACAATGTCCATCAACCTAATCTCGAAGTCGTTGAAGCACTCATTCTCCTCCATCCTAAGTGTCTCAAATTGAGTTTGGAGGACTTGAAGTTTTGAGTCCTTCACTACTTCGGTTCCCTCGTGTGCAACCTCTAAGATGTCCCATGCCTCCTTGGCTATCTTAGTGTTCTGAATCAGTTTGTACTGATTTTCATCCACTGCACATATGAGGGCGTGCCACGCCTTTTGATTCCACTTGGACAACTCAAACTCAGGTTGTGTCCACTGTGCCTTAGGCTTGAGCACTTCTTCTCCTCCACCCGTGGGAGTCATCATAGGAGGCGAATATCCATCTTCAATGGCCATCCATGCCCTATCATGGATTTGACACACATATGCCTCCATCTTCCCTTTCCATTGGGAGTAATTTATGCCGGTGAGGAGGGGTGGCCGTGTGCTTGAAGCACCCTCATGGTTGCCACCGAATCCACTCATTGTATCAAATGAATGAATGAAATGTATGCAAAATGTATGAATGAGCAAAAATCACACAAATGCACAACACACCAAAATGAGCTAGGATCACCTAAGTATATCTAGGAACCCGCTCTGATACCAATTGAAAGTTCTCAAAATACTCGAGGCGTGTTCTTTATAAAGCTAGAGGGGGGGGGGGGGGGGGGGGGGGGTGAATAGATTTTAACTAATATTACCCAATTTTCGCATGCAAGTCAATTTTACGAAAATGCCCCTACTAGTCAAAAATACATACAAGTGTAATATAGTGCGGAATTTAAATAACACTTGATGTATACGTGGAAACCCAACCACTGGGAAAAACCACGGGCTGTATAGTGCGCCACACTCGGAACTCGAAATCACTAATTGAAATGAAGTTTACAACCTATGTAGACCTCGTCTAACACTCCGGTCTGTAACCCCTCACTTCTACCCAGCGGGCCTTTATTAGCAACCCTATTCCAATTTGCTTGAGGCCTAAGCACTCTTAGCCTCAAGACTTACTTCTCAATGAAGAGAAACAACCTATGTGAATATAAATGAATATTCAAATAACAAACAAGGCTAGGTAACCTTAGATGCTTATCTAGGATGATGATATAATCAATTTAATCAACCCTAGATATCAATTGCTAAATGACATGTCAAATAGCTTAGCTAATCAAGATTAATTAAAAACCTAATTAGCTATCACAAACAACACTCAATTAATTTTCATCACAAATAATCTCTAACTTGTATCTAGCATATAATCAAAAGCATACAAGTAATTAAAGAGATGTATTAATATGAAAAACACTAAAGTAATATGAAATTAGTGAAGAACATACCAAATAAGATGTGATGATTCAAAACCATGCATGGATCAATTCTATGAAGGCATAGAAGATCAAATATGAAATTTGATGCAAAAGGGGTTTGATTTGAGTGTTTAAAGATAGGTTCTTGATTTGATTTTTTCTCAAAAATCTCTCTTGAAAGTTTAGGGTTCTAATTGCTCAAGAAGCTTATTCAGAGATTGAGAAAACAAGATATTTATAGACATCAAGAATTGGGCATGTGAAAAGACACTTTTGCCCCTGAAACGCACCGTTCGGCGGTTTCAATCGGCGGCCTGGCCGCCGATGACGACCGCCGAATTGAGCTCGTGAAGAACAGAGCATTAACGGCGGTTTCATTCGGCGGTTTCGTGACCGCCGATGCAACCGCCGAATCAAACCCGAGGGATTAAAATCGATCAGGTATGAACGGCGGTTTCGAACGGCGGTCGTGACCGCCGATCTTGACCGCATAATTGCTTCAGACCAATCTGGACTGAAACGGCGGTTTCATTCGGCGGCCAGGCCGCCGATAATAACCGCCGATCACCAACAATGGTGAAAACCAAGGAGAAGCCAAGGGCATTCTCCATAGGCGGTCTTCGCGCGAAACCAAGCACTCATTAGTGCAAGCGCGGACGTTTCCGAACAATGTCGGGAACGAATTATAAGGCACATATACACACAACAAGATATATCAACCAAAGTGCTAGTGTGTAAAGTGACATGTGAAGAGATGCACATAAAAATAAGCAAGTATGCAATCATAGCAAGAATGCTAAGTGAGTGTGTGCTACTAGATCTCTTCAAAGAAAAACAAGCACAAGAGATTATACCTTTGGCGTGCTTGAATCTTGAGGTCATGGAAGGGCCTTTAATCTTCAACACTAAACACTTAGACTACCCTTACATTCAAAACCCCAACATGTGGTTTGACCACGAAATAAGCCAATCAACAAAACGGGAATCCTTACAATCATCTAAAACTACCTCCTCCTCATGGTTACTAGACTTAAGCCTTTCATCATCAAAGACAACATTAGATGATTCCATGACACTTAAAGTCTTTAAATTGAAAACTCTATAGGCTCTACTATTTAAGGCATAGCCAATAAATATACCCTCATCACTCTTAGCATCAAATTTGCCAAGTTGATCACGGTCATTTAAAATGTAGCATTTGCTTCCAAAGGAGCGGAAGTAGCTAACATTTGGCCTTTTGCCTTTCTATAGTTCATAGGAGGTATTTCTAGTTCCAGGCCTTAGGAAAACTCTATTTCCTATATAGCAAGCCGTATTGACGGCTTCGGCCCATAGGTTCCTAGGGACATTGTTGCTAAGCAACATCACATGGGCTATCTCTTGAAGGACTCTATTCTTCCTCTCAACAACTCCATTTTGTTGAGGTGTCCTAGGAGCCGAAAACTCATGGGAGATGCCTAAACTATTACAATAGGTTTCAAAGGTGGCATTCTCAAATTCCCTCCCATGGTCACTTCTAATCCGTTTAATGCTTTTAATGTTTGAGTTTATTTCATTTTTAATTTTATTACAAAGCATTTTAAACTTATAAAAAGTTTCGGATTTTTCTCTAAGAAAATATGTCCATGTAAATCTAGAGAAATCATCAACACAAACAAAAATGTATCTCTTTCCATCTAAGCTTTCGGTTTGCATAGGACCCATGAGGTCCATGTGGAGAAGCTCTAGGGGCTCCTTGGTGGAGAGATACTTACCCTTTTTGTGCATGCTTTTGGTTTGTTTTCCTTGTTGGCAAGGTCTACAAACACCATTGGCTTTCTTCCCAAGCTTAGGGAGGCCTCTCACACTATTGAACTTTCCAAGGGTTCGTAAATCCATAAAGTTCATGTGGCCAAGACTTTCATGCCACAACTCAATTTGCTCATCCATGGACATATTGTTTGAGACTATTCTAGCTTCAAGACAATAGCAATTGTCGCTAGATCTCATACCTTTCAATAAAGTTTGTCCATCGGGCTTTAGGATAGAGCAATCATCTTTACAAAATAAAACGGAATATCCTTCATCACTAAGGTGTGATATGCGTATCAAATTGACTTTCAAGCCATCAACAAATAAAGCATTGGATAAAGAGGGTAATCCGGGAATGGAAATGGTTCCTTTCCCTACAACTCTCTTTTTGGATCCATCACCAAAGGTGACACATCCTCATTCCTCCATAACAAGAGTCTCGAAGAAACTCTTGTTTCCCGTCATTTGCCTAGAGCACCCACTATCTAAATACCAAAAATTAGAAGAATTTGCCTTCAAGGCTATTTGAGCAACATGGCAAACATTTTCATTCTTTCTAATCCACCTAGAAACAATATTTGCTTTCTTAGTGGTCTTTGGTACATGGGCTCTAGATGTCCTAGGATCATGCACAACAATTTTATCATTCCTAGGAACATGCATCTTGGCTCTATTCTTTCTCTTTTCAATCATGCTTCGTGTTCTACACATTTTAATATATCGAAAGCAATTTGGTCTAATATGACCATCAAATCCACAAAAATGACATGTAGGAATGAAATATGGAATCATACCTTGTCCTTGTGCACGCATGGGAGTTTGTCCATATCTTTGTGGTTGAGTGGGTTCAATCCATCTTCGTTGTTGAACCGGTCTAGATTGCTTCCTAGCTTGAGGTTACATGATAGGTCTCTTTCCTTTGCGAGCCACTTATGGAGGAATGTTGGCTTGAGGGACCCTATAGGGTTGAGCTTGAGGTTGCCTTCTTGGCACCATCTTCACTTGAGCATTTGAACATTGTCCTAGTTCTAACTTCTTCCTAGGAATTTACAGAAATGAAGTTTCTTCGTTCCTCAAACTCTTGACAAACACGGTCTTGTTAGAGGTTGAGATCTTCTTGCCATCTTCATACCCAAGACCCCTCTTGTCACCCGAACTCTTTCCAACACCAAGTATATGATCAAGTTTCTTGGTGCTAGAATCCATCCTAGCTAAAGATTCTAAAGCTTTATCAATTTCCCTCTTTAGATCTTCTTCATTCCTCCTAGATAAGTCTAAGTCCTTTCTTGGCCCATCTTTTATCTTCTTAAACTTTCCCACTTGTTTACTTAAGTGGTCATTATGAGATGAAATCTCAAGATTTTCTTCTCTCAACATCTTGATCTTTCTTGTGCTCTTGATTGCTAAATCATTAAACTCGGCATGGTATTTAGCAAGCACCTTTTTCTCCACAAATCCATTTGTGGAGTTAGAAGAGGAATCACTTTCTTCTCCACTTGAGTCATTTTCCTCTTGACTCATTTCCTCTCTTTCACTAGCACTTTTGCTTTTATGGGAGGAGGCAAAAGCTAGGAGGTTAGCCATGAGCTCTTCATCACTTGAAGACTCATCACCCTCATTGGATTCATCACTACTTCCACTCCATGTGGCGGCCATCACTTTACCCTTCTTCTTGTCATTGTGATTAGCACATTCAGGGGCAAAATGACCTATGTGTAGGGAAAAATACGGTCAAAGCAGCGGAAGCGAGACTAAAAACGATTTAGTATATTTAAAAATTTTTCCTTTGATGAACATTAACCCTTTAAATTAATTAAACATATATATAAACTAATAAAAGTATAATACCTTTTGTCGCATGATCCGATTGACTTGAGTCGATGGTAATCCGTAAGATCTTCAATCCTAGCACGAACGTGAATCACCTAGGAGCGTGGTTTCCCGTTTCTTTGAATTGCGTACCTGAGGATGGATAAACAAAATCTCTTTTTTCTGTATGTTAGTCACAAAATATCCAAAAGACTACAAAGATTATTCCGGTCACTTTTGAGTTCTCAATCTAATGATCGAAACTCGCGTGAACCTTATTCGAAGTTGTATACACAAGCCTATTGATGTATAAACAATTAGTGTACTATCGAAAATAGAATAATCTCTTCTCTCTTTTTTGTCTTGGCCGAATTCAACACACACTAATCACTAGAGTAGGATTTATTTTCTAAGCAAAAGAAATAATTCTCAAGCCAAGCTAGTAGAGTGGCCGAATTTCATCTCTTCACCTATATATGGTGACCGAAATTCCACTCTATTTTCTTTTAGGGTTGCCGCATCCTCTAGTGTAGAAGTTTGTAGGTGACTGAAATCCTCACTCCAAGAGGATTTAGGTTTTACCAAAACTCCTATCACTCTTGAGAATCCAAACCCTAATCCAACTCTATAGTGTAGTATTAAATTATGACTAAATTAAAAGACTTCCTATTTGATTAATAAATAAACCTAATTATTTATTTTCTTACCAAATAAGTCTTTTACTTTTAGTATACTACCACCAATAGTATAATTCTAGGAAACATATTTCCTGATCAGAAAAAGATTTTGTTTCTTAATTAAATAATTAATTAATTAATTAATTAATTCTTATTTAATCAAACAATAAAATAAAATAATATTTTTGACTAATTAATTAGCCTTGCCGCCCACATCATATATATATGGGCTTAATATTATTTTCTTATTTTATTTAATCCATTAGACTTTAATTAAAAAGCCCACATGTGAACCAGACCCATTCTTACTAAAAGAAACAAGCCCACATGCCTTTCATTAATATATTAATATAATTGATCAGCCCATTAAATAAATAATGTGCAAATAATATTCTTAATATATTAAATGAAATTCTAGATGGACCCATAAATTGGTTCGGTAGAATATATCAAGTGATCCATGCAAGTCCGTGTGGATTGGGGATCTTGGCGGGCTATCTAAATTTAAGCTTCAATATACATAACCTAATCACAATCAACAAATGATTCACTTAGGTCCGATCCATTAATTTTAACTCATTCCACTAAAGAGCTAAAATTGAACTCTTAAATAAAGATAGAATAAGAAGATGTTCCTCATTCATACCCTAGACAATCATATTGGAGATAGTGTATCCTCGTGATTAATATCAGTAATCGCCAAGAGTTCATAGACCGCCTATAACTCTCCAAGTTACCATATTTACTCATATGACCACGTTTTGAACTTGGATATTTTGACTTGTCCAGAAGCCATGTTTTCAATAGTCACTATCGAAAACTCAACGTTGAGATTTAATATCCAATTACCTCAAAACATCCATATGATGATATTATACTCTCATTTAATAAATGGAGCCACGATGTCCATATCTATAAATGAAGTCCTCTATCGATTAACAAATGAATATCACCAAACTATCGAGGATAGACTATGCTATATAATCGTACTCATTGATAACTCAAATGATACCACTTGCAACCATAAGTCCTTCATTTATCTCAGGATTAAGATAGATTCTCCGATTGTCTTGATAATGAAAAGACGATTATCTATTGACGGTTCTAGATAAAGCTTTTCATTGTGATCCAGTTCAATGCACCCAGTGCACTAGATTCTTTTACTCGAAGACCCTCCGATGATTTTAGACTCATCATATCTCATTTGATCCCACTCAAATGCTAGCAAAAGAATTCTATAACTTTAACAAGGTAAATGTGCCCAACCTTTAACTTAAGTTGTGAACATTATTCAAGACTAACTAAAGAATTGTGTCTTCCTCATACATATCCAGATGTACGAACAATTCTTCTTTTCTCATAGTCTTTAGACCTTATGATTATTTACTTTTGACAATTATAATATTAAACGATAAATGCTATAAGATTTGTTAAACCAGAAATCACTTTATTAATATGAAAAAAAATTGTCAATTACAATATTACACTCTTGCTATCGAGCATAATCCTAACAATCTCCCACTTGCGCTATAGCAAATGTGTCATATCTCTCATTCCCATGTTCTCACCCCTATATACAATTTCCCTTAAAAGGTGATACTTCCTTTCAATGTGTTTTCCTCTCTTATGACTTCTTGGTTTTTTCAAATTAGCCACTGCTCCACTGTTGTAGCAGTAGATAGTGATCCGCTTATTCGCACTAGGAACCACTTCCAAGTCAATCAAGAATTGGCAGAGCCAAACAGCCTCTTTGGCAGCCTCGCATGTAGCAACATACTCAGCTTCCATGGTGGAATCAGCAATACAGGATTGCTTGATACTCCTTCATATGACTGCTCCTCCTCCAACAGTAAACACAAATCCTGATGTGGATTTTCTGGAGTCTGAATCTAATTGAAAATCAAAATCAGAATCTGTATACCCAACGGGAATTAAATCCCCTCCAGAGTATACAAGCATATTATCTCTCGTTATCTTGAGATACTTGAAAATATGCTTGACTGCCGTCAAGTGATCAGGACCAGGTTTCGATTGAAACCTGCTAACTATGCCAACAGCAAAACAAATATCTGGTCTAGTGCAGAGCATTGCATACATGAGACTTCCAACTGCCGAGGCATATGGAACTCTACTCATGAATTGCTCTTTATGCTCATTCTTAGGAACTTGTTCCTTAGAAAGTTTGATTCCATGTCTGAAAAGTAACATACCTTTCTTGGAATCCTGCATGGAAAACCTAGACAAGATCTTGTCTATGTATGAAGCTTGGGATAATGCAATCGTTTTATTCTTTTTATCCCTTATTACTTGGATACCTAGAATAAAACTTGCTTCTCCTAAGTCCTTCATATCAAATTGTTTTGCTAACCATTCTTTTACTGATGTCAATACACCTACATCATTTCCAATTAGTAGTATATCATCAACATAAAGAATTAGGAAAAACAAACTTGTCGCCCTTAATCCTTTTGTATACACAAGGTTTGTCAGGATTATGAATAAATCCAAAACCTTTCACAGCTTGATCGAACCTTATATTCCAGGATCTGGATGTTTGCTTTAATCCATATATGGATTTCTGCAACTTGTATACCTTTTCCATTTGGCCCTTTTCAATGAATCCTTCTGGTTGCATCATGTAGATGCTTTCGTCAAGACTTCCATTAAGAAAAGCTGCCTTGACATCCATTTGCCAAATCTCTAGATCTAAAGATGCTGTAATGGATAAGAGTATCCTAATGGATTTAAGCATGGCCACAGGAGAGAAGGTTTCCTCGTAATCGATACCTTCTTTTTGTGTATACCCTTTAGCTACCAATCTAGCTTTAAAGGTTTTCACCTTTCCATCCATACCTCTTTTCCTCTTGTATACCCACTTGCACCCAATGGGTTTTATCCCTTTAGGCAAGTCTACAAGGGACCAGACTTTGTTATCGAACATGGATTCAATCTCAGATTGCATTGCCTTTTGCCAATGGAGACTATCAACATCCTCCCTTGCTTCTTTATACGTGTAGGGATCATCGTCGTCCGGGAGATTCTCCACTAATTCTCCCAAACCGATGTATCTTTTGAATTGTGTTCTAACCCTCCCACTACGACGAGGAATGGTAGGTTGTTGATTTTGTGTTGGATCGGAACTTACAATTGGGTTAGGTTGTGTAACCTCTCGTGGAATTGTATCTCCTGACATCTCATTCAGGATAATTCTACTTCTAGGTACAAAATCATTCATATAGTCCTTTTTTAGAAATTTTGCATTTGTCGAAACAAATACTTTAATATCTGAAGGACTTATAGAAATAATATCCTTTTGTTTCTTTTGGATACCCTACAAATATACATGTTTCCGAACGGGACTCCATCTTTTCTGTCTTTCCTTTTAACACATGCGCAGGACAACCAAATATCCTTAAGTGTTGTAAACTAGGCTTGTGCCCAGTCCACAACTCATGCGGTGTTTGAGGAACAGACTTAGATGGTACATCGTTTAGAATGTATATAGCAGTTTGTAAAGCATATCCCTAAAAAGAAATAGGAAGTGTTGAATAACTCAATATAGACCTAACCATGTCTAAAAGAGTTCTATTTCTCCTTTCTGCTACCCCATTCTGTTGAGGTGTACCCGATGCAGAAAACTAAGAAACTATCCCATTATCAATAAGATATTGCTGAAACTCACCAGATAGATATTCTCCACCACGATCAGATCTCAAGATTTTTATGTGTTTCTCAAGCTGATTTTCTACTTCAGCTTTGAATGCTTTGAACATGTCAAAAGCATCCGACTTATGTCGCATGAGATACATATAGCCAAATCTCGAGTAATCATCTGTGAAGGTGATGAAGTACTCATATCCACCTCTAGCTTGAATGCTCATAGGACCACATACATCAGTGTGTATCAATCCTAAACATTCAGTGGCTCTTGCGCCTTTGGCCGAGAACAACCTTTTGGTCATTTTACCCTCCAAACAAGATTCACAAGTTGGTAGATCATCAACCTTTAAGTCACTTAAAGGTCCGTCACTTACCAATCTTATAATCCTATTAAGGTTAATATGACCTAGGCGTAAATGCCATAGGTAGGTTTCATCTATTGATAATTTTACTCTTTTATGATTAGGTTCCGTTAATTCTGTGTCTAACGAGTGAGAGATATTTCTATGCAAAAAGTATAGACCATTTTCCAATATACCTTGGCAAATAATTTTGTCATTCTTACTAATAATAAAAACTTTATTAAAAATAACCGAATATCCAAATTTATTTAAACAAGAAACTGAAATTAAATTCCTCTTGAATTGAGGTACATAATAAACGTCTATCAAATCTAAATGCCTTTTAAAATCCAAATAGACTCTAATATCTCCCACTGCACTTGCAGACACTAACGTTCCGTTGCTCAAGCGCAAATTGATTTCATTCTTACTCAGCCTTCTCCTTTGTTGGAACCCCTACAAGGAATAACAAACATGATTAGTGGCTCCAGAGTCTATGATCCAAGAATCTGTAGAATCTGCCAGAAAACATGTTTCAAGATAATTAGCATTACCTTCTTCCTTTTTATTCTGGGACTTTGGGCAATTTCTTTTCCAATGTCCCTTTTCACCACAAAGGAAGCATTTCCCTTTGATCTTGGTTACTTTCTTGGTCTCCTTCTTGGTAGGCCCAAGTTGCTTTTTCTTCTGTTGTTTCTTGACCTTCTGACGGGTCTTAACAGTAGCAACTTTACCAACCATATGAATCTCTTGACCTTTGCTTTTCACAAGGATCTTTTCAGCGCTTTGAACATCTTGCATTAGGCCTTGTAAGGTGTATTCCTTTTTGTTCAAAGTGTAGTCCAATTTGAACTGATCAAAGGAATCTGACAGTGAATTGACAACCATATCAATTTTTGTCTCACCATCTATTTCAGTGCCATGCAGTTTAGCAATGTTGAGATGTGCTATGACTTTCATCATGTGATCCTTCACATCCTGTCCAGGTTTCATCCTAAGATTCATAAAAGCAGTCACTGCCTCTCTCTTAGTCGTCCTGGACTTCATAGCAAACATCTCCTCTAGAGACATCATTATATCAGCAGCAGACTCCATTCCTTCATGCTGCTGTTGCAACACGTCGGAGATAGTAGCCATAATGTAACATTTGGCCATATCATCTGAAGTCTTCCACTGCTCATACTTATCTCTTTGCATTATGCTAGATTCATTATTAGGAGCATGTGGTTTAGTAGTAGTTAGAACAAACTTATGTTTTTCACTTTGTAGCAACAACCCAATTTTCCTTTTCCATGTGACATAATTATCTCCAGTTAAAGTGTTATCTTTCAGGATGTTCATAAGTGATGGGGTCATGATTTCTGAATAAAACAAAAATATATATGAGTAAATAATCATGATAAAGCACTTTCGAATATTTATCTTGATTTAAATAAATAACTCAATCATAAAAATTCAACGGTGATCTAACACCCATAAATGTTACGCCTTCTTTGGGAGTTCGCACTATTTACTAGTTAGATTAGGTCCCACCTAATTGTTAACATAACAACCATCATTTTCAATTTTAGCCTTGCAATTTTACTGACAAGAACTCTTGGGAGGATATCAATAAAATTACATTGAGTGTGTTACCAAGATATCGACCCTCAATTTTCTCTTACAAAAATCCCTCCTTGGGGAGTAGATCTCGTTTGAGTCAATTGTCTAGTCTATTCTTATAAGGAAGTATGTTGCTAAATTCCATTCATGGACGCCCCTTGGGGGGATTACCAATAAATAATAAAGCTCAACTAACCTTGGAGGCCATAGGCGTTACAAAACACCTTCTCCCACTCAATTATTTAAGGCGTGTGATTAAATCCCATAGAATGATTTACCAAGTTATCTAGATGCCAATTTAGATACCTAAATCATTCAATGCATGTTCATACCAAAAGAGATATATGAGTGGCACTCCTATTCTATATGACATGTTATCATACAATAACAAATATTGTAATATTTATGCAAAAAATAAATAGCCACAATTTTGGTCCATCCTAGAAAAGCAAGTAAATTACAATTTGTTAGGAATACAAGATCTTCAAGTGGCCATCAACCATCCGCACATCCCTCGGCTGCTCCCCATAGGCAAGCACACCCCACAAACCCACAACCCCACAACCCCACAACCCCACAAAGGGGCTGCCGTGCGCAGCCCATGAGAGCATATAGAGCTGCCGTGCGCAGCCCACCATGATATGGGCTTGCCATGCGCAGCCCAATCTACTCCTAGGGTGCGCACGGTGCTCGTTCTAGGTTCCGGTTGCTTCCTTTTCTTCATGTCTTCGAATCTTCAATACCCGAATACATTACAGCAGTATTTAAACAAATAAAATACTGCAGTATTTTTTATTTATTTTTAATCACTGCAGTATTTATTACAATAAAAAAAACTGCACTATAAAAAAATAAAAAAACTGCAGTAACTTTTAATACATAAAAAACTGCACTTTTAAATTACAATAAAAATAAAAGAAAACCTAGCAACTACCAAGAAGGAATTATGGCGATGATAGACCACCTTTCTTGTTACAAATCCGAAACAAAAAATACATTGAAATTCTAGGACCAAAATCGAGCAACAACAATCCACATAAAAACATATATAAATCCATACATCCACATGTAATTATATATGCGACTACCTAGAGTGCCATCTCTTTCTAAACATGCATAATCACAATAAAAAGAAATTGATTCACGTATATATACGTTAATTAATTAAAGGGTGCAATCAAGGCTCTGATACCAATTGTAGGGAAAAATACGGTCAACGCAGAGGAAGCGAGACTAAAAACGATTTAGTATATTTTAAAATTTTTCCTTTGATGAACCTTAACCCTTTAAATTAATTAAACGTATATATAAACTAATAAAAGTATAATATCTTTTGTCGCGTGATCCGATTGACTTGCGTCGATGGTAATCCGCGAGATCATCAATCCTAGCACGAACGTGAATCACCTAGGAGCGTGGTCTCCATTTTCTTTGAATTGCGTACCTGAGGATGGATAAACAAAATCTCTTTTTTCTGTATGTTAGTCACAAAACATCCAAAAGACTACAAAGATTATTCCGGTCACTTTTGAGTTCTCAATCTAATGATTGAAACTCGCGTGAACCTTATTCGAAGTTGTACACACAAGCCTATTGATGTATAAATAATTAGTGTACTATCGAAAATAGAATAATCTCTTCTCTCTTTTTTGTCTTGGCCGAATTCAACACACACTAATCACTAGAGTAGGATTTATTTTCTAAGCAAAAGAAATAATTCTCAAGCCAAGCTAGTAGAGTGGCCAAATTTCATCTCTTCACTTATATATGGTGACCGAAATTCCACACTATTTTCTTTTAGGGTTGCCGCATCCTCTAGTGTAGGAGTTTGTAGGTGACCGAAATCCTCACTCCAAGAGGATTTAGGTTTTACCAAAACTCCTATCACTCTTGAGAATCCAAACCCTAATCCAACTCTATAGTGTAGTATTAAATTATGACTAAATTAAAAGACTTCCTATTTGATTAATAAATAAACCTAATTATTTATTTTCTTACCAAATAAGTCTTTTACTTTTAGTATACTACTACCAATAGTATAATTCTAGGAAACATATTTCCTGATCAAAAAAAGATTTTGTTTCTTAATTAAATAATTAATTAATAAATTAATTAATTCTTATTTAATCAAACAATAAAATAAAATAATATTTTTGACTAATTAATTAGCCTTGCCGCCCACATCATATATATATGGGCTTAATATTATTTTCTTATTTTATTTAATCCATTAGACTTTAATTAAAAAGCCCACATGTGAACCAGACCCATTCTTACTAAAAGAAACAAGCCAACATGCCTTTCATTGATATATTAATATAATTGATCAGCCAATTAAATAAATAATGTGCAAATTATATTCTTAATATATTAAATAAAATTCTAGATGGACCCATAAATTGGTCCGGTAGAATATATCAAGTGATCCATGCAAGTCCGTGTGGATTGGGGATCTTGGCGGGCTATCTAAATTTAAGCTTCAATAGACATAACCTAATCACAATCAACAAATTATTCACTTAGGTCCGATCCATTAATTTTAACTTATTCCACTAAAGAGCTAAAATTGAACTCCTAAATAAAGATAGAATAAGAAGATGTTCCTCATTCATACCCTAGACAATCATATTGGAGATAGTGTATCCTCGTGATTAATATCAGTAATCGCCAAGAGTTCATAGACCGCCTATAACTCTCCAAGTTACCATATTTACTCATATGACCACGTTTTGAACTTGGATATTTTGACTTGTCCAGAAGCCATGTTTTCAATAGTCACTATCGAAAACTCAATGTTGAGATTTAATATCCAATTACCTCGAAACATCCATATGATGATATTATACTCTCATTTAATAAATGGAGCCACGATGTCCATATCTATAAATGAAGTCCTCTATCGATTAACAAATAAATATCACCAAACTATCGAGGATAGACTATGCTATATAATCGTACTCATTGATAACTCAAATGATACCACTTGCAACCATAAGTCCTTCATTTATCTCAGGATTAAGATAGACTCTCCGATTGTCCTGATAATGAAAAGACTATTATCTATTGACGGTTCTAGATAAAACTTTTCATTGTGATCCAGTTCAATGCACCCAGTGCACTAGATTCTTTTACTCGAAGACCCTCCGATGATTTTAGACTCATCATATCTCATTTGATCCCATTCAAATGCAAGCAAAATAATTCTACAACTTTAACAAGGTAAGGGTGCCCAACCTTTAACTTAAGTTGTGAACATTATTCAAGACTAACTAAAGAATTGTGTCTTCCTCATACATATCCAGATGTACGAACAATTCTTCTTTTCTCATAGTCTTTAGACCTTATGATTATTTACTTTTGACAATTATAATATTAAACTATAAATGCTATAAGATTTGTTAAACCAGAAATCACTTTATTAATATGAAAAAAGATTGTCAATTACAATATTACACTCTTGCTATCGAGCATAATCCTAACACTATGCCACCACACTCGAAACATCGGACCCCTTTCCTTTTTGTCCTTTCTTGCCTAGGTTCAAACTTCTTGAAAGGACCATTTTTCTTCAAATCTTGACCTTTTGATCCAAAGCCCTTTTTTCTAAACTTCATAACCTTGTTGAACTTTTTTACAAACAAGGCAAGGTCTTCATCCGAGTCAATCTTCTTTGCCTCTTTTTCATCCTTGGAGGCTTTTAAAGCAATTCCTTTTTTGCTTTTTAGTGGGTGTGGAGATAGGACATTTCCTAGACTCATAAGCTAGAAGTCTCCCAATCACCTCACTCGGCTTCATATCCATATAACCACTATTTTCTTCTATAGCCGTCACCTTTGATTCGAACCTATCGGGAAGAGATCTCATGATTTTTTGCTTAACTCTCCTATCCGAATACGGGTCTCCGAGTTGGTGACTTTGATTAACGATATCCATCAATTTGATTTCGAAATCATTGAAGCATTCATTCTCTCCCATCCTAAGTAACTCGAATTGAGTTTGGAGGACTTGAAGCTTGGATTCCTTCACCACCTCGGTTCCTTCATGTGCAACTTGCAAGATATCCAAAGCCACTTTCACGATTTGAGTGTTCTGAATAAGCTTATACTGATTCTCATCCATTGCACAAAGGATGGCGTGCATCGCCTTCCTATTCCACTTTGAAGCCTCAAACTCTTGCGGACTCCATTGCGCATTAGGCTTCAATACTTCTTCTCCTCCACCATCGGGAGTCATCTTGGGTAGATTATATCCATCTTCCACCGCCATCCACGCACGGTCATGAATTTGACATATGTAGGATTCCATCTTCCCTTTCCATTGGGAATAGTTCAACCCGGTGAGAAGTGGAGGCCTTATGCTTGAGGCACCCTTGTTGCTACCACCATTTCCACCGTTTCCACTCATAGTGTTTATGAATGAATGAAATGAATGCAAATGTATGAATGATCAAAAACCACACAAAATGCAAAACACACCAAAGTGAGCAAGGATCACCTAATTATATTTAGGAACCCGCTCTGATACCAATTGAAAGTTCTCACGGTGTGTAAACTATTAATCTAGATGGTGAATAGATTTTAACTAATTTTACCCAATTTTCGTTTAAGGTTAAGATTACAAAAATACCCCTAATAGTCAATAAAGTATAGCAAGTGTAATATTGTGCGGAAATTAAAACAACACTTGATATTTACGTGGAAACCCTCACGGGAAAAACCACGGGCTGTTAAGTGAGCCACACCCAAACCTCGAATCCACTAAATGTGATGAAATTACAACATAATCCTGAAAGTAATCACACACCTACCTAATCCCGGTCACAACACAAGACTTAATTCTCTAAAAAGAGATTAACACCCTAAGTGAATGTATGAATATTCAAATGCAACATAAAGTAAGGGAAACCCTATATGCTTATCTAAGATGATGAATTTGCAATTAAAAACAATCCTAGATATTAAAGCTAAATGACATGTCAATTAGCTTAGATAGTCATAGATTATAGAAACCTAGATATCTATCACAAAATAACACTCAATCAAATCAACACAACAATCTCTATCTTGAATATTAGAATATAATCTAAGAACAATCAAGTAAGAAAAGAGATGCCATAATAAATAGAACACTAATTATATATGATAATAGTGAAAAACTTACCAAAGCAAGTGTGATGATGAAAGACCCATGCAAGCAAGAATCCTAGATATGCTAAAGAATGCTAGATGAACTTTGATGCAAATGGATTTTTGGTTTGAGTGTTTAATGAGCAAACTTGGTTGCTTTCTCTCTTAAAATTCTCTCTTTTGAAAGTAGGGTTCTTGAGGATTAAAGAGTCACATTTAGAACAAGAGAAAGTGATGTATTTATAGTCATGAAAAATAGAGCATGTGAAAAGATAAGTTTGCCCCTGAAATGAACCGATCGGCGGTTTCAATCGGCGGCCAGGCCACCGATCATAACCGCCGAATTGGACCCTAGAAGAACAGGGGACCAACGGCGGTTTCATTCGGCGGTTTCGTGACCACCGATCTAACCGCCGAATCAAACCCAAGATAAAAAAATCAATCATGTATGAACGGCGGTTTCATTTGGCGGTTTCGTGACTGCCGATTCAACCGTCGAATTAGACCAAGAGATAAAATCAATCAGGTCTTGAATGGTGGTTTCGAACGGTGGTTTCGAACGGCGGTCATGACCGCCGATCGTAACCGTAGAATTGCTCCAGACACTTCTGGAAGCAAACGGCTGTTTCATTCGGCGGCCAGGCCACCGATCACCAACCGCCGATCACCAACATAGGTGAAAACCAAGGAGAAGCCAAGGGCATTATCCGTAGGCGGTCTTCACGCTAAACCAAGCACATTCTAGTGCATGCGCAGACGTTTCCGAATACAATCGGGAAACGAATTTCAAGACACAAAACAAACACACAACAAAATATAACATATAAGTGCAAGTGTGAAATGTGACATGAAAAGAGAATGCACACATATGCAATGTATGCTAAGTGAGTGTGTGCAACTAATCTCTTTAAAGAAAAATAAGCACTAGAGATATACCTTTGGAGTGCTTGTCAAGACGAGGTCTTCAAAGGGCTTGAGCAATAACAACAACACCTAAGCTACCCTTACAAAGGACCCCCAACATGTGGTTTGTCCATGAAATGAGCCAATCAACAAATGGGAACCTTACAGACCACCCATCACTGTCGCCGTCCGACCACCCCCGTCATCCGGCCACCACCTGTCGGTTACCACCGCCATCGCCACCGCCACAGCCACTGCCATCGCCACCGCCACCGCCACCCCCAGTGGCCTACACCAACTGCCGTCGGCAAGCCATGCCCACTTTTGATAAATAACGACAATTATTTGTCATTACCAAGTATTGAACTTGAGACCTCAAGTCCAATGTTGCAAGTCTGTAAGGATTCCCATTCTTTGATTGACTTATTTCGTGGACAAACCACATGTTGGGGTTTATTGTGTAAGGGTAGTTTAGGAGTTTGAGGATCAAGCTCAAAGGCCCTTTCAAGACCTCAAGGGACAAGCACGCCAAAGGTATAATCTCTAGTGCTTAGTTCTTTCTTTGAAGAGATTTAGATTGCACACACTCACTTAGCATTCTTGCATTTGTGTGCATACTCTTCACATGTCACATTTCACACTTGCACTTTGATGTTGTATTTTGTGTGTGCTTATGTGCCTTGTAATTCATATCCCGATATTACTCGGAAACGTCCGCGCTTGCACTAGTATGTGCTTGGTTTGCGCAGACCGCATATGGAGAATGCCCTTGGCTTCGCCTTTGATTTCACCTCTTTTGGTGAAACGGCGGTTATGATCGGTGGCCTGGCCACCGAATGAAACCGTCGTTTGAGTCCAGAGACTTCTGGATCAATTCTACGGTTATGATCGGCGGCCATGACCGCCGTTCAAAACCGCCATTCATACTTGATTGATTTAATCTCTCGGGTTTGATTATGTGGTTAATTCGGCGGTTTCGTCATGCTGATTGAAACCGCCGTTGCTCCCCTGCCTCTCTCAGGATCCATTCAGCGGTTGTAAACGGTGGCCTGGCCACCGATTGAAACCACCGATCGGTGCATTTCAGGGGCAAACTTGTCTTTTAACATGCCATGTTCTTGATGTCTATAAATATCACACTTTCTCATTTTCTGTACCAATGTTCTTTAACTCTAAGAACTCTAAACTTCAAAGAGAGACATTTGAGAGAAAATCAAATCAAGAACACATTTTTAACACTCAAAAACCATTCTCATATGCATCAAAATATCATCTAGCATTTTCTAGCATAGTTAGGATGCTTGCTTGCATGGGTTTTGGTCAACACACATTCTTTGGTAAGTTCTTCACTATTATCATATATAATTAGTGTTTTATTTATCATTGACATCTCTTATATTATTTGTATGTTCTTAGAATATATTCTAGATACAAAATAGAGATTGTTGTGTTGACATGATTGAGTGTTGTATTTTGATAGCTATATCTAGGTTTTCATAATCTATGTTTAGCTAAGCTATTTGACATGACATCTAGCTTTTAATATCTAGGATTGAATTAATTGAAAAATCATCATTCTGGATAAGCATATAGGGTTACCTAGCTCTAATTGCATTTTTTTTTTGGATATTTCATATATTTACTTAGGTTGTATTATCTCTTCTTAGAGAATTAAGTCTTGTGTTGTGACCGAGATTAGGTTACTTAATTCGCAAGCAATTGGACTAGGTCCACTTATACCGGGATTAGGTAGTTGTGATGATTATTAATCGGGATTAGATCATTAAACTGGGATTAGGTTGTAATCATTTCAATTAGTGGATTCGAGGTTCGTGTGTGGTGCACATAACAGCCCGTGGTTTTTCCCGTGAGGGTTTCCATGTAAATATCAAGTGTTATTTACATTCTGCAACATATTACACTTGTTATATTATTGTGACTAGTTAGGGGCATTTTCGTAAAATTGATATACATGCGAAAATTGGGTAAAATCTTTAAAATCTATTCACCACCCCCCCCCCCCCCCCCCCCCCCTGGATAGTTTTATACACACCGTGAAATATTTGTTTCAAAGTCTTTACCACTTGACCACAACATTTGATGTGTTAACATTTGAATGATATTTATATATAATATAAATAAATAAATAAAAACCTTATTAGATAAATTTAAATTTATTCAACTAATCAAAATTCTAGTTTCCACGACAGACATATATTAAAAAATATTTATTGAAGCTTTTAATAAAATTATATATTTTTAAAACATATATAGTCGAGTTATTGGTCAATATTCTATGGTCACATTTGGTTATATGGTGAAATGGTAATCAGAATGGTAATGAGAATGGAAAGGAAAGGAAAACTAAGTTTTTTGTTTGGTTGGAACTTTAGAATTAGTCTCTGAATCAGTATTATTTTGTTTGGTTAACAACGGAATGGAATGGAATGGAGTTAACAGTATTTTGACCAAAATACCCCTAATTATGAATGTATAATAATAATAAAATATAAAAGTATATTATATATATAATTATATGTTATTTAATATAATAATATATTATATATATATTTTATATAAAATATATATAATACATACATATTATATATTATATAATATATATAATATATATATAATACATATATAAAATTATAAATATATATAATATATATTAATATATTAATATTATATATAATATATGTAATAATATATAATATATATAATAATATAATATATATATATATATATATATATATATATATATATATATGATTGTATAATATATAATATATATATAATAATATAATATATAATATATATATAATAATATAATATATAGTACATATATATAAAATATATATTTATATATCATTAATATAATATATAATAATAATATATTAATTTTGGAAAGGAGCTAATGGTATTTTTGTAATGGAGTTGGGGCATATGAGGGTATTTATGGAATATAAATTTTAGTTTGGAATGTAATGGCTTTCCATTGGTTTTTGGATGGAATGCCCATTCCACTAAAATGGTGGAATCCTCATTCCAATGGAATGCCCATTCCACCAAAATGGTGGAATCCTCATTCCAATGGAATCACCATTCCATTGCATTTTAACAAACCGAACAAATAGAATGACTTTCTTTCTATTCCATCCAACCAAACATTGCTTATAGGAGACTTGTGACATCAATTGTAATAAACGTGATTTGGAATGCAACTCTCACTATATGGGAGATATTTCTCAACATTCATCTTGCAATTTAATGAATAAATGTAAGACTTAGATTACTAATTTATATGGGTAATTAGATTATTAACGTGTCTCTTAGTATGAAACAAGAGGGTGTAAAATAAATAAACAATTTTTTAAAAATTATTTTTTTGAATGTTTTAAAAGTAAACGATTTAAAAGTAAATTTATTAAATTTAAAATTTTACTTATCCAATATCGGTTTGTCCAATAACCGATATCTTACTGTAAAATAAATTTATATCGTGATTTTGTTTGGTGTTGAAAATATGAAGTAAAAGTTTAAAAAAATTATTAAAGATAGATAAAAAATTATATATTATGAATGTTTTATAATATAATATATAATATATATATTATATATTATTATATTAAATAATATATATATTATATATTTATTAAATAATATATATTATATAAATATATTATTATATATATTGTGTAACAACGAAATGGAATTGAGTTAATTGTATTTTGACCAAAATACCCCTAATTATAAAACATTCATAATATATAATATATAATACATATATATTATATATAATACATATAATAATATATATAATATAATATATGTATATATAAATATATATAATATATATTGTTATCCTGAAAAATCCGTCAGGGTTTTCCCGAGATAACCTGGATCGCGGTGTACGGGTGCACCGCAGCTCGTCCGGACCGGGTAAGGTGGGATTAAAC